>CM054057.1:764666660-764961660 GCA_028641055.1 Alopecurus myosuroides
TGTAACATCCCAAGTATGAAAAACTCCCAACTTAGAATGTTTGTTTCTTGATTTTATTTCAAATGCATCATGTCATCATATCCACATGTGTTGAATTTTAATTCCAAATCAAAAGACAAATCAATATGTTTCACACTTGGTCTGTTACAACTTTTTCAAATAAAATATTAAATCAAATAATTAAATTGTTTTCCAAAATTATGAATTGGAGTGAATTTTGTAAATGGTTCAAATAATCTTTCTATTATTAAACCAAATATGCCAATTCCATTTTAAATTCAAATAATTTGAAATCTCAAAAATTACAGAACCAACACTTGTGAATCTGAACTGTTGGGAAAGGGCAATTCATAAAAAAATTGTTGTTAAAATAAAACTCCAAAAACCTATTCTATTTCTCTCTTTGTTTTTCCTACAAAAAGAAACAGCAAAAACAAAAAAAAAAGAAGGGGAGGGCAGGCCAACCCACCACACCCCACAAAGCCCATGCGCCCCACCTCCTCTGTCGTCTTCCTCCTCTGTACGGAGACAGAGGAGGAGCGACCTCCCCCACCTGCAGAGCACCTGCTCCCACCTCCTCCTCCTATTTCTACCCCCTCTCCCCTCCAAACCCTAGCCCTTTCCCCTCTCTTCCTCCTCCAGCCGCCACCTTCTCCTCTCTTCCCTCTTCCTTTCCCCTCCTCCCTGTAGTTTCTTCTCTGAACCTTACCATGGCCTCCATGGCCGGTTCTTGAGCTCGCCATCGCCGTCGCCCTAGGCCACCTCGACGCGTGTTGACGGCGGGAACGGAACGCCCTCGTCGCCCTCTCCCTCCTCGCATCCTCGACGGGGCCCGGGAGGCACGGGATCGTCGCCGGCGAGCGCCTCTCCGCCACCGCTTTTCTTCTCTGTCGCCACCGTCTACAGCTCCCGATCGCCTGTTCCCGCTGCTTCCTCGACGCTCGGGCCCTCGGTGAGCCTCTCCCCTGTCTCTCCTCTCCCCTCTCCCCTTCTCCTTTCCCTCCGCGAGCGCCCAGCCCGCGCCCCGCGCGCACGCCGGCAGCAGCCGCGGCGAGCGGTCGCCGTCGATCTTCTACCGATCGGATGCAGTTAAACGTACGTGTTCAGTTTCGACAGAAGCCGCCCCCTTTGCCTCAAAAACCCAGCGCCACTATATCCATCAACAAAGCCGCAGCTAGCCCACTGGTAGCACCCCCGTGCGCACACCCAGCAGCCCGGGTTCGAATCCCCCCTTAGGGCTTGTTCGGTTCCAAGGGATCAGATCCCCTAGTGGACCGAATCCCTGTAGGAATCGGGTGAACCCCCTCCTTCCACCCAAATCCCTGCATGGATTATTTCCGCTGGTCAAACCGATCTCTGCTACACTCTAACCATTCGGTTATTCCCCAAGTTTCTAGCAGGGTTTGGAGTATCTCTTAATCTCTAGTATTTCTACTTCAGTAGCGACAGCACCAATTTTCACCAGACAGTAAGTTAATCATTATTCAAAGCTCCAGATATTCAAAACACAATCATCAAAATTCTGGGTTTGTTACCACAAAATAGTGACGCAACAACTAAAAAAAGCTAGAATCGATTTGTTTTCACAAATAGTGACCCACAACTAACAAAGCCCGGTTTGTTACCACAAAATAGTGGCGCAACAACAGACCCCAACGAATACATATACAATCTTTTTGGAAGTAAAACAACGTGAATTGCCCTTCTTTTGGAGCTTCTTCATGTCGAACTCTACATCTTTTTCCTCCATCATGTTCCTATAATTAACATAGAAAAATGTTAGTACAAGGCTCGGCTAGAAAATAGTCACCATTGAGCAGGATATCACAAAATCTAAGCGCACACGAAATTTAATCACTTTCGACTCCATAAACCCGTAAATTTCTCAAAAAAAATACAAATTTAGAATCTAAAAACCCCGGCTTCTAAAGTACAAAACACAAGTCAGAAACTGTCCTCTTCAAGACACACGTTTTAGGAATACTTATACATTGTACAAAAAAAAAAACAGTAGAAATGATACTTCCACAACAATGACATCAACTTATAATAGCTGCATAATAAAAGTAGCTGCACAAAAACATATATGATTTTTTAAGAAACAAGCTGCATGCAGTACTAATTCAAACTCCAAACCATTGATTTGTACCTGTATTCTATCTACGATAGAAACTATGAGATGATAATATCCATGATCAAATGCTCGTGGGCATCAAATCTACTTTTCTGCGTGAAGAATATCTAGACACACTATAGAAGCCACCATGTCGTATCAGCATGCTTGGTGGTTAATTATGCTACTAATTTTGCACATGGTGCATGACCTCGGCACTCTGGCAGGGTGCCTTCCATGCAATGCATAATCAAGTGACTGATGACCAAATTAAGAACACCATAGCATCACCCTCCAAAACCTGTAAATTTCTTTTAGAAAATATCACCAGCAAATAACAGAACTCAGCAAAAATCTGACCAGATAAGGAGGGTTGGTGACTCAATGGCAATCCATCTCGAAATCTCGAACTAAAAATCAATTGGCATAATAACTCCCAAATAATCAAGATAAATATATGCTTCTTTCAATTTCATAACCGCCCACACCATTTATTAATCCTAAATTAACAATCCACAGCAATCCTAACTAGAGGAGGAGATGGAAGGAAGAGAAGGAGGAGCTTACGGATGAAGGCCGCCGTTGGAGGTCAGACGCCGCAGCCTCTGTCCAAGTTGTCTTGTTGGTTTCGCTGCCACCGTTCAGCTCCAGCCTCCAGGTCGTGCGAGAGAAGCGGACGGGTGCGCAGCTACTGTGTACCTCGATCTGCAAGGAGAGATGAACCTGCTTTAGCTAGCTTTTTAAATGATAGGCATCTGTAAGAAAAAATATGGACTGTTTATTTAATAAAGCACATAACTTACCAATTTAAAATAAATTATGTCAGGTTACATAACTCATCTGCTTGTGAGCAACCTGATAAAAAGGACCAACTTTTTTACAGTTTGAAAATACCTGGTTGCCAGCAAAGAAATTTCAATGGTCGTCGTCATCTGCAAAAAAAGTAAAGAAATAAAGTAAAAAAAATTACATGACTTGGAGAAATGTGCTTCCGCTAGCAACAATGTGCCAGAGCTGTATATGAAACTTTTCTCTGTTATTCTTCCTGCATGTGAAGATGTAACCAAAACAACATTTTCGGGTGACAAATAAATATAGCAAGATACAGTTTTCACCACTTATATTTTCACAAAACAATCGCAGGAGTAGAAAATTCTTTCATCTTTCTGTACTACTAAAAAAGGCCTTTAATTGGAACTCTTACGGATATGCGCTGCTGCCAATTCTTGCAATCAAATGCTAGTGAAACATGGGTATGCTAAGTTCTCATTTCTGAACAAACAAAAGTCACATTGTAGCAGTGCTTTACAAACAGGGGCATTGAAACTGTCTTAGACCATTGTTCGGCTCTCTAAGTATCCACTGGGTCGTCATCATACAATTATATCCATCAAAATCACTTCAAGATGCTTAGCATCGCTAACCCTCTGGCAAAAGGATACTAAAGATCGAGTGTACACCAGCTTTTCTTCAGTTTTTAGCGGAGCCAAGAAATAGTTGTTTATGTCAATAGCAAACTCATCCGTATGTTAGAGATAGGGAGAAACAACAATCTAACAACCGAACATTCAGTAAATTGCAAAGGTTTAGCTACAGTACACGTACCTTTTACATGAAGCAATGCCTGAACTAACATATGGATTTCTTGATTTCTTTACATGAAGCAATGCCATGATTGAATACCAAGTTCCTCATCCTCCAATCACTCACGGTAAAGAAATTAAGAGATCAGTGATTGAATACCATGTCTACAAGAACTGAAACTTGCCTGGTGAGAACCAATAACCAAGAACTCTCTTGACAAAGAACCCTAGAAAATTTAGGGGGGAGGAAAGAGGAGGCAGGTGTAACCGGCGAGCAGGTCCTCCTTTGAATGGAGGTTGAGGGGGACGCACGCCGTAGATAGCATTTTTGCTCTCGACGCCATGCAGAGGTCGCTACACCTCTAGGCTCTGGCCGCCTCAGATCTCACGCGGCTGAAATTCCTGCTGGTCGCCTCCGACCTCACGCCTACAGGAATAGGGTGAGGGGAGTGCACCGCTGCTGTTGCATCCGGGTGGTTGCGCTTCCGTCGCCCCCTCTGGATGGCTGCGCCGCCGCAGCCGCCGCCGCAAATCGCCCCCAAATCGCGCGAGAGAAAAAGGTTGGAGGCGAGACTCTTCTGTTTTTTGCGCCAGCAACAGTTCGGGAAAGTTTCCACGGGTGGGGAGACGATGTTTCTTTCCCCGGTGGAATGGCGGGGTTTAGGAGCGGATCAAAGGGGATTCGATCCCGGCCGGGTGTAACCGAACGGAGTTAAATGAGCGGGTGGGAAATAATACTCGTCCCGGCCGACCCACGGGGATTGGACTGGGAACCCGGCGGGGTTGGGCGTAACCGAACGAAGCCTTAGGCAGAAAGCCACCCCCTTTTTCCTCCTTTTTCCTTTTTTTCTCGAATTCCATAAAAACAGATCTGGATCTTTAATTGTAAAATCAATAACAAATTGAATATTGATCCAATTTCGACGATTCAAATTGCTATGGATTCAGAATCTTGTGCTCTTTCTGTTAATGTCAAAGTTGCAACATGTTTCTGTAATAATTTTTGCATTAAATAATTAAATACAGAAAATGCAATAAAAATTTGAAACTTTGGAATTTCATAACTTTAGTTCTGTTCATCCAATTTGAGCAAACTTGGGCTCTAAAAATTTGTGTTAACAAACTCTACAAATTGGTATTTTATTTGGTCACAATTGAATTAAATTTAAACATGTTTCCCTCGGTTTACTAAAAGGGGCAGAATAAAAATGACTATGAAAAATTGCATAATAAATTCAATAATGATCCAAAAATTATGTTTAATAGCTCAAAATGTTCATTGAAACATTTGCTACATGTTTTCAACCTTTTCAATACAATTTGTTTACTGTTTTTCCTAATTAAAAGTGGTGCAATAATTCAATGCTTTAATTAAACCTTTTAAATTGCAAAATTCATAACTTGGGCAATTCAAATCCAATTCCAACATGTAAAATATGTTTACCATGCAAAATTGAATAAGCTTTCCAAATATAAACTTTGTTTTCTGTTTTGAATAATTTAAATTGCTGAAAACAACTGTTTCTTATTTAATGCATTTAAAATTGTCAAATTAATAACTTGCTCATTTTAATCCCTTTTTCAACAAATGAAACATGTATTCCATCTAAAGTTTTGTGTTCTTTCCAAATATAATTTTTTTATCTATTTTGAACAATTAAAATGGGTGAAAACAACAAATGCTTGTGTAAATCATTTAAGAAGCCAAATTTCATAACTTAATAAATAAAATTCCAAACTTGGTAAACAACATATCGAATTGAAGCTATTGTTGTTTTCTTATTGTTTTCCTCATCCATGCATCATTCTAATCAATTTTCACATGATGGTTAATTGTAGATCATTTAATTCAACCTTAATTCATGGGATTTTCTACATACAACCCAAATTGCATATGGTCCCATTTAATTATGTTACCCTGTTAACTAGTTTATCTTTGATGCATCAATTAAATTGCCATGCATCATCCCATGTCTGTGCATTATGCCATGTTATTGATTGTTTGTCTCTCTGCGTTGTTTGTTTGCTTCTTCTCGAATAGACGACGACGTTGAGACAGACGAGGTTTACGACACTACTGCAGAGGAGTTAGCCCAGTACCAGGCTACTGAGTTTGCAGGCAAGTATTCACTCACATGAACCATTGTGTCCTTTCCACACTGGATATCGATACTTTCCGTTGTCTATTCTGCTAACCATAAGATTTGTTGCTTGTGTTCCGATCCTATCACATGTTATCCTGTAACCCTGATATAGCCTCTCCTCCACACCTATAACCCCGTTGCTTGTTGCATGTGTCTTACTAGCATGCTTAGGGTTGTTTATGCTCGAGTCTGATGTCTGTTATTTCTGTTACCATATTTATTATGTTCTGGGGGCTCAATGTTTAAACAACAATCTGTTAATGTTTGAGGTAATGCTAATTTGATGATAAGGCACCGGCAGGAGGCCGGGTATGGTTTTGAGGCCTGCTAGTGTCGAACTCAGGAAAAGTTCTTGTCCTCTGGATCCATGTTGAGCGCGCTAACCGCATGTGGGAAGCGTGTATGGGCGCCCCCCGCAACTCTGATTCGATTCGCATCTCGTCCAAATCGCCACACTTAGTTCGGGCTTTCCATTTGATTCACGCATATGCAGGTACGAACCCTCGGCGCCAGGGTGGAACTTTTGTAGTCGGCATTTAGGGCGGCGTGGTCTTCCAGTGCTATGAGGGTCCCCCTTTTCTTCGTGGGGGCTCGATTAGCCGCGCACGCACAACACGTGGTTCTTTGGGCTTGATGCGAAGAAGAGTTGGGTTGTGTTGAGTGTTTCGCTTGGTGGGTTTGATCCCCGTCTGGCGGGATATTCTTACGTGTACGGCAAAATTGGTGCACCCCTGCAGGGTTAAATCTTCTCGAGAAGCCGTGTTGTCCGCGGTTATGGATGACTTGGTGATAGGGCTGGCTAACAAGGATTAGACAACTTACACCTAATTAATAATAATTTGACTAGTAATAGACTTATTGACACAATAACTAGAACCTTCACTAATCCAACTGTGTGAGTTATCCTCGGATTGCTTCTTTGGATAAGGGGCGAGATCCAGGATGGGTTTGTTTGAGGTTAGTGGTAGTTGGTTCCGATACGCTATCTTATCCCTCTCTTTTAGCCGGATGTTGTAGCGTGTCTCTGTAGTTGGTTAGGCAGCCTGCTGCCGCACTTTTGTATCACCTATCTTCCGTTGAACCCATAGCATCTGTAATTGGTGTTGCCGGGTACACTTTGGTATCTTGTGCGTCTTGCTTGCCAGTACTCGTCTGTACTGACCCCTTTGGGGCTGCGTGTTCTGCAGACTACGGTTCCGAGGATCCCCATGGTGGCTACTACGTGGAGTATGACGAGGCTGCTGACGAGTAGATAGCGGACCCGGGCAGGATCCGAGACATCGTGGATGGGCTCCGTCTTTTCGTTTCCGGCCTCTTAGGCCTATTTGGATCTTGTCTGTACTCAGACACTTTGGATGCTTCCGCTGTGATGTAATGATGAGTTGTTGGGACATGTCTCCTCTGGATGATTGTATTTGCTATCTCTGCTCTAGTGAGAGCTATTTGCTACTTATTTCTATTTCTTTGTGTCTTAGAGATTTGTTGTGATATCACTTGTTCAAATGCCGTTGACGTACCATGTGTGTATGTTATGAAGTACGTCAATGGAAGTAGTCGGATTTCTATGGGATGGTTTACGCAGACGATGGATAGTAGAGAATGGTTGTCACACGTTTACGTGTTGGCCTGCTCATATTGAGATGCGGGTGCCGGTATGCCCCGTAATCCATTTATCTACTGTTTAGCGGGCTGTGAGTATCCTCTAGAAGTCCGGGTGCGACAAATGGTATCAGAGCCTATCTGCCTGTAGGATCCCTTTTACTGGTCGCAGTTGAGTCTAGAAACTATTTTGTAGCTATATAGGAAAAATGAAACGTGAGAGTAGGAATTCTGTTCTTTTATTTCTTTCCCCACCCACCCTCCCTTTTTCTGGTAAGGAAGTGCAACGTTGTTTTCTCTTCTCATCTAAACTTTCAAGTTAGGATTTCTCGAATCCTGGTTTCTCTAGGATAGGTTTATCTACTAGACCATAGGAATGGAGGTGGTTGTGACATGATTTATCATGTTGCCTACTCACGATTGAGAACGGAGGCGTGTAAGCCCCGGAAGCAGATCCTCTATTCCTTAAGCAGTAGATATTTATCCTTTAGAAGCCCGGATGGGTTGTCCATAGTACCTCAGGAGTGTTTGGTCTCGTGTTTCCCCAATGTTGCTTCGATATCCTGTTCTTCTCAACATCCTTTTCGTCCGTTGAAACCTTGTTGTTGCTTGCCACTTCAGTTCTTCTACCGGCGTCTAATCAAAACTTCCCCATCATCTGCAGATGGATCTCAGGTTCTGCCCGCAGGTGGTTCGGATGACTCGTTGCGACAGCACTGCCGGTTATCCGGAGATGGTGAGAGACATGGTCACTTATCTGGGGTTCCGTTGGGCACCAGAGTACCAGGTCTACGAGCAGCAGCGAGAGTTTGACCAGACCTACTACCAGGCTATCGTCTACATTATGTCAGATGATGGCATGAGCGTTGTCCACCGCTACGAGGCAGTAGGTTTCACAGTGGATATGGCTGTGCAGCAGGCATCTTATGTGAGTCTCACCGTCCTTCGTGCTGACTACTGGGGATTTGACGATTCTATCTATCGCCACATCCCCCGTGGTTACATCACTTCGGAGGGAGCTCATTTCACTCTCTACGACAACTTGGATGTCTACGAGCATGATAACTCCAGGCTGCACACCACCGCTCAGTTTGTGAGGCACAGTGACGCAGTTGCCAGCACACTGTCTCAGGAGTTGGCTTCCGTCAGAGAGCAGCTCTACCTTGCTTTGACTCGTCTGGCGACTTACACCACAGACTTTGTTGGAGACGAGCGCTTTGCACGTTTCGATCAGCCAGTTGGTCGTCGTCTGCCAGATGCTGGAGGTTACGAGCCGATCAGAGGTCCACTCCTTAACCTCGGTGCTGGTTACACTGGGATTCCACGCTTTGGAGCACAGGGAGTCGACGCTATGTACTTCACCACACCTAGAGTCGCTCTCAGACCACGTCAGATCTATGTGGATCGTCGTTCTACCTACTTTCGAGGGCGTGCTCCTCACCGTACCTCTCGTCGTACTCCTAGTCGTCGTCCTGCGTGATGAGCATGGGAGTATCGATGTATCCATTCTTAGCTATGTTTAGTTATCCTTTGGCATTCGAACCATTTGTGGTGTGTTGGATATTCTGATGTATTTGAACATGTGATGATGTACCTGTTGGTTATCTATTCATGCGTCGGAATAATCTCTCTTTCGGTTACCAAGTCTATCCTTTTCTGTTGTTGTGCTAAAATGCATTTCCATTCAGGATGCCGCCAACAAGGAACACCCCGCCTGAGCCACCGCCAATCACGGAGCTGTTGACTCAGATGACCCAAGTCATGGCACAGATGGCCCAGTTTCAGACTAACCAGCACAACAACGAGAATGCTCCACGAGTCAGTATCAAGGAGTTTCTCAGTCTGGGGCCGAGAGCTTTCGTGGCAACACGCGAGCCTCTGGATGCTGATGACTGGATCCGTGAGATAGCTAAGGCTCTGGAGATTGCTCACGTTGCCGTGGAAGACAAGGTCAAGTATGCCTCCTATCTCCTGAAGGGCCAGGCAGCTACTTGGTGGGAAAACTAACAGACCATGAGAGCTGGCTATCCAATCACCTCGGGTTGTTTCAAGGAAGCTTTCCTGAAGCACCACATTCCAGATGGTCTCATGGAAAGGATGCGTGAAGAGTTTTGCTCACTCAAGCAGGGCAAGCTGGACGTCATTGGCTATCAGAGTGAGTTCAATCGCCTCGCTCGTTACGCTGGTGATGAGGTGTCCACTGAGGCTAAGAAGATGGCAAGGTTCCGCAGAGGTTTTAACCCGGAACTCAAGTACGCCCTCACCAACATCAAGCCCAACAACTTCGAGGAGCTCGTTAACACCACGCTCAATGAAGAAAATGGGCGCAAGGCGTTCGAGGAGTCGCGCAAGCACTCGCGTGAGGGTGGTTCCTCCTCCAACATGACCACCCCTCCGCAGAAGCGCCGCATCTGGGTGCCAAATGGTGCTGTCATTCGGGCTCCATATGCCCAAGCTTCTCCAGGCTTCGCTCCCCGCCCACCCAACCCTGCTCAGATGCATGATCAGAGGGATTCGATGGGGCAGCCAAGGCCAGGGCCTCCTCGTGTCGTCACTTGCTACAAATGCAAGCAGACGGGGCACTACGCTGACAAGTGCACGCAGAGGCAGCTACCTCCACCACCACCTCGTCCGAACACAAACCAGGCAATGGTGCGCGCTCCCCCGCCTAAGGCCTTCAACTCCAACAACAGGCATGTCGGGAGGACCGCAAGGGTGAATAATGTCAAGATCGACAAAGCTGAGGAATCTCCTGACGTCGTTCTCAGTACATTCCCCGTAAACTCTGTTCCAGCTAAAGTGTTGTTTGATACCGGAGCATCACATTCTTTCGTGTCAAAGATCTTTGCGACAGCAGTTAAACTCCCCTTTGTTGGTTTGGGTTCCCCGCTAGTAGTAAACTCCCCTGCAGCAACTATGCAAACGTCTAAGATCAGTCACAGAAATCAAATCCTAATTGGAGGCCACATATTCCTTGCTTCCCTCATACTGCTTGGCAATTCTGACATTGATGTCATTCTTGGTATGGATTGGTTGAAGGCCAGTAAAGCTACGATTGACTGTGCTCAAAAGTCAATAACTCTGTTCCACCCTTCTGGCCAGATAGTCTATTCTCCAAATGAATCAAGTTCTGTTCAACTATACACCCTCGAGGCAAAACCCCTTCCTTTAATTGAAAATGTTCCGGTGGTTTGCGAATTCCCTGACGTCTTTCCAGAAGAGTTGCGAGGGATGCCTCCGGACAGAGCAGTTGAGTTCGTGATCGAGCTTGAACCAGGTACTGCTCCAATCTCTAAGCATCCATACAAGATAGCTCCTCCTGAACTGAAGTTGTTGAAGGAGCAAATCGATATGTACATGGAAAAAGGTTATATTCAACCTAGTTCCTCGGCTTGGGGTTGCCCAACTCTGTTCGTTGCGAAGAAGGATCAAACAAAGAGACTCGTTGTTGACTATCGTCCTCTTAACGAGAAAACTATCAAAAACAAATATCCAATTCCTCGTATCGATGATCTTTTTGATCAACTTGCTGGAGCCTCAATATTCTCCAAGTTGGACTTGAGAATGGCTTACCATCAAATAAAGATCAGAAAGGAAGATATTCCAAAAACAGCTTTCACCACTCGGTACGGTCTATATGAATACACCGTCATGTCCTTTGGTCTCACCAATGCACCGGCGACATTCTCTAGACTCATGAATTCTGTCTTCCATGAATACCTCGACAAGTTCGTTGTGGTATATCTTGATGACATTCTGGTCTACTCAAAATCCGAGGAAGAGCATGAAGAACACCTTCGTCTCACTCTCATGAAACTTCGCGAGCATCGTCTATACGCCAAGTTCTCCAAATGTGAGTTCTGGATTCTAGAAGTTGCTTACCTTGGTCATGTCATCTCCGCCAAGGGCATAGCCATTGATCCAGAAAAGGTTAAAGCAATTGTTGATTGGAAACCTCCTAAGACGGTGAAGCAAGTAAGAAGTTTTCTTGGCTTGGCTAGCTATTGCCGTCGTTTCGTCCAAAACTTCTCCAAGATTGCCAAACCTCTCACTGATCTCACAAAGAAGGACAAGAAGTTCGTTTGGTCTCCATAATTTGATGAAAGTTTCAATCTCCTGAAGACTAAAATCACTTCTACTCCAGTTCTGGTTGGCCCAGATCCTACCAAACCTTTCCAGATATTCTGCGATGCATCTCTACAAGGTCTAGGTGCAGTTCTTATGCAAGAACGTCAAGTTGTGGCTTATGCTTCACGTCAGTTGAACCCTCATGAGAAAAATTATCCAACTCATGACCTAGAGCTTGCAGCAGTTGTGTTTGCCCTCAAGAAATGGAGGCAATACTTGTTGGGTAATCGCACTGAAATCTTTTCCGATCATAAGAGTCTGAAATACATCTTCACTCAACCAGATCTAAACCTCAGGCAAAGGAGATGGATTGAAAAGATTAAAGACTCTGATCTTACCATTTCTTACACTCCAGGCAAGGCTAATGTTATGGCCGATGCTCTCAGTCGCAAGTCGTATTGCAATAATCTCATGATCATGGAAAGCCAACCTCCACTTCATGAAGAATTCCAGAAGCTGAACCTTGGTCTTGTTCCTCAAGGCTATCTTGCAAACTTGACAGCCAGTCCAACTCTCGAGGACAAGATTCGTTCTGAACAACTTCGTGATGCTGAAATGAAGAAGATGGTAGAGCACATCGAAGAAGGCAAGGAGAAATTTAAGTCCTTCTCAGTGGATGACAAAGGAACTGTGTTCTTCGAAGGACGCATTGCAGTTCCTCAAGTTCAAAGTCTCAAAGATGCCATTCTCAAGGAGGCTCATGAAACTCCTCTCTCCATACACCCTGGAAGTACAAAGATGTACCAGGATCTCAAGACACTGTATTGGTGGCCTTGCATGAAACGTGAAATTTCTCAATACGTTTCTGAATGCGACGTTTGTCAACGTGTTAAGGCAGTCCATCAGAAAACAGCCGGTCTACTCCAACCTCTGAAAATTCCTGAGTGGAAGTGGGACATGATTGAAATGGACTTCGTAACTGGTTTTCCAAAGTCCAAGAGGGGCAACGATGCAATCTTCGTTGTCATTGATCGTCTCACTAAAGTAGCTCACTTCTTTGCTGTCAAAGAAACAATCTCAGCTAGCCAGTTAGCAGAACTCTACACAGCAAAGATTGTTCCTCTTCATGGTGTTCCATTGGAAATAAGCTCAGACCGTGGAAGCATATTCACTTCTCATTTCTGGAAAAGCTTTCAAGAAGCATTGTGCACCAAACTTCTGTTCAGCACAGCTTATCACCCTCAGTCTCAAGGGCAAGTCGAAAGAGTCAATCAGATTCTCGAGGATATGCTCAGAGCATGTGGTATCTCTTTTGGCATGAAATGGGAGGAATGCCTTCCATATGCTGAATTCTCCTACAACAACAGCTTCCAGGCAAGCCTAGGCATGGCACCATTTGAAGCTCTCTATGGCCGCAGATGCAGGAGTCCAATCAATTGGTCTGGAGCTGGTGAACGTTCACTCTTAGGGCCTGACATTGTTAACTCCCCTCAGAGGTAACTGGTGACAAGGCATATCTCCGTGTAACTCCCCTCAGAGGCACTCATCGTTTTGGTGTGAAAGGAAAGCTTGCACCAAGATACATTGGTCCTTTCAACATTCTCTCAAGGCGGGCAGAAAATGCTTATCGTCTTGAACTTCCAGAAAAACTATCCAAGGTGCACGATGTGTTCCACGTGTCACAGCTCAAGAGGTGTTTCAAAGATCCAGATCGTGCAGTTGATCATGATTCCATTGAACTGCAAGAAGATCTATCTTATGAGGAGCACCCTGTTCGAATTCTCGATGAGACCGAGCGTAAGACTCGCAACAAGAGCACCAAGTTCTTGAAAGTGCAGTGGTCTCATCATTCCGATAAAGAGGCAACGTGGGAGACCGAAGAGGATCTTCGCAAGAAGTATCCGGACCTTTTCTCTTCTCAGTAGGAATCTCGGGGCGCGATTCCTTCAAGGGGGGGGCGTTTTGTAACATCCCAAGTATGAAAACACCCCTACAATGTTTGCTTTTTGTTTTAATTAAGTTTTGCATCATGTCATCATACCCTTTATTTTGTTAGCATTTGTTTTGCATCTGTTTTTCTTTGTTTTCACAATTGAAATTCAAACAACATTCAAATGTTTTGTTCATACTTGTTATGTTACAACTTTCCAAATAAAAGGTTCAAATAAAACATCCATTTGTTTCCATGAAAATAAAAAGCTCAACTATTAATTTGTTCTCTAATAATCCACTTAATTCAAATTGCATTCAAATTCAACTTAAAATTCCAAACAGCAACCATGTTGAATTTATGAGAATTACAAAACAATTCTAATCCTTTTGTTTCAATTAAACTATAAGGTTCAAACTATTTAAATTTTGTTTTTAATAAATCACTTAATCTCAAAATTCATTCAAATTTCAATCAAATTACAAACAACATTTTATTTTGAACTTTTTGGAAAACTAATCTTGGCAAGTTGTTTCTGTTACATAATTAAGCAATACCAATTTTTTTCTAAAATTTTCTACCATAAAAACCTAGCCCTTTTCTTACTATTTCATTTCAGCAAAAAAAAGAGAGAAACAGAAAAAATTAAAAAGAAACGGAGGGAGTGGCCAGGCCAGTGGGAGGCCCAGCCCATCTCCACGGCCCGATACCGTTTCGCTGTCGTCTTCAAGCTGTACGGCGCGCATCCGCCGTAGCCACGTCGACGGCGCGCGCAGAAGACGGCCGTGCGCAGCCCCTAGCCCCTATAAAACCTACCCCCCGAGCCCCCTGCTAGCCCTAGAACACCTACTCCACCCTCTCCCTCTCTCCCGCCGTCGTTTCCCTCTCGCTGCCGGCGAAATTCTCCATCTCTGAACCTCACCCGAGCACCCACCTCTGAATCCATGGCGATCGTCGCCGTTGCCACGCTCCTCCTCCCTGGCTGACCACGGGGATCAGACCGCCGTAACCTCCTCGAGCTCATCGACACCCCAGCGGCACCCGGGACCCTCTGCTTCTCCGCCGCCGTCCTCGACGTCGTCGCCGGCCTTCCACCACCGCAGCGTTTCCCTCACAGTGAGCACGCCTCTCACCTCTCTCCTCTCTTTCTCTCTGCATCGCGTCGCCAGCACACGCACACCAGCACGCGCGCATCACCACAGTACCCCCCGCAACGAGCAACAGCACGCGGCAGCGGCTCGCCGCCGGCCACCGTTGCTCTCTGACGAAAGTTTAGAAACTGCATCTGAAAAATTCAGTTAACGCGAACGGAAGCATAACCTGTCCGCGCACCCCTTACTGTCAAAACTGAATCGCACACCGTACTGGTAGCAACACTTGCGCGCGCACCCGGGGTCGCAGGTTCGAGCCCTGCCCCGCGGGATTTAATCCCCATTTTGCTCGCCACGCTGGCAGGCAGGGCCCACCTTCCAGTGGCCTGTGCTGCCACGCGCGCACCCACGCGGGCCACGCTGGCCCAGGGCCCCCTCGTCTGTGGCCTGGGCTGGGCCACTACGGGGTAGAAAAGGTTTCTGGCCTTTTCTTTTTAACTTTAAGTCCTTTCTATTAGAGATTGGTCCTTAATTTTAAAATGCTAATAACTTTTAATTTCTAAATTCAAATTATGCAAATGAAATATGTTTGCTGAACCAAATTTAAAACTCTACCTGATTACATCATTTGTTTTCTGTTTTGCACTTTTCAAATTGATTCAAAATTCAAATTCAAACAATTCATTTCAAATTTGATTAAATGCATAACTAATTCAAACTTAATTCAAATAACACAAATAAAATATGTTTTCCATGCTATTTTACACCATCTTTTCAAATATAATTTTTTTTCATGTTTTGAATAATTAAAATTGCTTAAATAATTTAAACCTTGTTTAAATCATTTAAATTTAATAAATTCATAACTTGCTTAAATTAAATTATTTTTTTGAACATATAAAATATGTTTTCAAACTAGAAAAGTATAAACTTTTCAAATATGAATTTGGTTTAATGTTTTGAACAAATAAAAATTCAAATAAATTCATACTTGAATTAAATTCATTTAAATCTTGTTTAAACTTGTTTAATTCATAATTAAATCATTGTAATTCCTTTTTCAATAATTGAAACATGTAATCCACCCAAAATTTTATGTTCTTTTCAAATATGAACTTTGTTATCCATTTTGAACAATTTAAATTGGTGAAAACAACAAATGCTTGTGTAACACCTTTAAGGAACCAAAATTCCATAACTTAATAACTAAAATTCTAAACTTGGTAAACCTTATTTTAAATTGTTCCTATGGTTGTTATTTTTCTGTTTTCCTCATCCATGCATCATACTAATCCACCTTCACCAGTTGATTAGTTGTAAAACAATTATTCCAACCTTAAATCATGGGCTTTTCATATGCAACTCAACTTGCATGTGGGTCCATTTAATCATGTTGTTACCATGTCAACTAGTTTATTTTGATGCATCAATTAAATGGTCATGCATCATCCCATGATTGTGCACTATGCCATGTTATTGATTGTTTATCTCTCTGTGTTGTTTGTTTGCTTCTTCTCGAATAGACGACGACGTTGAGACAGACGAGGTTTACGACACTACTTCTGAGGAGTTAGCCCAGTACCAGGCTACTGAGTTTGCAGGCAAGTATTCACTCACATGAACCATTGTGTTCCTTTCAACCTTGGATACCGATACTTTCCGTTGTCTATTCTGCTAGCCATATGAATCGTTGCTTCTGTTACGAACCTATCACATGTTATCATGTAACCCTGATATAGCCTCACCTCCACACCTATAACCCCTTTGCTTGTTGCCCGTGTCTTACTAGCATGCGTAGGGTTGTTTCTGCTCGAGTCTGTTACCAGTTACTTTTTGTTAATATATTTTCTATTATGTTATGGGGCTCGAAGTTAAACAACAATCCTGTTAATGCTGTGGTTAATAATAATTTGATGATAAGGCACCGGCAGGAGGCCCGGCGTGGTTTTGAGGCCTGCTAGTGTCGACCCTAATTAGGAAAAGGGTCTTGTCTACTGATCCATGATGAGCGCACTATCCGCATGTGGGAAGCGTGTATGGGCGCCCCCCTCAATTTGATTCGATTCGCATCTCATCCAAATCGCCACACTTAGTTCGGGCTTTCCATTTGATGCACTCATATGCAGGTACGAACCCGAGGCCAGGGTGGAACTTTTGTAGTCGGCATTTAGGGCGGCGTGGTCTTACAGTGCTATGAGGGTCCCCCTTTTCTTCGTGGGGGCTCGATTAGCCGCGCACGCACAGCACGTGGTTCTTTGGGCTTGATGCGAAGAAGAGTTGAGTTGTGTATAGTGCCTCGCTTGGTGGGTTTGATCCCCGTCTGGCGGGATATTCTTACGTGTACGGCCAAATTGGTGCACCCCTGCAGGGATAAATCTTCTCGAGAAGCCGTGTTTTCCGCGGTTATGGTTGACTTGGTGAAAGTACTGGCTAACAAGTACTCAGAACAACTTACACCTAACTAATGATAACTTGACTAGTAATTAGCCTTATTGACACAACAATCTGAACCATCATTAATCCAACTGTGTGAGTTATCCTCGGATTGCTTCTTTGGATAAGGGGCGAGATCCAGGATGGGTTTGTTTGGGAGTTAGTAGTAGTTGGTTACGACACGCTATCTTATCTCTTTCTGTTAGCCGGAAGTTGTAGTATGTGCTGTAGTTGGTTAGTGCAGCCAGCTGCCGTATCTTTTGTATCACCCTTTCTTCCGTTGAACCCAAAGCATCTGTGCTTGATGTTGTTGGGGTACACTTTGGTGAACTGTGAGTCTTGCTTGCCAGTACGTTTATGTACTGACCCCTTTGGGGCTGTGGTTTCCGCAGACTACGCTTACGAGGATCCCCGTGATGGCTACTACGTGGAGTTTGACGAGGCTGCTGACGAGTAGATAGCGGACCTGGGCAGGATCCGAGACATCGTGGATGGGCTCCGTCTTTTCGTTTCCGGCTTCTTAAGCCTATTTGGATTTTTCTGTACTCAGACCTTTTGAATGCTTCCGCTGTGTTGTAATGATGAATTGTTGGGACATGTGTCCTCTGGATGATTGTATTGCTATCTCTGCTCTAGTGAGAGCTATTTGCAACTTATTTCTATTTATTTGTGTCTTAGAAATATGTTGTGCTACCATTCTGTTAAACGTCGTTGACGTACCATGTGTGTATGGTATGAAGTACGTCAATGGTAGTATCCTGATTTCTATGGGATGGTTTACGTAGACGATGAACAGTAGGGGTTGGTTGTCACACATACGTGTGTTGGCCTACTCGTAAGAGATGCGGGTGCCGGTAAGCCCCGTAATCCAATCAGCTACTGTTCAACGGAACTGCGAGTATCCTTTAGAAGTCCGGTTGCGACACTGTTAATGTTTGAGGTAATGCTAAATTGATGATAAGGCACCGGCAGGAGGCCGGGTATGGTTTTGAGGCCTGCTAGTGTCGAACTCAGGAAAAGTCTTTGTCCTCTGGATCCATGTTGAGCGCGCTAACCGCATGTGGGAAGCGTGTATGGGCGCCCCCCGCAACTCTGATTCGATTCGCATCTCGTCCAAATCGCCACACTTAGTTCGGGCTTTCCATTTGATGCACGCATATGCAGGTACGAACCCGAGGCCAGGGTGGAAACTTTTGTAGTCGGCATTTAGGGCGGCGTGGTCTTCCAGTGCTATGAGGGTCCCCCTTTTCTTCGTGGGGGCTCGATTAGCCGCGCACGCACATCACGTGGTTCTTTGGGCTTGATGCGAAGAAGAGTTGGGTTGTGTTGAGTGTCTCGCTTGGTGGGTTTGATCCCCGTCTGGCGGGATATTCTTACGTGTACGGCCAAATTGGTGCACCCCTGCAGGGTTAAATCTTCTCGAGAAGCCGTGTTGTCCGCGGTTATGGATGACTTGGTGATAGGGCTGGCTAACAAGGATTAGATAACTTACACCTAATTAATGATAACTTGACTAGTAATAGGCTTATTGACACAATAACTTGAACCTTCACTAATCCAACTGTGTGAGTTATCCTCGGATTGCTTCTTTGGATATGGGGCGAGATCCAGGATGTGTTTGTTTGAGGTTAGTGGTAGTTGGTTACGATACGCTATCTTATCCCTCTCTTTTAGCCGGATGTTGTAGCGTGTTTCTGTAGTTGGTTAGAGCAGTCTGCTGCCGCACTTTTGTATTACCTATTCTTCCATTGAACCCAAAGCATCTGTACTTGGTGTTGCCGGGTACTCTTTGGTATCTTGTGAGTCTTGCTTGCCAGTACTTGTCTGTACTGACCCCTTTGGGGCAGTGGTTTCCGCAGACTACGTTTCCGAGGATCCCCATGGTGGCTACTACGTGGAGTACGATGAGGCTGCTGACGAGTAGATAGCGGACCCGGGCAGGATCCGAGACATCGTGGATAGGCTCCGTCTTTTCGTTTCCGGCCTCTTAGGCCTATTTGGATCTTGTCTGTACTCAGACACTTTGGATGCTTCCGCTGTGATGTAGTGATGAATTGTTGGGACATGTGTCCTTTGGATGATTGTATTTGCTATCTCTGCTCTAGTGAGAGCTATTTGCAACTTATTTCAATCTTTTGGGTCTTAGAGATATGTTGTGATATCACTTGTTCAAATGCCGTTGACGTACCATGTGTGTATGTTATGAAGTACGTCAATGGAAGTAGTCGGATTTCTATGGGATGGTTTACGCAGACGATGGATAGTAGAGAATGGTTGTCACACGTTTACGTGTTGGCCTGCTCATATTGAGATGCGGGTGCCGGTATGCCCCGTAAGCCATTTATCTACTGTTTAGCGGGCTGTGAGTATCCTCTAAAAGTCCGGGTGCGACACGCGTGCAATGCAGATCCGCGTTGAACTCAACAAGGCCAAGAAGCTGAACAAAACTGCCTCCGTATTCTTCAATGAGATCAAGTCCATGGCAGATGTGCTGGCGTCCATTGGCCAGCCGCTACGCCCCGACGAGTTTACTGGATACTTGTGTGCGGGGCTTTTTTATTTATAAAGGAATTATATTAATATCGCGGAGATACAAAATACACCCGGCCTCTGCAACAACGCAATGGATGCACACAGCCGAAAGGCAATAAAAAGAAGAAATAAAAAAGAAAATTTCCGCTAGAGAGTTTCTCGTAGATCTTCAAGGAGTGTATCCTTCTCCTTGGAAACTACGGCAATGTCATCCACGTAAACATGGACGTTTTTGCCTATTTGACCATGCAAGCATCTTTGCATGCAACGCTGGTAAGTTGGCCTCGCGTTCTTCAAGCCAAAAGGCATGGTTATATAATAGTATATTCCATACGGGGTTATGAAGGAAGTTTTTATTTGGTCCTCCTCCTTCATACGTATTTGATGGTATCCGTAATAAGCATCCAAAAATCATAAAAGCTCAGAGTCAGCAGTGGCATCTATTATTTGATCGATTCGCGGCAACGAGAACCTATCTTTTGGACACAGTTTGTTCAATCCGGTGTAATCTATACACATCCTAAGAACAATACTGTCTTTCTTCGGGACTAATACTAGGTTCGCAGACAAATCAGTATGTATAACTTCCCGGATAAAATCAGCCGCTAAAAGCCGGATAATTTTCTTTCCTATAGCCTTCCATCTTCTTCCATCGAAACGACGGAGACCTTGTTTGATGGGTTTTGAACCTGGAATTACTTTGAGTTGGTGCTCAGCAAGTTCCCTCGGTACACCTGGCATATCAGCAGGACACCAGGCAAAAATGTCCCAGTTCTCACAAAGGAACTTGATGAGCGCGTCTTCCTATTTGTCAGTCATCCCAGTTCCCATTACAACAAACTTTGTCGGATCTTTGGGATCTCGGATAACATGTCTTGTATTTTCCAAAGCCTTGAAGCTATCTGCCGGATTCCGGCTTTCTTTTCCTGCCGGCATTTCCGTTTGTGAAACTTCCTTAACTAGCTCTTTCAATTCCTCCTTCTTAGGGCCCTTTTGTTTGGGCTTCCTATGGCTTTCCATGAAAAAAAAGCAGCACAAACGAAACAAAAGGGGTGGCTGTGTGTTCGGCTTTTCCCAACGCATGTCGTTTTCCAACACATACGAAAAAGCACCTCGGAGGGTGCTTCCCGAGCGTTGGTTGTTCCGAATCGAAGAGGTACCCTCGCTTGCCCCTCATCTTTCATGAAATAACATCTAAACTGCCTTAGAAGAGAGATGCTCGTCCAGTCCGCACTGGCTCACGTCCTCCAAACGCGTGTGGACCCTCCACCGCGCAGACCACGTGTGGGCTCGTCCAGTCCGCACTGGCTCGCGTCCGCTGTCGTTTACGGCGCGTGGAGCGCGTCAAGTGGTGGCGCTGGTGTCATGGACGACGCGCGCATGTGTGCTCCCCTTCCTCCGCCGGATTTTGTCCCAAGGATGAGCGGTTCCGTGATCCTCTAAACGAGCGTGATCTTTTTGGGAGGCTTCGAGAAGGAGCAGCAAGGACCACACGTTTTTTCTTAGTGGGCTTGACTAGCTACTAGTCTTTCAAAAGGGCTAATTACGAGTTAAAACGTGCTAAAAAGATGTTAAAACATCACATAATGGGCCAAGATCCACTAGTATCGTTGGTAAAATTAAAAGTGTGTAAAATTTGACATCTATAAGGATATTTCTTGTAATTCCAACGACGCATATGTTATTTATCAAAAGTATATTAGAAAAATGCACGTTTTGAGGTTATTTTGCACAATTTGCTAGTTTACAGCCAGCCAGCCAGTTAATCTGCCAAAGACTAAAACTCAAAACATCAGCTTTCTCTGCACAACAGATTTTTCTAGACCACAGTACAGCCAGCCGCATCCAGCCACATCCAGCCCAAACAAAGAGGCCCTTAATCACCTGTTTGGCGCAAAGGGCATTTCCTTTCTCCCGCTCGTTCGCCAATTTGTAATCTCCTGTTATGGTGATTACTCCTCCTTTTGGCTCTGGCATCTTCATCTTGTTATAGATACAATATGATCTTGCCATGAATTTGGAGAAAGCCGGGCGTCCGAATATTGCGTGATAAACACTCTCGAACGACACTACCTCGAATGAGATCTTTTCCTGTCGGAAGTGTTCTCTTTTTCCAAAGGTTACGTCCAGGGAAATTTCTCCTATGGATTGTGCTTGTCTGCCAGGAACAATACCATGAAAAGGTATGTTACTGTGCCTAAGCTGGGTCTCGGAAATGTGTAGCTGCTTCAATGTACTCAGGTATATGATGTTAATACTTGATCCTCCATCCATCATCACTCTTTTGAGCCTAGTGTTTTGAACAATAGGACTTACGACCAAAGCATGTGTGTCGGGTTCTGGGATATTCCCGGGATGATCTGACTGATCACAGGTAATTGGCGTATTTGAATACTTCAAGTACTTTGATACTGGAGGAACAACTGCGTTGATTTCTCGAAGTGTTCTTTTCGCCAGTTTTCCTGAGGGAGTTGTCAGGAAAGTTAAGTTACATTCTCCGTCAACTCTCGGAAATTTTGGCTCGCCTTTTCGCTGTTGTTCTTGGATTTTATCGTCAGTGTCCGATTCACTTTCCTCCTTCTCAGCTTCTGGCTTTTGCTTGTTGAATTTCCTCTTGGAATTCTTTCCTTTATTACCGGATCCTGCAGTGCCCTTCATATGCTTGTTGAGGTGGCACTGCGCATTTGTGTGGGTAGGCTTCCCAAATTGCGAATGGTGGACACAGTTTTCCGACTTTATCTTTTCCCACTGTTCCTTAGAGTAGGAGATTGGTTCTATGCTTCTTCCTTTCCATTTGCTGCCATTATCCTTTCCAATGGTTACGTTTACTTCTTTGGGTTTTGTTTGTGCCTGTGGAGTAGCCTTCTTTTCATAGCGGGGTGTCTTTTTGGCTTGAGCCAAAGCATCGATATTTCCACCTCTTGCTCTGATATCATTATCAGCTGTTGCATTCTCATTGGCGGTGGTAAGCATAGATCCGAGATCTTTGTGCTCTTTCGAACCAACCATGAACGGTACAAGGTCGGGTTTTAGTCCATTGATGAAAGCATCCCTTGCTTGTACATCACTTACTCCAGAGCAACTGTTCTTCATTGCTGTCCATCTTGAGATAAAGTCGACATACGACTCGTCTTCATATTGGACGCAATGGTTCAGCTGGTTTATACACTTAGGACGTTTGTACGTGCCCCGAAACTGCTGAGCGAATACTTTCGCCATATCTTCCCAGCTGTCGACAGTTCTTGATGTTAACCCATTGATCCAATATCTGGTTCCATCTAATAACATAAGGGAAGAAACTTCACAGCGTCCAGATCTGTCCCTTTGTTAATCTGGACGGCAATATAGTAATCTGAAAGACATGTATCCGGGTTTGTACTTCCGGCATACTTTTGATAAGTTGGACCAACTTTGGCGAAACCAGGATGTAGACTAATTATTTGGATCCTGTCAGTGAAGCACTTAGGTCCAAAGTATAGATCGTCTCTTTCCGCCTTATCGACGTGTGTGGAATATCTGCCGGCTGAATGAACAGAAGGGGATCTGCTCCTTTCTGGCCCATTGTTGCGTGAATGCGCTCTTCCGGGATTATCCCTATTTCGTCCATTTTCGTGTCTTTTGGAATAAGGTGGAGTTCTACTCCTTGTCCTTTCTTTATTCCTAGGAGGAGTACGGGATCTCTCACGCCTGTGAGGATTGTCATATCTTCCGACTTTATCTGCTGGGCATCTCGGAGGCGGCATTATTTTTCCATCTTTCCGGTTGTGTTCTTCCCGATCCCTGTGATCACGGGGATTATTTCCACCTTTCGGCAGATGGGATCATGTCCTAGACTATTCATCCTTATTGTCTGTGATTTTGTTGTCCTTCTTGGGATCTCCCTTCTTTTCCTTAGAATCGCCTAAATCTCCCGGTTCGCCTGGTCCAGGTTCTCCAGTGGCGCATGTGGCAGTTTTGCATAGGGATGAGTCATCATGCAACTTCCTTGATCTTGCTTGTCCTCGCTGTTGCGGTTGCAATGCTTTTTTGAGGAAAGCATACACTCCTTGAAGTTTTTTTCGTTGGAGTACAGATCATCATTAAGGATGGCGAACGCGGCTTCCGGGTTTTAAGCTGCGGTTTTGTAGATGCTTCGCCCTTACCATTTACGATGTTAACCTGTCTTTTTCAAGAAGGGTTTTGCAACCGTTCTTTTGCTGGCAGTGCATCCGGCTTTGCAATTCCGGGTAACCTTGTGGGGTTTATCCCGGACATATTCTGGCATTCGAATTCTTCAGTTTCCTCGTGCTTTGCTTTTAAGTAGCTTGCGCTTTGAGGAGGTTTTCTTGAGATCGGAATAGGTGTTGCTGCTGCAACATAAGGGCTTGCCTTCTGGCTTCCAGCACTTCCGGTGGTTCGTGAGGCACAACCGGGAATTTGATCAGGTCGATCTCGTCCTGTTCCGACATTTGGGTAACAGGGATTTCTTTCTTTTTCTTCTCCGTAGGTGTGACTCCGCTTCCGCCTCCTACTTCCATGTTCTGGTTGGCAATGTCTGCCAACTTTTTCTTCCGGAGTTTATATTGGAGTTTCTTGGCAGTCTTCTTTTTTTTTGGAAGAGGGAGGCTTTTTTCGAGATTCTTCCTTTGTCAATTATTTGACATCGGGGTAAGTTGGACTGATTTCGCCATCCTCTCTTTCCTCATATCGCAGAGGTGTTTTGGGATCTTCATCTTCTTCGGCATCCGAGTTTTCAGTCGGTTTTGCCATAAGTACTTGATGGAAGCTCCCATGCATGGATTTGACCTTTCTCTCGAAAGTGTCTTCATCTTCGGAATCTATGTCTTCTGATCCGGGTTCCAACTCCAATCTTGCATCTATAGTAGCTAACACAGAGTCAGCTTCCGAGTTCGTCGTTTCTCTAACGAGTGTCAGATCTTCCACTTGTTCTGTGGGATTATTGTTTTCTGATTTTTCCACGGGATTAGTTTCTTACGTGTTATCCGCGACCTCAGATTGTACCATGCCAATAAAGTGAGATCTGATTGCAGACATCTCCAGAGAGGCGGCAATGTCAGTACAGTTTTGGCGATTTGAGCAGAATCCGGCATCGTAGTTTTCCTTAATTGGGTATAGGGCGGGCGGGATAAATTTGCTTCCACCACAGAATCCCATAGCCTATGCTGTTAATCCGATAAAAATATTTATAGATCCAATCGGTAAAACGCAGGAACATACCAGGTGATTCCGTGCTGGCATGTATTATCCGCTGTCGAGGAAGCGCCCGACGTCGCCGTCAAAATCCAAGCTTCCGACAGTTATTGAACTTCCAATTCCGCCGAGTATCCCCGATCGAAACGTAACTCTTGACGCCGCTGGCCCCACGGTGGGCGCCAACTGTCGAGACATCGTAGTAAGGATCATAGATGGGGGTGCCATGAGTCTACGGGTAGAGACGTGGGGGACGTGGTAGTACGACAATCAAGAACACCAGATTTTACCCAGGTTCGGTACGACGCAACTAGGCGGCGTTCCTACTCTTGTAATCTCACTAAATCAGGGCTGAAGTCTGAAGTATACAAAGTACAACGCATGTATAGTTTGCGAACTCGGCGAGTTGGCTTCTAGCTAATTGTTGTCTACCTTTCGTCTCTCCGGTCCAGCTTTATATAGATAGCCGGGTTAGGGCTTACAGAAAGGAAATTTAGAAGACTACGGAAAGTATCTAACTTGGAAAATCAGGAATCTGTATTCTCCTCCAAGCCGCACCACCTTGGACCGTGGTACGGGTATATATCCGATACACTATATATCATTCATAGCGACTCGATTCAACGACGCGCCGGCGTTAGACTTGCAAACGGGTCGGCCCATAAATCTATTGATAACAGAGAGAAAAGAACAGAAAAGGTTTGGAAAGGGGGATCGAACATGGAATCTTTGGCGTCGCGCAATCAACAACAACCAGTGGGGTACTGCACACAACGTGTATTGCTTCATTTTTTTAGCTTTTTATTGTCTCAGTTTCACATTATCTTTTTTAGCTTTATTTTCTGTTTTCATTCTTCTTTTTCTGTTTCTTTTTTTATTGTTCACCAAATTTTTTTGTTTAGAATTATTTTATTTCAAACAGAAAACTGTTCAAACTTTAAAATGTTAAAAAAAAAAATCTAATTCGGATTTTATTCGCATAAAAAATTGTTGAAATTTTAAAATTGTTCAAATGAAAAAACATTCAGATTATAATTTGTTTAAATTTAAGAATTGTTCATACGTAACATTTTTGTTCATGTTTTGAAATCGTTCAAACTTAAAATTTATTCACCATTTAAAAATATTAATTTTAAGTTATATAAATATTTTCTAACAATAGAAATTAAAAAAGAAAAAGAAATACAAGTGGGCCGGCCCAGGTGTGGAGCGAGGGAGCCAGCGAAAGAGCGAGAGAGCAGCAAGGAGCGTACAGCTCGCTTAGAGCGGTACATAGGAACCCACGTACTGTATGTACACAGCACAACTCACTCGTAGATACATATGGGCCCAAAGGCCTTTCGTTTGGTTATTTTCCCCTAAAATAAAAATAAAAATAACACACACTCATGTCCGTTCAGCCTGCCGACCTCATATGCATGCACCGGCGGTTACTCTCCTCACACTGCCACTGGGCTACGGCCGCATAAAACAAATCTGTTGCTTCCACTTGGCCACCTTGATTATTAAAAATCAAAAAACAAAACTTGGCCTCCTTGCTTCGTTAATCATTAGGTGCACACCCCCCGGATACCAACACACAGGGTTTCTGGTGATAGACTGATTGAACAAGTTTCACTTTTACAACCCCAAGATGGGAGAAAAATATAGGGATGCATTTGGAGTACTTGCCGGTCGTTATATGTGAATGTGTGGAGTTGGAATATACATTGTGATTTAAGAAGGTGACAACATTATCTGCATATATTGAGTCCGGTGCCTCAGACCCGTCTGTGACAGACTCACAAGCAACCCGCGGGTCGTAGCCCTCTCAGTCATGAGGTGGAGGAGCTCCATGATCATAATGAACAGTTGTGGAGATAGTGGATCTCCCTGCCTCAGTCCCCTCTTGTTGAAAATCTTCGCTCTAGACCATTTATTAAGTAGCACCCTTGTGGAGGCCGAGGACAGAAGGGCACACACAATGGTTATTATTATGATGTCCACGAACCCCAACTGCTTTAACACGTCCAGGAGAAAACCCCAGCTGACCGTATCGAAGGCCTTGGTGATGTCAAGATTTAGGAGCACCGCCGGGGTGGCCGAGCTATGCAACTTACGCGCCGTTTCCCGCATCGTCATGAAGTTATCGTGAATGCAATGTCGATGCATGAATGCACTCTTGTGTACACCAATTAGATGTGGCATCACCGTTGCGATCCAGCAAGCTAGAACCATTGCCAGCAATTTCGCAAATCCGTGAAAGAGACCGATAGGTCAGGAATCTTTTAACTCCTCCACGCCCGCCTTGTTTGGCAGCAACGTGATGAAATTGTAACCTTTGCCACCAATACACCATATATAAGCCCTTTAAGTAAATACTTGAATGTATATTGTCCGAAAAAGGTTATTACGTTAACAAAAATGATCTACTCTCCCGTCTCAAATTAATTGTCACAAATATGGACAAAAGTGGATGTATCTCGACATAATTTATTGTTAGATATATCAACTTTTGTCCATCTTTACGACTATTAATTTGAGACGGAGGGAGTATTGTATTTTATAGAACAAATACGATCCTTATTTTTTCCGATCTTTGTACATGTACGGATGTACCTAAATCGACATTTCATAGTACCATGAGTTCTGTGTTAATTTTCAGAAGATTAAAGTGTGCAAACTCACATAAGGATGCATATGGACATTGGTTAGTATTAGAGTTTCTCATATCTTAGTACATGTACCTAAATCGCCATTTTGTAGTACCATCAGTTCTTATTAATTTCCGGAAGGTTAAAGTGTGCAAAATCACATAAGGATGCATATGGGACTTTCCCGAATAAGTACCTACTTATATGCGTAAACCCCACTCTAAAACGTCTCATATTTTTAATCTTAAAAGTTCTAACTAAAAATGATCATTTTTCGAATAAAAAATCGAGATACTTAAAATTTGCCTTTCTCGGAGGAGTTCAATTAAATAGATTGGATATATTAGCTGATGTTAACAGGAAATTGTTGGTTGTTCAACATTATCATGTCAAAAATATGGCTATGTATAGTACACACTCTTGTGCTACATGAAAAGCATATGTCGTCAAAATATTGTTCAGGAGTCGACATTGAAATTTGTTGATCAAAAGGTGTGCTCTGAGCCTGTGATGTATACTTATATCTTCCATGATGCTGTAATATAAGCAACACTGAAAAATGAGAAGTAGCGTACCAATACAGTTGCAGTATGGTGTGTGGTCATACGGATTGTTTTCTATAAACGCCCGGCCATCTTCGTCGGTTCCCTCTGTAGGATACAACTTGATGACCCTGTTAGTGTTTCCCCATCTAGAGCGCCTCAAAACCAATATACAATCTGGCTGCCAAAAACTTTCCGGTCACAGACACTACCATGAAACTAGCAGCTGCCACCCTCATCCTACGAGCTGCGCAAGTAATTGCCACCATAAGCGAGTTTCCCTTGCAATTGTGTGCTCTCCAGCCCATCCACCTACTCTTCACTGCTCTTCTTTCAACCACCATGGTTGCTCTGTACCTCCTACGCCGTCCTAGAACCGTGTATCTTATCGACTACGCATGCTTCAAGCCTGTAGACATTTGTCGAAGCACAAAGTCCAGCTTGCTTGAGCATGCACGCCTCTCGGCGTTCTATAGCGGTTCGACCGTTGACTTCATAGCGCGACTGCTTGAGCTCTCCGTCATGGGTGACGAGACACGGCTACCACCTACGAGTCAATATATATATATATATATTATTTATTTATTTTACATACGCCTCCCCAAGAGGAGCCGGGTTCCATTAATTGCATAACAGAACAAGGTTCTTACAAAGCCAACGAAAACAAAAGTCAGGGAAAGGATACAAAGAACAGGAAAGACTGGTAACCAACCGGGGACACAAGGTTAAAGTTTTAGCGCCCCTATTACAGCAGCTTGGGGGAGAGAGACACCCCAAGAGAAAACAGTTCAACAAGATAGTAAAGACACTGAGCCAAAGGCAAAATGCAAAGTATTCCTAGCCACTCAACAACTTAAGCTTCTTTCTGTTTTGTCTGCATCATCCACCATCACTTCACACTCTTAGAAGCACCATCACAACAGCATCAATCAGAATTGCCTTCGTCTTCATCCACCACCTGGTTCACTGTTGTCCTGCTTGAAGACCTGGACGAAGTTGCTGCATATGCCCTGACAGCCACTTCCTCGATACGGTCCGCCCCATCGATCAACGATCTCTTGTCAGCATCATTTTGTAAGCCTGCCCAATAACGAAGAAAAACAATCATATAACAAACCATCTCAACAGGAGACAATATGAGTTTCCCTTCGAAACAAGCACGATTACGGAGCTTCCAGATCGCCCAGCTACGAGTCAATATATAGATCCATACTGCTCTCTAGATGATGCTCGCGCCGAGGCGGAGCTGGTCATCTTCTCAACAATCGATGAACTCCTGGAAAAGACAGGCATCAACCCTTATGCGATCAACGTCCTAATCACCAACTGCAGTGCCTTTTGTCCAGTGCCATCTAACGCCGACAAGATCATGAACAGGTACAAGCTACGAGGTGACATCCTCGCCATCAACCTCTCCGGGATGGGATGCAGTGCCGCGGTGACCGCAGTGGGGCTCGCAAAGAACATCTTACAGGGCCTTCCTTCGCGATCTCATGTATTGGTGGTGTCCACCGAGACTCTTGGCCCATACTACTATAAGGGGAACACGCTTTCCATGCATTTGGTGAACATCCTATTTCGGATCGGTGGCAGCGCCAAGTTGTTATCCACTTGCGGGCTCAAGGCTCGGTTCAAGCTTGAACACGTCAAGCGGACGATCTTCGGTGCAGATTGATAGACGTATTTGTATTGGACTCTAACCTAACATGTACATGTACCTGTATTGTAACTTCCTATATAATGAGATAGGCCAGACCATTGTTGGTACCGTGCAATACCCCTACAATATTGTTTCTCATGGTATCAGAGCCAAAACCCTAACTCGCCGCCGCTGTCACCAAACTCATGTCAGCGCCGCCGACTACTCTCGCTTCCGCCTACCTCCCGAACTTGCCGCCGATCATGATGACCTCGAGCTCTACCTCGACTGCTACCTCGGCTGTCTCCTCGGGCTCCCTCAGCGCCGCCTTTCCTGGTCTCTTCGGCTCCACGATGGCCGGTGCCTCTACTGCGACCTCGGTCATCCCGCCGTCGCCGATCAACCTGACGGGGCAGATCACCGTATGTCTCAACCCGAACAACTTCATCTACTGCAGGACCCAGGTTGTTCCCATGCTAAGGAGCAATCTGCTCTTTGGGTTCGTCGATGGCACTCTCCCGTGTCCGTCTGCGACGATCCCCAACCCCGCTGCTGCAATCGCTGGTGCGCCGGCGATCATACCCAACCCGTAGTGCGCTGCCTGGCATCAACAGGACCAGACCATTCTCACCGCCATCGTGTGCTCCCTCCACGAGCGTGTCCTTGGGATGATGACGATGGTGACCACGTCCCACGAGGCGTGGGCAACCCTAACCGCCAGCTTGGCCTCGCAGTCTACGGCGCGTGCAATGCAGATCCGCGTTGAACTCAACAAGGCCAAGAAGCTGGACAAAACTGCCTCCGTATTCTTCAATGAGATCAAGTCCATGGCAGATGTGCTGGCGTCCATTGGCCAGCCGCTACGCCCCGACGAGTTTACTGGATACTTTTGTGCGGGGCCTTTTTTTATAAAGGAAGTATATTAATATCGCGGAGATACAAAATACACCCGGCCTCTACAACAACGCAATGGATGCACACAGCCGAAAGGCAATAAAAAGAAGAAATAAAAAGAAAAGTCCCGCTAGAGAGTTACAGTCCTCGCGGTATCCGCACAACCACCACCTAAACAACAGCTGGTGTCCAACTCTTCGAAAACAATGTCTCCAAGAAGAACGGTGCCAGGCACAACCAATTAAGGCTAGACCTTGGAGCCGATGTCCACATGGCCAACGTCAACTTCAGGGCACGTACTGCTGCCTTCCCGTCGCCTCCCTCGGCCCCCGCCTACAACCAGCCGAACCCGCAGCGCAGCGACGGTGGTAGTTCCTCCCGTGGCGGCGGTGGTGGAGGCTCATCGTCTGGTGGCGGTGGGGGCGGTGGCACTCGGCCCACGTGCCAGATTTGCAGCAAAATTGGACATGTCGCCTCCTGCTGTTTCAAGCGGTATGATCCCACCTACCTAGGTGCCGGCAATGACGGCCGCTACAAGGACAGGCAGCTCGCTGCCTTTACCAACCACTCCGCCAACGCCGCTACCACCAACAACCGCGCCAACAACACTTCCTACGGGGCGACTACCTCATACCCGATCGACCCCGCCTGGTTTGCTGATACGGCGGCTACTGATTACTTCACCAACGACCTCGCCAAGCTCTCCGTACACGAGCCCTACAATGCCAAGGATCAAGTGCAAACCGCAAACGGTTCAGGTATGCGCATTCAACATATTGGTCATTCCACTATTCCTTCGTCATCAAATCCACTTCATCTTAAAAATATTCTTCATGTTCCTTCCATAACCCGCAATCTCCTCTCCGTAAAAAAAATTACACGTGATAATAACGTCTTCTTTGAATTTCATCATTGGTATTTTCTTGTTAAGGATCGGGCTTCGAAAGACGTTCTTCTTAGTGGAGGTTGTTGTGGTGAGCTTTACAGGCTTGATGAGACGTCCTTCAAGCAAGTTTTTAGGGGTGTTAAAGTTTCCTGTGAGCAATGGCACTCACGCTTAGGGCATCCAGCCAACCCCATAGTTCAACATGTTCTCCACCGTCATGAGCTTCCCTCGGCGTCAGTCAATAAAAATATAGTGTGTGATGCCTGTCAGCAAGGCAAGAGTCACCAGTTACCGTTTTCATTGTCCACTCGTGTTACCACTTCTCCTTTAGAGATTATATACAGATGTTTGAGGTCCTGCCCCTATTTCTACCGGTGGACATGAGTATTATGTGAGTTTTGTTGATGCTTACAGTCTCTTTACATGGCTCTACTTGCTTAAACGAAATCTGATGTTTTCCATGTCTTCATTGAGTTCCAAAAACATGTTGAACGCCTCTTAAACAAGAAAATTATTCATGTCCAGTCGGACTGGGGTGGTGAATATGATAGGTTAAACAAGTTTTTTACTGACCTTGGTATCTCACATCGCGTTTCTTGTCCTCATACACATCAACAGAACGGCACCGCTGAACGCAAACATAGACACATTGTTGAAACTGCTTTAACTCTTCTTGCACATGCTTCTGCGCCTTACCGGTTTTGGGGTGATGCATTTTCTACAGCGTGTTTTCTCATAAATCGTTTGCCTAGTCGTGTCATCAACATGGAGACTCCTCTTGAGCGCCACCTTGGAGAGGTGCCCGATTATACTTTTCTCAAAGTCTTCGGTTGTGCATGCTGGCCACACCTCCGTCCTTATAATCACCGCAAACTTGAGTTCCGTTCTATGCAGTGTGTCTTTCTCGGTTATAGCTCCATCCATAAAGGCTACAAGTGCCTACATATTCCAACAAACCGAGTGTATATCTCTCGTGACGTTGTTTTTGACGAGACATTTTTTCCTTTCTCTCATTTATCACAAAATTCTACCATACCATCTACCTTCACCACTCCTCCAACTCCTGACCAATTTGTTGATGCTGCATATACACCGTCTCTTTTTCCTAACCATGGTGCAGGTGTTGGAAGAGGAGCTCGTCTCGAATTGCTGGATGCTGCAGATCCGGCCGGCACGGCACGTGATCACGTCGATGGCATGCATGGCGTTGGTGATGGACATGCACCCGAGGCCGGCCCACCCTCGCCCGGCTCGCCTCCGACTGGGCCAGCCGGCCCACCTTCTCCCGGCTCGCCTCCAGCTGGGCCGTCACCCGGACGGTCGCCTGGCACAGCGGCCTCCTCCACGTTGCCGACCTCGTCATCCGCTGTCACGTCGTCCCAATCACCTGTGTCTCCTCCTGGTGTTACCACCAGACTAATGCGTGGTGTTCGTCAGCCCAAAAAGCGGATAGATGGTACAGTGGCCTAGAATACATCTCGTGCTATCGATCTTGTTCACAACGAGCCCCGCACTCATCATGATGCTATGACTTGGGCCCACTGGCGCACTGCTATGGAGACTGAATACTCTGCTCTTCAAGCCAACAAGACTTGGCGACTAGTTCCTCCTCACCCTGGTGTTAATGTCATTGACTGCAAGTGGGTCTTCAAAATCAAGCAAAAATCTGATGGTACAATAGAGCGATACAAAGCTCGCTTAGTTGCAAAAGGGTTTAAGCAGCGTTATGGACTTGACTATGAGGATACTTTCAGCCCTGTTGTCAAGCCGACTACTATTCGATTACTACTGTCCATGGCTCTTACACACGGATGGCACCTTCGACAGCTAGATATTCAGAATGCTTTTCTGCATGGTGTTCTTGAGGAGGAGGTATACTTGCGTCAGCCCCCTGGTTTTGAGGATTCATCACATCCTGGTTATATCTGTCGGCTTGATAAGGCTATCTATGGACTGAAACAGACTCCTCGTGCTTGGCATGTCCGGTTGAGTGATGTTCTTTCTGGAATTGGGTTTGTTCCATCTACTGCTAACACTTCCCTCTTTATTCTTCAGAGGCGTGAGGTCACTATATAATTGTTGGTCTCTGTTGATGATATTACTGTGGTGAGCTCCTCCACTACTGCTACTGATCGCCTGCTTGTTCAGCTGGGTTCCTCTTTTGCTCTCAAGGGTCTTGGTGAGCTGCATTATTTTCTTGGAATAGAGGTGAAGTGTTCCCCTGGTTGCCTTCATCTCAGTCAACAGAGGTATGCGTCTGAGCTCCTCCGGCGTGCTGGCTTGTTAAAATGCGCCCCCACGACTACTCCTATGACCTCTACTGATAAGTTGAGTTCTACCGCTGGAACCTTACTTTCAGCAGATGAGTCTACTGGTTATCGCATCATTGTTGGTGGGTTGCAGTATCTTACCATGACCAGACCTGATCTTGCATTCGTGGTGAATAAGGTGTGTCAGTTTCTCTCTGCTCCTCGTTGTAATCACTGGGCAGCGGTGAAACGTATACTACGGTATGTTCATGGCACCTTGACATACGGTTTACTACTAAGACGGCCTACCTCGTCTTCTGTTCTTTTGTCCGCTTTCTCTGATGCGGATTGTGCTGGTAATCCTGACGATCGGCGATCAACCGGGGGATATGCCATATTTTACGGTGGTAATTTGGTTTCTTGGAGTGCTAGAAAGAAAGCTACCATGTCTCGGTCCAGTACTGAGTCTGAGTACAAGGCGCTTGCTAATGCTACGGCAGAGTTGATTTGGGTACAAGCCTTGCTAGCTGAACTTGGTGTTTCTTAGAGTTGTCCACCAGTATTATGGTGTGACAATATTGGTGCAACGTTCCTTTCTTCGAACCCAGTATTTCATGCACGGACTAAACACATTGAGGTGGATTTTCATTTTGTTCGAGAGAGGGTTGCACAGAAACTGTTGCAAATTCGGTTCATCTCATCCAAGGATCAGTTGGCAGACATATTTACTAAACCTCTCCCACTTCCATTGTTTCAGTTCTATAGACACAATCTCAACATTGGTACCCCTGTTGAGATTGAGGGAGGATGATAGACGTATTTGTATTGGACTCTAACCTAACATGTACATGTACCTGTATTGTAACTTCCTATATAATGAGATAGGCCGGACCATTGTTGGTACCGTGCAATACCCCTACAATATTGTTTCTCATAGATGATGATGCTTACCGGTGTGTTTACCAAGAGGAAGATTGTGAGGGAAACAAGGGGATCGCTCTGTCAAAAGACCTCATGGCCATCGCCGGAGAAGCGCTCAAGGCAAACATCACTGCAATTGGACCACTTGTCCTACCAACCTCAGAGTTCATCAAGTATTTTCTCTCCTCACCGGTGAAAAAGATGCTCCATGGGAAGAAGATCAGGCCATACGTGCCGAACTTCAGCATGGTGTTTCAGAACTTTTGAATACATGTTGGTGGACCAGCGGTGATCAACTCTGTACGACGTGGCTCTATCTGATGAGAACGTTGAGCCATCGCGCATGACACTGCATCGTTTTGGGAACCAATCGAGTTCATCTGTGTTTTACGAGCTGGCGTACATCGAAGCTAATGGTCGAATGCGGAAGTGTGACAGAGTGTGGATGATCGGGCTCGGAGCAGGGTACAAATGCAACACAGCCGTGTGGGTATGCATTCAACCATCCCTCGACAGTAATGGACCATGGGCCAGCTGCATGCATCGTTACCCGGTGAATCTATCCAAAGAAGGTTAATATTAACAAATCTTCTCACAAACACATGGACATACAATAGTACACATGAAACCAACTTTCCTTAGCATGAGAATCAAACAATAGTTGAACGGCTCACTTCGTAATATGACTTTGATGTGTAGAACATAATGGAAAATTTCATTGGATTTGCTAAACATAATCAGAAATACATGGATATGATATATATCCCTAGTTAAATCAGGGTGGGTATACCTCCTAGCTATCCAGGTTAAGTCTCGGTCATTTTAATCTTTTAGAAAACAAATACTACACAACTTAAGTAAAGCAGGAATTTTATTGATGCCCGTGTGAAAGGGAATTTCCATCCCTAAATGGTTTTGGGCATTTGTTAACAAGCTAAGTGAAATATTACCGAGTGCCAAGTGATTTATGAAAATCACAAAACGGTGGTCGAATCCACAAAAAGGATAAAAGATCGAAGACAATACCTATAGATTTTATTATTTATATTTAGTCATAGGACATCGATACTATAAAGAGGGGTTGCACAATGGAAGGCCTAGGGAAAGAACAAAAATAAATCTGCTAAAAACACTTTTTCTTCGATCAATTCCAAGTGAATTGAAATTTTCCGGGTCTATTCCGAGCGAATCGGAATATTTTGAACCTATTCTGAATTCCCTACGGACTATAGACTTTCGGTACTGATATCCATGGCTAGTCGGAATAAGTTCATAATATTCCAAACGTCCAGAAAATTCTGGATTCATTCCAGACAAAAAGAAAACTGTCCAAAATGGTTAATTTTAAGTGGACCTATTTAAATCGCCTCTTATTCCACAAAGAGGTACCACGACTAGAATACTCTCTCCCACAATTGTTGCAAGCTCCAAACTCTTAGATATGTCCCTCTCTATTCACCCATACACTTTGTCCTTCAAAGACTTGAGAGATTTGACGTGCATCTACACTTTCACTGAAAGAATTTGATTTCCCCTTGATTCCATTGAGAAATTTTTTACTCTTGGATTCATTGGAACCCTAGATGGAAGTTATCATCTCCATGTCACTTGGAGTCGCCTAGATTTTTTTTGCAGTCTTCAATTGAGTTGTGGAGTGTGTCTCAACATTGTTTGTAAAGGTTTGGTTACCGACCTTGAGGGCAACATATAGTGGCTCATGGAACTACACATTGGTGGGGGTATGAAGGAGATACTGGGTGTCATTAACGGCTATTCACGGATAACTTTGTGACTCCACACCGCTGCAACGGAGACTAGCTATTGGAAAGTGAATTTTGGGATAAATGTCTTAATCATTGTGTGAAGTGGCGAAGCCACACACTACACCGTTTATTGGTTATACATGCATAATTGATAAAACATTAATAATTTTTTTGTATAAGTATGTAATTTTGAATACATAGCCTCAAAATGACTAAACAACATTGAACTCCTGGCACCGCCACTCCTACTATTACTTACTTATCTATCTTATTTACTAGCTCTTATATTGCATCTTTCCCATCATATATGTTGTTCACCTACTTGCGTAATATAGAAAACTTAAATTTTTGCAATATGTACGTTAAAAAAAGTAAAGTAAAATTTGTAGTCGTCTACCGCTCTAGTTGACCTTTTCGGTCCTTTCACCGTGGAAGTAGCATATGCACCTATTATTAGTTATGACAAGAATGTAAGTGTTGAACTACATGTAGCTCACATCTGTATGTCTAAGAATAAGAAGCAAGTCGTTACAAATAATCCCTGTTCTTTGAAGGGGGAATTCTTCCCATTTCGTGGCTTGAACCGGGACCAATGCCCCTGCGTCGGCCATGTGGCGTCCGGCAGGGCATTGGTCCTGGTTCAAGCCATGAACCGGGATGAAAGCCCCCTTACCTACCGGGACGGATGCCCCATGGGACCTCTACGCGCCCCCGGCCGACCGAACCGGGACGAATTCATAGCATTCGTCCGGGTTCGTGACACAACCGGGATGAATGCCATTTTGGATCTGGACGAAAGATGATGTTTCTACTAGTGATATGTCCATTGACGTCTCTCTAGTCTGACTTGATTAAAACAAAACACTGCCTTAAGTGTTGATTCGGAGGAGAAAGCGGCTCCGGAGAAAAAGACCCCAAACCATCTCTAGATATAATATAATATGGAACATAAACCGATTTCATACAACACTTGTTTCCAAAGTTGGGGGTAAAAACACAATATTATTCATCATCCTAGCTTGCTATCATGTGGAAACCAAACATTTTGTTCAACCCCACCGGCACATTCAGCATGGCAGCGAACTCACGCCGTTATATGCTAGTAACAATGGGAGTAACATACACTAGTGACATACAGATTACTCTATGCTATGTTACCACATTCACTATTGATAGTACCAAATATATGGTGTCATGAAAGCTCTATTTATTAGCTTGTAGCCTCACACTGTCTTATGGTATGTGATGTTATATTAACTAGCTAAGTAGCCACAACAATCTCTCTCTCGCGTCATTAAATACTTGCCACATCATGTTTTTGTTCTACGTGTCATCTATGTTAGTAGCTAAGTTACTTTCACTATGACGTTCCTTAATAAAAATGCATCCGAACTCAAATTAAACACTCATGAGGAGTATCCGATGGTGGAGGAGAGAAAACATTGTCTCTACCATCCGCCCTTGAGGCACGATAAGAATGCTGACTCACGCCAGGGAAGGAAGAACAAACAAAATAGCAGACATAAAATATTCAACCGAAATGATGCTAAGACGTGATGACAAAGATAAGAGATAAGGGTATGCGTATATCTTAGTTAACTGAGATTTTGCTGAGTTTCAATTTCAATTCTTAAAGGTACAACCGCAATGTAGTAAAAAGTGCAAGCATGGGCAGACCTAGGAAGAAACTGAGATATTGTTGTGGATAAACAACACATATCTTCTATATCTAAATAGGAATCCCCCACTACCTGATTTTCTAGCCTTCTCATGCCTCCACGTCGCCTTCTATTTGCTCAGTCAATCAACAATATGTTTGGGAAGGCTGCGCGTAATTTGGGATTGGTACATATTTTCCCAGCGATGGTACTAAAGACTATGCATTAATTAATTTTTTGATTGTTACAGAATGTGACGCCCTTAATGGGCTGTCCCGGCTTGGGCTGGATGATACGGATGGTCACCCTGCCCCTTCGCGCACCCTTCATCCTATACAAAAAAATTCGACCGATGTTAGTGTTTGTGCGTTCCGCCGCCATGACCTCAAACTTCGTCCCCACGTCTCCACGAATCCTCTTGACCTATGGCCTCCTTGCCACAAATGCTTCTGAAGATGCCTCATGATGTGCCCAGATTTATCAGCCTTTCATTGCCTTGAAAATAATCAAGTTACTGATCGGCTCGGTTTAACTACCCACCGCCACCTCCATGTTTAAAAAGGTCCTTGTGTTGCCATGGACATCCAGGGCGCCCGCCTGCTCACGCTGCAAACTTTGGTGCCGGTCCTCACTACATTTTTCTTCTCCATTTTTTCTTATCCTTTCACCCATGTTTGTCAATGTAGCAGGTTGCACTTCGGCTAGGAAGCTTCTCGACGTTTCGGCTCGCTCAGATTTGATTGGATTATGAATACGTGATGGTGGCTCGAGCAAGGAGGAAGAGGCTGTGGTCAACTGTACGCCACGCTGGATAACAATCCCTACATATATTGGTACGCGAGCTCTCCTAGCATCCAGCGCTCCTGTAAGATACACATCACCTGTAACATTTTTTTTTTTGAAATGAGTCACCCCAGCCTCTGCATCACGTTGATGCATACGGCTTATTATATTAAAATAAAAGTTAAGTAACCAAACGTACACAGAATCCCACCCTTACACCTCAAGGGTCGGATAAAGTTGCTACAAGAATGAGCAAACGGAAAAACGAAACAACGAAATCATCCATCGGCAAGTCTTCTAGTGCGCAACCAACCAGCCTGGCTGAAGATAGCCCGAACAACCGCCATCAACCGTGTGCATCCAATATCCAAACGTTGACGTTGTTCTTGTGGAACCAAGTTGGACCACATGTTGATCCAGTACACGGCTCGATGATCTACCTGCAAAAAATTTCCCACCACCTCATTGTTAAAAACCACACCATTACGATTATTCCAAACCGCCCACAGAAAAGCACATACGCCTATGCGTATAACTGCTTTAGAATTTTTTTCCAAACCATTTAACCAATTTCCAAATAAATGTTGAACAGTAGACGATGCAGCGATTCTAAAAGTAAAGTGAAAGAGACGCCAAATCTTTTTAGCAAAATCACAATCCAAAAAAATATGTTGTACAGTCTCTTGTGGAGCCACAAAAGACACACTTAGTGCAACCACTCAACTTTCTCTTAGCAAGATTATCTTTAGTCAAAAGTTCCTTTCTAGACAGGAACCACATGAAAATTTTAATTTTTAGAGAGACTTTCAATTTCCAAAGCTTAGACCGCAACCTACCCGTGGAACCGTTCATTAAATCCAAGTAAAATGATTTGACCGAAAATATCCCCGTAGACGTTAATCTCCAACTAATCTTGTCTGGAGAGTTAGTGATAGTCACCCCCATTAGCCTCTCAACCAAATTCATCCAGGCATTCCATGTATTACCAACCAAATTTTGTCTAAACTGGATATTAGGGTGTTCATGATTAAGCACCTCAGCCACCAAGGTAATCTTGTGCCTAACAATTTCATACAGATTTGGATATTGGGCTAGTAGTTGCTCCCAGCCACACATCCTCCCAAAACCGAATATCCATTCCATTATCCAAAGTAAAATCAATCCTATGAAAAAAGTCTTGTTTCACACCCATAATCTCTTTCCAAAAGGGCGAATCAGTAGGCGAAGCCTCAACCTGTGCCAACGTTTTTTCCCCCAGATACTTATTGCATAACAAATCTGCCCACATCCCATCTTCAGACAATAATTTGAACAACCATTTAGCCAATAAACACTTGTTCTTAATATCTAATAACTCAATCCCCAACCCACCTTGATCCTTAGGCCTACAAATAATATTCCATTTAGACAACCGATATTTATGCTTTCGCTGATCACTCTGCCAGAAAAAACGAGATCTAAAAAAGTCTAATCTCTTTCGCACCCCAACGGGAATCTCAAAAAAAGATAACATAAACATCGGTAAACTAGTTAATACCGAGTTTATGAGAACTAGACGGTCCCCATACGACAAAATCTTGCCCCCCCCCCCAAAGAACTAAGCTTTTGTTCGAAACGCTCCTCAACCGGGTTCCACTCACTATTGAGAAGTCTCCGGTAATGAACAGGAATTCCCAAATAACGAATTGGTAGATTTCCTAACTCGCACCAAAAAATAGTACGATAATCAGCCACATGCTCTCGCGCCTTACCAAAGCAGAAGATCTCGCTCTTATTGAAATTTATCTTCAAACCCGAAAGTTGCTCAAAAATAGAGAGAATTAACTTCATATTAACCGCTTTGTCTAAATCATGTCCAGGAAAAGTATAGTATCGTCAGCATATTGCAGCATGGAAAGACCACCCTCAACTAGATGAGGAATAAGCCCTCCCACTTGGCCATCCTCTTTCGCATGGGAAATAAGAACAGCAAGCATATCCACCACCAAATTAAAAAGTATAGGAGACAAAGGATCCCCCTGTCTCAAACCTTTAAGAGTTTGAAAATAATGACCAATATCATCATTAACTCTAATACGAACACTACCTCCCTGGACAAAGCGAGCAACCCATTCGCACAACTTAGAACTAAAACCTTTCATTCTCATCGTTTGCTATAAAAAAAGACCAATCACCTTGTCGTAGGCCTTTTCGAAATCAATTTTTAGGACTACACCATCCATCTTTTTCCTATGTAATTCATGAATAGTTTCATGCAAGATAACCACCCCTTCTAAAATGTTTCTACCCGGCAAGAAGGCAGATTGGGAAGGTTTAATAATGTTCTGAGCAATCCCAGTAACTCTATTAGTTCCCACCTTTGTGAAGATCTTGAAACTCACATTGAGCAGACAAATAGGTCTATACTGCTCTATCCTACCAGCATCTTCCTTCTTGGGTAGGAGGTTAATTATCCCGTAGTTCAGCATAGACAAAGATAAACCCCCTGAGTGAAACTGCTCAAAGAGACGCATCAAATCAATTTTGATCACATCCCAAAAGCATTGAAATAATTCTGCAGGGAAACCATCAGGTCCCGGTGCTTTATTAAGCTCCATCTTAGAATTAACCTCAAAAACTTCTTCCTCAGAGAAAGGTGCAGTTGACATAAGATTCTCCTCAACGGATACTTTATTTAAATCTTCAGTATGACTCTCAATTAGAGTGTCTGAAGAAGGAACCGGTGACCCAAACAATTTTTTGTAATATTCCGAAATAAACACCTTTAGATTATCATGACCAATTATCGTACACTCATCTTGTTCCAATTCAAAAAAATTCTTCTTCCGATGTTTCCCATTAGAAATAAGGTGAAAATACCTAGTATTCTCTCCCCCCCCCTGCTGAATATGTCTCACTTTGGCCCGTTGCGCCCATTTCGCCTCTTCTTCCCGCCTTAGTTTGGCTAGAAATACATCAGCCTCCTTTTTAACACGAATTTCTTCCTCACTAAGAGGAATAGACTCCGCTTTTAGATCTAATTCGTTTATAAGAAGCAAAAGTCGATCCCTTTGCAACTTATACTCACCACTAATATGCTTAGCCCAACCGCATAAAAAACTTCTAATATGCCTAATTTTGTTCTGCCATAATTCAATTGGTGACGATCCATTCGATATGGCCTGCCACTCTCTATTAACCATATCATAAAAATCTTCCATTTTCAACCAAGACAACTCAAAAGAAAACACCGATGTGTTCCCAATGTGAGCTGGAGCCCCCGAATCCAACAATAAAGGGGCATGATCCGAACCAGATCTATTGAGCGCATTAATTGTCACCAATGGAAATTTTTGCTCCCACTCCACACTCGCTAGCACTCTATCCAACTTCTCAAAAGTCGGATTAGGTCTCCTACTAACCCACGTATACTGTCTACCCGACATTTCGATCTCTTTTAAATCTAAGCTTTGAATGATTGCATTAAAAATATTAGGCCATCTAGGATTGTAGTTATCATTACTCTTTTCCCCCTGCCTCCTAATTATATTGAAATCACCACCAATCAAAATCGGTAATGACTCCCCCTCGGCAATACGAACTAACTCTGCCAAGAAGTCTGGTTTTTTAGCATCTTGTGCTTCTCCATAAACTGCCACTAAAGCCCAACGGAAGCTATCCTCCTTTGATCTCATTTGAAACTTAACACAAAAATCCCCCGTACACACTCCCTCCACTTTAAACAACGAGTTATTAAACCCAACTAATATCCCCCCGGATCTACCATGAGGAGGCAAACAGTACCAACTAAAATCACGACCTCCCACAAGATGTGATAGAAAATGTGCAGCAAAATTGGATCTACCTATTTCCAACAAAACGATAAAGTCCAAATTATGCTCATGTACTGCCTCAATAACTGCCATGTGTTTCGCAGTATCTCCAAAGCCATCCGAATTCCAAGATACTCCTCTCATTATTACTACTTAATTTGTAGTGTTTTAATTCTAGTACTCCTACGAGTTGCCTGCTTAACTTTACCCCCTCTCTTATTGACCTTAGCCGCTTTCCGAGTCGTCAATGACTTTGTTTGTCCTCTGTACCGAGATCAACCTCAGTAGCACTATCATCCGAAAAATTGGACTCCCTGTTCAATAAAACTCTCTCTGCCTCTCCCCCATCCACCGATCCTAAATCATTAGATAGAATAACCATACTACGTGCCCTTTCAATCGACTTAAGCTCATCAATCGCCTTCTGAACTGTATCCACTGAATCCCCAAAAGAGACACCCAACTTAGAAGCCCTAAGAATAATTTCATCATTCGAAAATTCAGAAAAAGAAAGTTTGCGCTTAGCGTTGTTACCTGATAGAAGTTCATCCCTCCTCTCAGCGCGAAGAGAGGCTCTCTCCTGGATAGAAATATTAGCGTGTGGTTGCGCTCGAATATGAGAACTCGATCTCAACCCCGCCGAGGTGGGTTCTTGTATACCTCCAAAAGCAATAATCTGCTCCGAAGAAGACCTGACGGGTGAAGACAATACTTCACCTTGGCCCATACCTGTACATGATGAAAGCAATGCATTGGAAACCACATCAACAGCAGGTATCAACAACCCATCAGAAAAAATACACTCGGATTCTGTAATATTACCAGCTGCTGGATCACGAGAAATAGCCCCATCGACAGTCTCTCCCATCGACCCATTTTAAACTCCTCTTCTCGAATGCCCCATAAACTCACTGTTTCTCCTTTGCACTATAGCAACAACACGCTCATTCTCTGTAACTGGAAGGGTATTACACATAATAACTTCCTTGATCATTGGGATCTCGGGGCACAACTCCCCCAAGCCACAGTTCAAAACCGCACCCAAGCTCCCTTCATTAGCCACCACATCCTCTAACTGACAACCCTGTGTCAAACTCACATTGACATCACCAGCAGCAGGTAAAGACAGTTCTGCAACGGCACCTCCCTGTCCAGGCTCCAAAAAAGATTCGGCCAAGACGTTCCCCTTCATCTGAACCTCCACAGTACTACTGTACTGTCATTTGTCAGGAATCTGCCTCACTGCCTGGTAGAACCAAAATCCTGCCCTACAGGAAATAAAACGGACTCTGCAGCAGCGCTGGACAGCCCCCCTTCCAATTCTCCCTGCCGTACAGCCTCCACGGCATCGTCACCATGCCTGGCCGCGATGAACGTCAGTTCCGCGCCATCCCCTGTACCGCCACAAACTGGAGTACCCGAGCCCTCAGCACCAAGCCCACACTCAGACTCCACCACCTCTGAACTCTCAAAATATTGAGCAAAACGAATTAGCTCATCTCGAACTTTATTGAATTGGGAACGAACCAAAGGGTAGAAAAACACACCCCCTGACGCCTGTTTACCTCCATTAGCCACTGAAGAACCTCCCTGTTCCAACATCGGGTCAATTCCCGAGGCTGCAGCACTATCCTTCCCCCTTGTTTCTGATTAGCTTCCTTGGCCAAAGCCTCCTGGAAGTCATATCCTAACCCATCATCACCATCATGATCAGTCCTAGACTCTGTCATAACCACATCATCATCAACTTTTAGCTGTTCCCCTTCCACTTCAAAGAATAACTCATAAAGACCATCTTTGATAAACATCGGAAAAGATTCCGGGACCTTGGTGTAATCAAGACACCCCACTAATATACGAAGGACTTTGTGTGCCCTAGTATATGCCATATCTAGCTTAAGCGGTTTTCCCAATAGAAAAACTATCATGACATGAACTGTCGTCATCTTGTGTTTTTTCATCTGTGCGGAGAACTCTTCAAACTTTGACTGCATCTATGCGTTAAACTGTGCAATCATGTTTTTCTCAAATTCTTTTATTGAGTTTATCTCCAACTCAATCATTTTTTCCCTTTCAGCACACTCTTCCGATAACCTCTCCTCAAGATTTTCTCTCTCAGCACACTCTAAATTAATCTTCTCTTCCATGCTTACACGTTCAACTAGTAACTTCTGTTCTAAACTAGTGACCTGCTGGGTGAGCTGGGAGTTTACTTTTTGGGTCTCTTCCGTAGCACGAGCTTGCTCTTCAACCTGCAACTTAAACCTCTGAGAACTACTTTGCAGCATGGCCGTGTATTCTAACCCACGAGGCTGCGTTGACTTGCAAGCAACGATTTCTTTATATGCATTCTGGAAAATATTGATTCTTTGTTCAGCTGAAACTGGAACATCAGTTTCTTTTCATATGTTTTCAATATCTTTACATGTTGTGTCCTGATTATGAAAAAAACTCTCAAATCGGATGAAGAAACCAGAATGCCAGATAATCCCCAATATGGTCTTCAGGAATACCAGCCACCCTAATCCAAAACTCAGGCAGAGTATCCGTAGGCTCGATCTTCTTGGTCCATGTATCAATTGTAATCCTACAGGGACTACTTGGGATGCAACATGGGCCAAACTCCCTCAATCTATCCAGTTCTTGCCTAGAAGGGAATTGCACTTTGAAAATATTATGACCTCCTCTACGCACATCCCACCAGAAATTATCCCTCGGAACTAGCCTCTGCAATTGAATTATAATTTGAGGAATCGACATCTCTCCACCATGAACAACCAATGATGCCAGACGATGAATTATAAGTATCAGAGCAACAAACAACGGCAGGCAGACTGGATTCATCGGCACGTAGTCCGGATCCCCAGTCTACTACTCCTTGTATCCATGCTAGTCATAACCAACTATGCATATCAAAGCGTCCACGAATCGAATGAAACTGAAGGAAACGAGACCAAAGCTATACAGAGATGCTATGTGTCCAGAAAGTGCAACAACAATCGAGGGTTACTGGGGTTACCTCGTCCCAGGCCGATCACATCGACAGGCGGGCTCGGACATGGATCATCGTCTCCACAACCCCTCGACTGCGACAACTATGCAGGCATAGCCAAAACTGTATAACAATGAGCTCGAAACCAACAACTGATCAAAGCAGTACTCTAAACATGAAGCTTTATTAAACATGTGTTACTAGAGTATAGCTTACAAGCAGAGGTCACATGACCCAACATTACATCAGACAACGGAAGGCAAATTATGTTGCTAATCAACAAGAACCAAAGAGGCCTAAGAGGCCGCAACATAAGGCGACGTCCCAGCCCATAGATTCCAGGCTGCTACCTAGGAACCCCAAACTACTCGTCGATGTCCACGTTGAATCACCACCGATGGAGTTCTTCTCCTGAACCAAAATTAAGCAAACCTGAGTACGTGAGGTACTCAACAAGACTTAGTTAACCTATTATATATCTGCTAGTTTCTGAGAGGGTTTTATGAAAGGCTGATTTGCATAAAGCAATCTTTGTTTTACAAATCGAGGAGGAATAGCACGTCTAAAGGAGTATTTTCAAAACAGATGAGAAGACTACTCAACTCTGAAATCATCATCTTTTCATCCACCACCATCATTTCCCAACACCTCACATGCTACAAGGATTACCCCTCCCGGCATCTCCGGGGAGGCACCCTTCATCTATTGCCTCCATGCTTTGTCAACATCTTTTACGCCACGTTCAGGTTATCTATGGTCTTTGCCTTCACCAAGCCGTCCTTAACCGCGGACACGGCTTCGCGAAAAGATTGCCCTGCAGGGATGTACACTTTACCCACACGTACCAACCGACTCTTAATGCCAAGCTATTGGCACAATTCCGACAATGTGCCGGCAGAGTGTGGTCGGCCACGACCTTTACCTTACCCGACCCTATCCATGAGTCAACCCAAGACAGGGCCGTCAACAGGGAGTTGGCCATCCTCCTGACGGCACCTGTCTCTGTGAGGCGGGGTCAAAATCCGTGTACGTCCATCACTTGGCCCCGGTCACGTCCTAGCGGAGCATTTTGTTTTCAAAACCGTTTAAAAGGTTTTATTTGCGGTGCCGAATGGAAATCTCAAACTACGTGACTCATGGATTTGGCCAAACAAGTTAGTTGGTCGAGCGCGGTTACTCAGACCCCGCGTGTGGTTGCACGCTCAGTCTTGGCTTCCGCTCGAGACCATAATCCTAGGGTTGGCGAGTATAGGACGAAAAACCACTTCCCAAGTGGCCTCCCATACCAGCCTTAGTCAAGTTATCCACACAATGCTCATCTCACCACGTCATCATATCATACTAGATTATCGCAGCTCTGAATCATCAACCGGATGGAGCAGAGGTAACAAATATGTATGACTAAGCGAAGAAGATATGAGGCTCTGGCGATGCGCACAAGCAAATCTATGGCGGCTAGGAGCAGTGGATCAGGATATTGAGGCAATGCAGTATATAGGTGAGCTATATCTACTAGCATCAAATACCTTGGAATCGAATGCAAAGTACAAGATTCAAATGTTGTTCGGAAGCATATATGAGCAGATAAGAGGTTATGCTTGCCTTGGTTATAAGAAAACCGGATAAAGTCTTCAGGAATAAGTGCTTGACTTGTCGGTTAAGATCAAGTATTCGTCATGGAGTTGTTGGCCTTCTCTTCGGAGTCACGTTCTACCGAGGGGGAAACAACACCGAAACAAAGAAGAACAATCAACCATGACATCAATGCAATGCGCAATATGTATGCATGAGCAAGTAAATGCATTGAAATAAAGCCCTAAGCATGATCATTGGGTTGCTAGGGTTCATATGACAGTTAAGCATTTTTACTGAATTTATCCCGAAATAGTCCCCGGAGGGGGTTTCGGGCGATTATGAAAGTGAGTACAACTTTATTTGCTTAAATTGGTTTGAAAACAGCATAAACAGGTTGCATTTGTCATTTTGAGAATTTTGGTATATAAGTTTTAATTTTCTAATTTTATTGAATAAAAACTTATTTTCTCTATTTTAAATGAATTAAACAATATTAAATAAAGGTCATTTTTCAACTTTCTCAAACATGTGTGAAAATGATATATTTGGAAAGAGTACATTTTTCTGATCAACTCCATATTTTTTTTATATTTTTCAGTGAAAATTTGGGTGACCACTTTAAGTGGTTTTTGGTCAAATCTTATTAAATTAAAATTCAAACTTGATTTAAATTTTACATGCATGCTATGCCATGAACACAACACCACACACCCTAGTTTAGCAAAAATGGGATGTTACAAATCTACCCCCCCCCCCCTACAAGAATCTCGTCCCGAGATTCCCGAAGGAGAAGAAAGAAGGAACACCGGTTTGAATGATCTTCTCGAACCTTTCGGTTCTCTTCTTGAAGAGGTTGATCCGCAGCACTTGCGAAGATATCCATCGGCTACACCTTAGGTGAGAGGGAAAACTCTTAGAAATGATCCTCACGAAGATCGAGCATCTCATGGCTAACTCATGACAAGAATGTTCATAAACAACTTTTGAGTTAACAGGCATGAAACACATCAAGATAACGGAGAGAATAGGAGATGGTTTCAAGTTTGTGGACGATGGTTCTTGGAAGGATTTAGAATATGAGCTTTGCGCAAGACTTTAAATCCTTTTAGAAAAAGAACGGTTGGACAACTTGTAGCACCGAGGTTTCTTCAAACAGAAAACCAAGATGGAAAGTTTGGTCTTGGATACCACAATGTAATATCCGTAAACGAGAAAAACAAAACACGAGGAACCACTGGAATCATGCATCGGAGAAAAGTGGATACAAGATCATGTTCACTCTTCGGAGTGGACACGGAAGATGAAGGAACTTTCATTCCGTTAAAGTTTGTCGAAAACTTTGTCAAAGATCGGGATGTTACTTCACGACGGAAGATGAGTAACCACGGAGTGTTGGAACACCGTAATTAAGGAGGAATTCTTGGTCACACCATAAGGATGGGTAACCAACAAGGATTGAAACACCAAAAGGAATAGGAAATCTCTTTCCTATGGTGGATTTGACGTATCAATACGGTTACCACATGGTTAAGACCCCATGGCTGGAGTAACTGACAAATTCACACAATGTGTGAGATGAACATAACTTCAAGTATAAACAACTTGAAAAAGGGAACTGATCAAAGGCGGTTACAAAACACCACGAGATGTTTTCATGGTGAACTTGTTTCCACTGAAAGAAAAGTTTGGAGGATCAACGAAGAGATATTGGAAAGATCAACTTCCAAGTTATCCTTGATGTTTTAGGTACCGACAGCAGCCTCTTAACAAGCCTTCAAAAGGTCATCAAGTGAAAGTCAAACTTCGGTTCAAAAGAACGATGAGGGAGAATTCTAGAATAAGCATCACAGAAATCCTCACGGGGAGTAGTTGTTCTTACGGATTCAAAGAGATATGACATTAGGCCTTACGGCTAATTGTGTCAACCACAACATCGACCATGCCGTACTTTCAAAAGGACCTAATTCAATACCCTTGAGGAAACACCAACCATCATTGATGCTTGAGATTCAGCTCTGGTTAGTGGGTTGAATAACTGAGACTCAACGTGTTTGATTGAAGAGCTTGCACCGGTTACCAACGGGACGCATCTACTAGATTCTTAAGATATGGACTATGATTCCACGCTCAAGAAAATGAGCGAGATTGCAGAACTCATGTATTAGCAACTTGTGAAAGACGGCTGCACCTACATGGATTACTTGCAATGAAACACATCGGAATCCTTGTCAAAAAGATAACTGCGAATATAACGAAGTTCTTAAACTTCTTCTCTTTCACAAACGATCATTCAGTGGATTAGTGTGGATGCAAACTTCTTCAGGTAAATGGAGATACAACCATCCATCTCAAGAATACTCCACACATGCATGCCCAACTTGGGATTGTTCCTGAAGGAACAAGAAAAATCTACTCGGATCCACGGCGAAAACTTTCAGCATAAGCACATGAACCCGAGAAAGTCACTTCGAACATCCAAAACACCATCCTCGTAATGAAACAAAGATGGTTCTCGAAAGTTTCCAACATTAGTGCCAGGTGTTCAACATGAGCCTCTCGCAACTTGGAGAAAATAGGAATGTCATCGATGGGCTCAAAAACACACTTATCAAATCACTCCAAGAAGAGGGATTCATATGATATATGAACAAGGCAATACATTGGTCAGACCGAAGGACATGAGGTATACTCGGGCCAAACATCATGAGTGAAAACACCATCAAGGCAGTCCTTGGATCTTTTCTCGATTTGACGATATCCCAAATCAAAACAAGGTTGTAATGATAGCATTCCCACAAAGAGATACTATCATGCTTCAACAGGATGAGAACTAGACATCTCATTCCAACGGAACAAGTTAGGATGAGCTTTTGCCTTTCAACTCTCCAAGTTGTTGTTTAAGCTCAACCAACTAGTCTGGGATATTTAGCAGAGTTCCTTGGAGAAAGGAGTGGTTCAAACTACCCCTTGCTTAGACATTATGGTCAGGTAACAACCTGGTGATACTTCTAGAGAGACAACTAGAATATCACAACCTGCTGGTATGTCTTAGAAATCGAAAGGAGGCATGCTTTTCAAAGCAACCGATATGGTCTGGAGAACTTTGGCATGAACCTAACTCTCTGACCGAGGATGTGCACCGGCATGAACGGATTTGGTAACACGGTCAACTTTAGTAGAGACCGGGTGACCGATAGTGCTAAGAAGGATACATATGTTTCTTAAACTTTTCAGAGCAATAAGAATTGCTAGGAATAACTGATACACACATCAATGCACACCCATCATTCTCGAGCATTCAAGCTTAGAGGAAAGGTGGGTAAGGATGTGTGAGAGCATCACTTCATCAATAAAGCCATGAAAATCAACACGACCTCTTGATATTAAAGAGTGTGATACTCGAAGGTGGAACATAACAAAAGCTAATGAAACTTCTTTGTTATGTGGATTACAAAACTTTGACTTGGTTCTAGAGATGAACGAGGTTCTGGAGTTTGTTTCTCCTGCCATCCCAAGGTAGAATGCTTTGACGGAAAACAGGAGCAAATGCATTGGAAGAATCCAACACCATATGTAACTTGGTTTCCAAACAGCGGACAAAGTTCGGGAAGCAACTAAAGAGTAGGAACGTGCTCTGGAAAATCCTGAGATCACGTTGATTGCACAGAGTAATACTCATTTGTAGAACCCATGCCAAAAGGTTGGTATAGCTGAACCAAGAACAAAGATATGAGAATCATAAAGAACACTCTTGTCGTCATCCTTTTGATTCCTAGAGAAAACCTATGGCTATTGGAGCTGAGATTACCTAGTCACCCTGAGGTAAAACAAATTCCTCAGGATCCAAAGGAACAGAACATGGGTTAAAGGTCAGCATCCTGTACTGATAGCGTGAGCATCACATGGTTATGAAACCACATTGTTCAACCCACCACAATTCAGCACATTCCGGGACCTTCGGTTCAAGTCCAAGGTTAGAAACCAAGACAAAGGGGGTAACTACTCTCTTAGTGTCTTAAAGAACACTATGAATAGCAATCACGACATATCTTTCCAAAAGACAACGATAGTTCCGTAAGAACTTGAGCGGAGGATAACAGATATATTCGAGATGGCAAGCAGATCTCGAGGTTCAGGATTTAGAACTTGGAAACATGTAGGAATGTGGAATCCACACAACTCTGAGAGATTATGATGGATAGGAATCTCCCTGTTGAAACGAGGAATAAAGGAACATGGAACACACACGACTCTAGAAACTGAACACTAGGTCAACTTGGGTAAAAGACATCCTTGCCAAACAAGGCACCTAAGTTTTGAATGACTAGCAAGGATAGAAAAACCTTTCAAATCAAAACAGGTAAGAAGACCCAGACTTAGAGCGATACCAGATACGGAGTAAAAAGAATCCTAAGAAGGTTTTTCACAATCCATTTCGAGTTTCAAAATAGTTTTCATAAACTCTAGACTCGACATCGACCAAGCAGTAAGTTTTTCCTACAGGCAGTCGTGCTCTGATACCATGACCTTTCATGACCCCGGACCCAGAGATATACATACTGTTATGTGCTCCTAGCCATTGACTCACAAGGGCTTCAGGGTTACCAGCCCCGGCCGCAACAAACAACGGCAGGCAGACTGGATTCATCGGCACATAGTCCGGATCCCCAGTCTACTACTCCTTGTATCCATGCTAGTCATAACCAACTATGCATATCAAAGCGTCCACGAATCGAATGAAACTGAAGGAAACGGGACCAAAGCTATACAGAGATGTTATGTGTCCAGAAAGTGCAACAACAATCGAGGGTTACTGGGGTTACCTCGCCCCAGGCCGATCACATCGACAGGCGGGCTCTGACATGTATCATCGGCTCCACAACCCCTCGACTGCGACAACTATGCAGGCATAGCCAAAACTGTATAACAATGAGCTCGAAACCAACAACCGATCAAAGCAGTACTCTAAACATGAAGCTTTATTAAACAGGTGTTACTAGAGTATAACTTACAAGCAGAGGTCACATGACGCAACATTACATTAGACAACGGAAGGCAAATTATGTTGCTAATCAACAAGAACCAAAGAGGCCTAAGAGGCCGCAGCATAAGGCGACGTCCCAGCCCATAGATTCCAGGCTGCTACCTGGGAAGCCCAAACTACTCGTCGATGTCCACGTTGAATCACCACCGATGGAGTTCTTCTCCTGAACCAAAATTAACCAAACCTGAGTACGGGAGGTACTCAACAAGACTTAGTTAACCTATTATATATCTGCTAGTTTCTGAGAGGGTTTTATGAAAGGCTGATTTGCATAAAGCAAACTTTGTTTTACAAATCGAGGAGGAATAGCACGTCTAAAGGAGTATTTTCAAAACAGATGAGAAGACTACTCAACTCTGAAATCATCATCTTTTCATCCACCAACATCATTTCCCAACACCTCACATGCTACAAGGATTACCCCTCCCGACATGTCCGGGGAGGCACCCTTCATCTATTGCCTCCATGCTTTGTCAACATCTTTTACGCCACGTTCAGGTTAACTATGGCCTTTGCCTTCACCAAGCCGTCCTTAACCGCGGACACGGCTTCGAAAAGATTGCCCTGCAGGGATGTACACTTTACCCACACGTACCAACCGACTCTTAATGCCAAGCTATTGGCACAATTCCGACGATGTGCCGGTAGAGTGTGGTCGGCCACGACCTTTACCTTACCCGACCCTATCCATGAGTCAACCCAAGACAGGGCCACCCCGTCAATAGGGAGTTGGCCATCCTCCTGACGGCACCTGTCTCTGTGAGGCGGGGTCAAGATCCGTGTACGTCCATCACTTGGCCCCGGTCACGCCCTAGCGGAGCATTTTGTTTTCAAAACCGTTTAAAAGGTTTTATTTGCGGTGCAGAATGGAAATCTCAAACTACGTGACTCATGGATCTGGCCAAACAAGTTAGTTGGTCGAGCGCGGTTACTTAGACCCCGCGTGTGGTTGCACGCTCAGTCTTGGCTTCCGCTCGAGTCCATAATCCTAGGGTTGGCGAGTATAGGACGAAAAACCACTTCCCAAGTGGCCTCCCATACCAGCCTTAGTCAAGTTATCCACACAATGCTCATCTCACCACGTCATCATATCATACTAGATTATCGCAGCTCTGAATCATCAACCGGATGGAGCAGAGGTAACAAATATGTATGACTAAGCGAAGCAAATATGAGGCTCTAGCGATGCGCACAAGAAAATCTATGGTGGCTAGGAGCAGTGGATCAGGATATTGAGGCAATGCAGTATATAGGTGAGCTATATCTACTAGCATCAAATACTTTGGAATCGAATGCAAAGTACGAGATTCAAATGTTGTTCGAAGCATATATGAGCAGATAAGAGGTTATGCTTGCCTTGGTTATAAGAAAACCGGATAAAGTCTTCAGGAATAAGTGCTTTACTTGTCGGTTAAGATCAAGTATTCGTCATGGAGTTGTTGGCCTTCTCTTCGGAGTCACGTTCTACCGAGGGGGAAACAACACCGAAACAAAGAAGAACAATCAACCATGGCATCAATGCAATGCGCAGTATGTATGAATGAGCAAGTTAATGCATTGAAATAAAGCCCTAAGCATGATCATTGGGTTGCTAGGGTTCATATGACAGTTAAGCATTTTTACTGAATTTATCCCGAAGTAGTCCCCGGAGGGGGTTTCGGGCGATTATGAAAGTGAGTACAACTTTAGTTGCTCAAATTGGTTTGAAAACAGCATAAACAGGTTACATTTGTCATTTTGAGCATTTTGGTATATAACTTTTAATTTTCTAATTTTATTGAATAAAAACTTATTTTCTCTATTTTAAATGAATTAAACAATATTAAATAAAGGTCATTTTTCAACTTTCTCAAACATGTGTGAAAATGATATATTTGGAAAGAGTACATTTTTCTGATCAACTCCATATTTTTATTATATTTTTCAGTGCAAATTTTGGGTGACCACTTTAAGTGGTTTTTGGTCAAATCTTATTAAATTAAAATTCAAACTTGATTTAAATTTTACATGCATGCTATGCCATGAACACAACACCACACACCCTAGTTTACCAAAAATGGGATGTTACAGGTTCTCACCAAATTCGTTCTATGCCACTAGTTTTCACTTTTTTCGAGATGGGGGTCCCTGGCCTCTGCCACTAGTATTTACTGAATTAGCAAAGCGCCACTAATTCTGGCCACTCCGTTATTCTACACCAGTCGACTTCATGTCGGATCCCATAGGTATGCCATCTATTCGATTCGTTTTACAATATGTGGAGGACACACCTCTTACCCACGTCGACATGAAATCGGTCTTACTTGGAAGTTGTGTATTGGTTCTTTGCACATCGTACTTGTATACATATATTAGAACACTACCCATAATTTAGAGAGATTTTGGCACTTGCTCGCCCGGATAGCTTGAAAACCCTTACACCCCATGTCATCTACCCCTTTCACCAGCGTCGAAAGAGGGTGGACCACCCAACTGCAAGTCGTTGATGATGGGAGGCAGCCATGGCTCAGTGATAGTGTCATCGATATGGATGTCCTCGTCCTCATCCTCAAAGGAGGGGTCGAATTCGTACGGCCTTGAGATCTGCCACTCAACGGCAAACTACTCTAAGGGTAGGCCGCGATCGCGATCTGTGGCCTCATCCGCGAGCTGGCGCTCCATCGCATGTGCTCCGCTACTAAGGGCAGGTGTAGATGATTCACATGCAGAGGCTAGGGTTTACATGTTCGAAAAAAAAATCAATATTTGTTAATCTCGAATATTTAATCGGAAATGATGGACATGGCTTCCTGGCAGGGTCACACATTAGCCCGGCCACGCGCTGGCTCACTCCTCCCACGAATGCTTGCGTGCATCTAAGGTCTATCCCAATGGAGGTTTCTTAGCGCGGGTTCATAGACGTTTTGCTTATGTGGCACACTACTTAATGATGAGAGAAAGTGAGGTTGTATCTTAGCTAAGATACAACATTGGCACTCTATCAAAGATAAAAATGGTTAATAGCCCAATCACATCCATGCATGAGCACCAAATCATTAAATTTAGAGACAACATCTAAGAAACAATGCATTGGACTAGTAATCTCTTAAATTATTAATGCAGCTATGGTAACGTGCTAAGAAACGATGCATTGGGCCATGCATAACTAATCTACACTCTTTCACATACATACATGCAATTAATTAGTTCGGGCATATAACATCTCACTCATCTACCTCACATGCATGATGACATCATTTGGGATTCTCTCAATTCTAAAACTTAAAAATGATAATTTCACAAACCGTATGTGACATTCTACATTAATTAACTACAGATTATAATAACACCATTCTATATATACAGAAATTTAATGTGGAGAATGGGAGCATATGCTCTAGCACCGAAAAAACATTTGGAAATGTCAACAAATCTGGAATTTTTTTTTGGCTTATATATATCGACATTCCATGGTTCCATGATAAATTTTGCGGAAAAATGATATTTTTATAGTCTGTGTAAAAGACAAAAAAAAGTCTCATCAAAAACCTTTCGTGGCACCGAAATTTGGCCTTTTGACACACGACATAAAACATGCAGTCTCATGAAAAACCTTTCGTGGCACCGAAATTTGGCCTTTCGACACACGACACAAAACATGCATGTTTTTCGTGAAACGACTTAGTGAGTACATGGAACATCGACATGTACGCCATAAAAAATTTATCCGATTTTTGTGATATTTCAAATATGTTAAAAAATGCATTTTAAAAACTGGGAGCATGTGCTTTCAGGTGCTAAAACGACACCCTATATATGTATAAACACTACAAATGACTGCACATTACCCTCTCTCTACCAATGCACAAATGATTACCTAGAAACTATGTAAATTATCTGTTAATTGCTTGAGATGTTAATTTGGTAATCACAATACTGTAATCTATTAACTGGTGCATAGATACAATTTCATCGAAATATAGTAAGATGGGATATAGTTTTTGAGCTCTCGTTGGGATAAACTCAAGGTTAAAAAAAGTTCTGATTGAAATTTCCACATTTATGAATTATTATGATTATTTCAGCATGACGTGTCCGATTCTCACATGGATGCATATGGTCCCTCAATAAAGGGAGAAGCACATGCAAAAAATGCCGCAGCATAAAAGATATATATTTATTTGGCATGGTAAATTTTATATATTCATCTATAGCATTGGTCAAATTTAGAACACGTTGACCTTTAATAAAATTTATAAGTCCTATCCAAATGAAGTGAGTATAATTGTATTGATTCAGTCGGCCTTCCTGGTAGCGCTCCATTAGCCTAGTTTCGAAATATTCACCGGATACTGATGGATGGAATCAGGCTAATTTTTTTTAAATAATACACTTTTTTATTAAAAGTAAAAAAATAATACACGGATTTTGGAATTTGCAAAAATATGACCCAGTCGAGTTGGGCCACCGCGACTGGGCCCTGTCGAGTTGGCAGAACACGACTAGGTCCTGTCGTGTTGGCAGAACACGACTAGGGCCCTGTCGAGTTGCGCCAGCCCGATTAGTGGCCCTGTCGTTTTGGGACTAGTCGTGTTCCCCAAACACGACAGGTCCCTAATTTTTTTTTTCTCCAACTTTGGCCATTAGTCGATTCATTGCGAATTACAATAATTATTTTGCCTGAAGAAGAGAAATTTAGGACAATATAATGCGCATAAGAAAAGCTAATATTCCTCGACGACTTCACTTTGCCCTCCCATGTGTTCGTGATGGAGGCATGAAGTCGTCATCACTGTTTTCATCAGCTACGGCTTTTGATGAAGCAGCACGCTTACACATAGCCTTATACCTAGCTAGACCTCTCGGCGTGTAGTCGTCGTCACTGTTGTCATCATCAACTGTCTTCGATGCGCCGCCACTCTTCCCCTTCGATGTGTCAGCACTCTTCCCCTTCGATGAGGCGCGACTCTTCCCCTTCGATGGTCAGCACTCTTCCCCTTCGATGCGGCGCGACTCTTCCCCTCAGATGCGGCACCAGTCTTCCCCTTTGCTATTGTGCTCAGGATCCAATGAGCGGTGGTTGTCTTCTGGAAACCCTCGTGGACATGGTCCAAAGAGTATGCTCATCCAGCCATAGTGCGGATCTCTTTGTTCAGAAACTCTGCGTCTGCAGGATAGTGCTGCACATTGAGAATAAAAGCGAAAACAGAAATCAGAACGATGCAAATCGGTTTTGAACATGATGTAAACTCGTGAATCGATTACCTGAACGTGAACTGCATAGGCCTCGTCGGAAAAACGTATCTTATCGCTAGTATTGAAGATTGACATACCCGAAGACCCGACTCGATTTTTTGAGCTCAACTATTCTGCACCACTTATGATGCCACCTCAATAGTTCACTCCTAATTTCATCGGTGGATCTAGGCGGAGGTTATATCTGGCTAATTTTTCCCCTAGAGCAATAGTGTGGGCCGACTCAGTCATTAGTTCATTAAAACTAACTGGAATTCTACCCCCCCTCGTATTCTTGCAAGAACTTTTGCCGCATGATATAGAATATACCATGAGGTTTCTCGATCGAGACCAGGACTACCACTATCAGCCATTACTCTACTTAAGTAGACAACATACACACATCCATATGAAAGAATGCCGGGCTTATATAGGCTGAGACGGTGGGGGAGATCAATGGCGGGAGAAAAACGGCGGGAGATCAGTGGCGGGAGAAAACTGGCGGGAGAGGGTGGCGGGAAAAATTGGCGGAAAAAATTGGCGGGAAAGATATGGCGGAGACGGTGGCCTGGAAAAATTGTTGGGGGACGGTGGCGGGAAACAAATGGCGGGAGATGTTGGCGGGAAAGTAATGGCGGGATGAAAAATGGCGGGAGATCTTATTTCGTATAAACTTCAAAGTTAAATATGTCACACCTGACACACAAATATGTAGATAAAATATATCTCATACATAGGTGCATAAATATATCTCATACATAAGTGCATAATATATGTCATACATAAGTGCATAAATATATCTCATACATAGGTACATAAATATGTCGCATACATATGTAGATAAGTATGCACTACTCGAAGATCTCACCCCCCCTGCGTGGCCGCGCTACACGGGGAGGTTGCACGGGAGTCGACCTGCCATACCTGTGGGGGTTCCTAGTTTGACGAGGCATTGTCAAGCTACCATCGTGTCCATCATCTTCATCCGTGTACCTTGGGTGGGGAATGGTGGAGGAGTATACATAGTAGCACGCTGTGATTGAGGAGTCTGGAGAATGGGAATCTGAGTGTGCTGAACGTTACTGCGTAGCCACGCGTCCTGGGTCCTCCTAAAATCAAATGACCCACTATCAGTCTCCCAGGTGCCCCCGGACGTAGTCTGCCCAAACAGTCCTGCAGAGGTGGAGAAAAGTAGTTATTAAATGTATACATAAGACTCAATTTGTTCGTAACTAAAATGGAAGTGAAATGTATGCGTACGTACCTTGCTGTGTATAATCTGTGTGTAGCTGCTGCTGCTGCTGCTGCTGCCAGGACGAACCCCGGCCTCACCTAGGCCGGTGGCCTAAACATCTGCTGTGGTGGTACACGAGGACGTGGCTGATGACGTTGCGGCGGTGGTTCTGGCTGGTCCATGGAGCGGCGCCTCGACTGGTTGAACTGAGGCGGGGGGCGCTGTACATGGTGGTGTCGAACAACGTCGAACTCCGGTTGCACGTGATAGCCTCCCAGATTCCTTTGAGCCTCCCTTCGACGCGTGTCACCCAGCTCTGGTGCTGGGTACGGTCTATCATAAGCGGTGCCGAAGAAAGGGACCGTGCATACTGGGCACATTCGTCTCGGAGCTCATCAGTTAGCTGGGCCTATTTATCACAGAAAGCATGACATAAAACACAAGCATAAATAAGGAAAAAGATAGTCCATGCATTACTTAAGAGAATATATATTACCGCGTATTGTCTGGATCCTGAAGTATCATGACTTGGATATGTATCAAATGCAGAAGGGGCCTGTATCTGCTCCGGATGAGGGTGGTTTATGATACGTGTCCGCGTGGATGCCATGTACCTGACCAAATAGCGCTGGAACATAGATGCATCAAAAGGAGTGTGTCGTCCCAGCGTCGTGTCAAGGCGGTGTACCACTCGTTCACATAAGCGCCAAGCCGTTGGAGCCACTGATCCTCCGTCCAGGTAACCCCCTTCCTCGTGTTGCTACAATGTGTGAAATAATGCGTTATGGTTAGACATATAAGGTATGCGTCTTGTTGGAAATAATGTGAAATGGTACGAACGAATAGACAGAATATACGTACTCGTGTATAATGTTAGGCACGGGGCAGTCCCGAGGGGGAGGAATCTCCAACTGTAGCAGTCCAAACTGGCGCATAACCCTCTGTTGGGACATCTCCTCGACGCAAATCATAGACGATCTTGGACTTGTCATCCAGTAGTCCCGGTCCCTAGTGCAGAGGTTAGACATGCCTCCGGGGTATCTAGCATTTATGGCCTCGTTACTACGGCTCCCAGATAACCGAAGTGTACACATCGAACTGCTCGTTCAGAGCGGTGTACGCACACTTTGTCTGATCATGCGCATACGATCTCTGTGGAAAAAGAAATATTAGTAGACATAATGTTTGCAAATTCATGTACGAATAAACGACAAAAACATACCTTCCGAGAGGTCCAGATCATAGAGAAATTAGGCATGTCGATGTAATCTGCGTCATACATCTCATCGACCCCGAATGGCTCGTCCAGATTTAGGATTGGCCGTCCTATAGAGAACCTCTCCCAGGACCACAACTGCAGGAAAATAGGGCACCCTAGCAGAGCTGATTTCTTCTCAGAGAGGCAGCAACTTGCACAAAGCACGGTACGTAGCAGCTAGCAATGCTGAACCCAACTCCATTGTACAACCGTCTCCCGATCCTGAGCGTACGCAATGTTCATTGCAAGAGGGATAAAGTTAGCGCCAACCGTGTCTCCATGGTTCTCGGTGAACATCACCTTGGACAAGAGCCAGATTATATAGGCCTCTAGGAGAACGCTGAGTTGTGTGGGATCCAAACCAGCATGAAAGTTCTCGATCTGTGTTACAATAGAAGTGTTAGTGAAAACTTATAACTCGTAAGAAATATGTGAGATAGCTGAGTTGTGTGGCATCCAGACCTGGAATTTTTTTAACCATGCTAGTTTCGGTCCATGTGAGCCTCTTTCTAGAGGCTGAAGAGTAGGGAACGCATCGTGAAACCGATGTGTCATTGCTTCCTCCCAACCATCCGGTTTCTGCAATGGTCCTATGGGCTCTCCTGCCAATGGAAGCCCGAGCAAATAAGACACATCCTCAAGAGTGGGAGCCATCTCTCCCCAGCGAAAGTGAAAGGTATGTGTCTCGGGCCTCCATCTGTCCACCAGGCAGGAGAGTAGAGAGTGGTCAATAAGTACGCGTGTACCGCCCACTCTATGCTCTACCAGCCGCGCGAACGGTAGTAGCCCACTCCATTTAAGCCTACAAAAGCGAACATACAATTATTAGATGCACGTGACCAATTAGTATGTACAATTAGATTACTGTGTTTAAATTACGTACCGCTCAACCCAGTCAGGGTGAATCCTCCAGTACTCTCTAGGAGTGCGCGTGATCAGGTGGGGGAGAGGTTTTTGCTGTAGTAGCCGGCCCCGGTGGGTTACCTCGATCTCTTCACGGAACAACGACATCCTGCGCTAATTGAAAACATTTTGCATACAATGTACGAGTGTTATCAAAATTTAAAACATAGGTCATTAAAAGTGCGAGAGTCATATCAAATTTAAAACATAGTTCCACACATATTACAAATTTAAAACCACTACGAGAGTCATAACAAATTTAAAACATAGTTCCACACATATTACAAATTTAAAACCACTACGAGAGTCATAACAAATTTAAAACATAGTTCCACACATATTACAAATTTAAAACCACTACGAGAGTCATAACAAATTTAAAACATAGTTCCACACATATTACAAATTTAAATCTGGAATACCACGACCACGACGTGCTCTTCCTCTTCCGCCACGAGTGCCCCTTGCACGGCCACGACCTCCGGCAATGACATAAGTTGGACAATTAGGGTCCCTATGGCCAAACTGATTGCATAGAATGCATTGCCTAGTTGGGCCTCCTGCTTCAGATTCATCCATATCATTGCGGATGCGCTGACACTGTCGTCTACCTCTACTTGTACGCATTTTAGCTGGGTCTGGAATGTACTGTCTCTCAGCAGAGTTCACGGTGTTAAAATTACCCATTGAACGAAATCCCATCAGCTCACCTGTCCATGTATTTAGGACAGCTTGTTTCAGATAATATGGAGACACAAATGAAATTGCATCGAGACCGAGCTGTCCGCAAGCAGCAAGAACATGTGAGCAGGGAAGGTGAAGCAACTTCGGTTTGTTGCATGTGCACTCGCACGTTGGCCAAACTTCATTACCAATTTTGACCTCGTGCGTCCTCAACTCATTACCACATCCAAACTTGTTGTTAGCTAAACGCACCTCGAACCTCCTTTCTAGATTTCCGATGGATATCACTGTGTGCGACCTAGCCTTTTCCATCTTCTCATTCATGTACTACGTAATCTTTTCACAGTATCGTGTGTTCGGGTTATTGACGATATGCTGCTCAGCTCTTTCACGTCTATCTTTGAAGTACTTCACAGTTCCATAGAAAATTCCCTCCACAATGGCTGTTAGTGGCAGAGCCCGGTTGCCCCTTAGAACAAAGTTATATGTTTCAGCAAGGTTGGTTGTCATAACACCGTACCTTGCTCCGTGTGTGTCATGCAACAAAGACCATCTCTCTAGAGGCTCGTGCTCGATCCACTGCTCAAAAGTTTTAATGCTCCTCCCTAGCCTTCTCTCGTACCAGGCGGGTCGAATCCGGCAAGTCACACACACAGGCCAACAGGCTCCTCTTCAAGGGCAGCTGTTCCTGTTGCTAACTGGGCGGCTACTGCGTGTACATGTGCCGCCACTGCTGCATCTCGTGCAAGTCTCCTATCCCTTACATGTCTCTGTGTGCACACATTCAGTCTGCCGCGTATCAGCGTGTACTTCCATTCTTGATTCTGCTTGCAAAGTTTCTTGAAAAGATTCATAAGGTTCTTGTTTCTGAACTGAGAGAAGAAATTGGCCCCCAGGTGCCGCATACACCAACGGCTCTGCATGTCAGTCCACGGAGTTGGTTCTTCAGGCAAAGGGTTTGTTAGTGTCTTGATAGCACTCAATATACCTGCATGCCTATCATGAAGGATGCACACATTCTGCTTATCCTTCACCACTGCTATTAGCTGCCTGAAGAACCATGTCCAGCTTTCAATGTTCTCGCTCTCAACAAAAGCAAATGCTAGTGGAACGACTTGATTGTTGCCGTCTGTACCAATGGCTGTGAGGATCTGACCCCTGTACTTGCCAGTAAGAAAAGTGCCATCTACACAAATCACTGGTCGACAATGATTGAAAGCTTCGATGCAAACACCAAAAGAGAAGAACACTCGATGAAGCACCCTAACTGTTGGGAACTCTGGCATATACCAGTCTTGGATATCCACATATGTGCCCGGATTCCGGTCACGGAGTGTGAGCAGTAGCCGAACAACAGAGTCGTAAGCATCAAAAAACGACCCAAATCTGTTCTCGAGGGCCCTTTGCTTAGCCCTCCAAGCGGTGCCATAGGAAATATGGTACTTAAAACTGACTAACACTTTCGTCTGAATATCTTTCACTAGCATAGCTTTGCTCTCCACTATCTCTGTGTAAAGCAACCGAGCAATAAGAGTAGACGATAGGTTCTTGTGAGCTTGTGGGATACTTGAATTAACACATGTGTGCTGAATCAAGTCACTGATCTTCCAGCTCGTGCCATACTTAGGGAGATATCCATGCACCCTCCCGGGACAGTTTATATCAAACACACTCCATTGTCAAGTATTTCTGACTTGACACCTTAGTTTTGAAAACTCTTTGTGTCGACATTGCCCAATTAATTACAGCATCCTTCAGAGCTTCCTTGTCAGGATACATAGCACCCAACGCAAGGTTGTTCTGATGATATTGCCAGGCAGAATCATGCCCATCGTCGACAGTCATTGCCGAACTGAAGTCTTGCCTCCATGCTGCAGGATTTGGCTGCACCACTTCGTCCACTTCTTCATCTGACTGGTCTGAATCCTCGTTATACAGACTTTCTATATCTGTATCTTCATCTTCCATCTGGTTCTGCATCTGCCCGTCAATCTCGTCACCGTCTGCCTCACCGCTGACATAACCAGTTTGACTTTGCTGGCTTATTTCTATGTCAGGATTACCGGCATCGCCTTCAGCTGCTCGACTACTCTGCCCGGTTTCATAATATTGAGAGGAACCAGAATAGTTCATCTTCACTCCTCTGTCCAGGATTGTATCCATAATCAATCTCAGGTTCAATCACCTCTTTCTTGACAGGGAGTACTAAGGCCATAGGATTTACACTCCTTTTTTCGCAACCTTGTAACCAGCTACACCACTGAGAGTCTCTCTCTATGCCCTTAAATAAAATAAAGGGTTTGACCTAGATCGGCTCCACAGAGCATGTACACCGACGGTGTATGTTTCAGTATCAAGACATACACTTCCTGTCAACCATTCTTTCAACTGGCTAAGACTCCAGGATTGCGGCGCACACAAGTCAACATCTATACTGTCATACGAACTCAAATCAACTCCCAGCTCATTTTCTTCTACAGTACCAGCACCGTAAAGAACATGAACTTCACTAAATCAGACATCTGTGATGGGATAAAAAATAACCATCCTCGTTAAATTAATCGGTTATTATATTTACCAGAACATTTTTACTACTTAATACGATCGCACCTAACATAAATAAAAATACTCGCACACATCTAGCAAAAATACTATATACCAAAACAATTTTGCTAACATAAATTACAAACTATATACTCGCACGCATTAAAACTAATATTTTTCATTAAATCTAACAAAAGTAATATTTAGCAGAACAATTTTGCAAACATAACTTGCAAACTATATACTCGCACACACTACCACAAACTATATACTCGCACACACTACCACAAATATATTTCACTAAATATAACAAAAATACCACTACCACAAATATACGTTTAAATATATATCTACCATACAACTAACAAACACACGTAAACATGCACAAAATAAGAGAGAAATCGCGTCGAAATCATACCTTCAAGCCGCACAATTTAAATCGTTGGTGTAGGGTCAGCGCACGTCGATGTCGGGTCAGCGCAGCAGCACCGTGACAATGCAGCCCGCGGACAGCACCACGTACAGCAGCTCCACCACCATTGCTGCCATATCCACCACCACAACCACCACCTCCACCAAAACAACCACCACGAGCTAGCTCATCACGGGATCGAGTGCTCACTAGCCTCCTATGTCCCTCTACAATCCAACTATGGTGGAAAATCTGCTTTGTACTGGTTTAATTTGATGGAAAAAATCAAGCAAGCAGCTGGTTCATACGAGCAAGAAAGAAGGAAGAAAGGAAGAGAAGGAGAGGGGGGAAGAAGGAGGAGCTGCGGCGCGCATATTATACAGGGGCCTGTCGTCACCTGCGAACGCGACTGGCCGCCCAGTCGATTTCTGCGAGCGCGACAGGCCGGCGCGCAGCTCGACAACCGCGTCGACGTGGCCCGGCCAATAGCCGCGCGCCGCGTGGCAGGGAACAGGCCAGTCGAGCTGGCAGAACGCGACTGCCGCTCAGTCGTCCGCGCGGAATGCGACAAGGGCGCTGTCGCGGTGGGCCAGCCCGACTGGGTAATATTTCTGCAATTTTACGAATTCGTGTATTATTTTTTTACTTTTAATAAAAAAGTGTATTATTTAAAAAAAATTAGCTGGAATCAGCCCATGGCGCGCCAATAGGGTTGTTGCTGGGCGGCTTGATGCACTCCCACACGGTGTTGTTGCATTTAAACCCAGACCCGAACCCAACCATCCACACCCGGTCGTCCTTTCGTGTCCGTCTCTTTGGCTTCGAAGTGTTCCCGAACCGGTGAAGCGTTGAACGTGATGGCTCCACGTTCTCATCTGATAAGCATAAACTGGTTTGCACGACGTCAATCACTGCCCGGCCACTAGAATGGATGCAGGAGTGCTCGAAGGCCGTGCAGAAATTAGGCACGTATAGCATCTTCCTGCCAAGCACCTTCTGTGCGATGAAGGACAGCGCGAAAAGCAGCTTCTCAGAGGGTGGGAGGACAATGGACCCAATTGCGGCTATGTTGGCCTTGAGCGTCTCTCCTGCGATTGTTAAACTATATACGTAGTATACGTATAGGACTCTGTATCAAAACGTATTATATATAGTAACTTATCCTATCCGACGAGGTACGTCGGGTCAGCGCAATTATTCTACCCGTATTGTCTTTTATGGTATCAGAGCGAGCGATCCGCGCCTAGGGTTCGCCGCCGCCGCAAGTCTTCCGCTCCTCCCATCGCCGCCGCTGCAAGTTTTCGACCTCCAGCGTCAGGCGCGATGGCGTCAACTGCAACCGGGTCATCGACCTCGTCGAGCGTTACATCGGTAACCGCTCCGACCACGGAGCCTTCCACAGCAGCTATCATTGCCTCGACTGCAGCTCAATTGCCGATCGTGACAGCTCCCCCGATCGTGACAGCTCCAGCTCCCTTACCGATCGGGATTTTATTACAAATATACCCCTTTGGCCAGTGGAAATGCCAGAAATACCCCACTGTGAACGAAAATGCCAAAGTACCCCTGGCGGAATGCTGGCTAGGTGACGCGTGTCACCTTCCGCCGGGAGCGTCGGCGGAGCTCACTTCCAGCCAATGGGGTTGGCGGAAGGCTCCTCGAGCCGACGGCGTTGGCGGAATGTGGTGGGGCCGGGTCGAAGGCTGGCGGAAGGCGGCTTCGAGCCGGATTGGTTGGCGGAAAGGCATCCCGCCAGTGGCATGGGCGGAAAGTTGCCTGCATTTCGGGAATCGTTGCTGCACGCGACGTCCCGTCGTGAGCGTGTCTGCCGATGCTTTTTTCTCTGCTTTTGATTGTTCGGCGTGCGATCATGTTCCCTGTGGCTGTGGCAACTGAGCACACCGAAAGCAGATTCCCTCCTAATTTGAGCCTATAAAAGAGCACCCCTTCGTGCTGCCTCGAAGAGCATCGAAGCAAACCAACCCCTCCAAAACATTTAGTAGTTATGAGTTTGCCATGCTCTGACCAATCTATAAGGCCGAAGAAGACGAAAGATGCAACGCTGCCACCGGGTGTAGAAGTGTTGCGATGTTGGTGTGGCAGTCTCTGCAGGGTGAAGGAGTCTGAAGATTTTTCTGATACGATGGGCATGAAGTATTTCATGTGTCCCAACTACGAGCACGATCCACCCGCGGCATCATCGCCATATGACAAGCCTCCGGTATGTTTTAATCAGTGTACACAAACATATTGTTTATGTTATTGCTAATTATTTCTTAGCGTTGTAAATATTTTTTGGTGCAGTCTCCTCCACCACTTTGCCCGTACTATCGTTGGATTGATACGAAGCAGCCGGAATGGGCTTTGCGTGAGATTAAAGAGAGGTCCCGAGCGGCATGGAAAAAGTTTTACGCGGCGGAGCGCCGGGAAAAGGCTGCGGCATTAGAGAAAGCGAAGCAAGAGAAAGAAATGAAGGAATATAAGGAGGAGCGACGCCGTTTCCTCCAGGAGATGGGGAGGAAAAACGACGAAGATAGAGTCCGCATGCAGGAGGAGGAACGACAGCGCAAGGAGGCCCGTGAGGTGGAGAGGCAGAGAATGAAAGACAGAGCTCGCTTGGCGCAGGCAGCAGAAGAAGCTGGTGATAGGAAAGGAAAATTTCCACGTTGGACTCAGTAGTTCAAAATAATGCACGTCTCTGTTGTATCTTATTTTTAGCTGCACTAAATTTAACATTTGGTTGCTTGTATTGTTTTTAAATGTAAGATTGTACCGTAATTTAGCTGCACTATTTCATAATAAATATGTGTCTCCCACCAAAATTTAGTACTGAAGATTATTAAACATTGTTAACTTTAATACACCCATAAAAGTGTCATACATATTACAGGACAATGAAATTTAGCACACAACTTATTCATCACATTCTTTTTCTCGTTTGCTTTCTGTAAATGTGATCTTCTGAATAAGTAAAACGGTCTGGCGAATGATTCTTAGAGCGGCGATGACGTGGAGATGGTGGCAACTCTTCAGTTACACGCTCTTCGTGTAAAGGAATCTGACTCATACCAATTGGGGTGTTATCCATATCAGCAAAGAAATCCCCATCATATTCCACAGCCCGGTCAACATGCGGTTGCGAAGGTCCAGGGTTGTACGAACTATGGGGCTGCTCATAGTTGTACGAATCATGGTGCTGATTGTATGTATGTGAAAATAAGTAGCCATCATGACCCATAGATGGGTGAACAGGAGGCATGCGAGTATTAAGGCCAGCCTCCTCTTCATTCCATTGCTCCTCGGGAGTTTGCTGTCATGAATATAAAAGAGCCATAAATTGTTTAATTGTGGAATGGTAATATATAATACTAATATTATGGCACGTACCGGTGTAGAAGCACGGTCATGAGATCCTTGGCCAGCATCGCCCACAAATTGTTCAGAAACTTGTCTATCTGGGGTGATCTCCGGGAATGTAGGTTGTCTTATCGAACTCGTGCCAAACTGTGAGAAATATGGACGTTAGCACATTATATTTATAAATGGTGTGGGTGTGTAATAAAAGTAACAGCATTACATTGGGCGCTTGTCTCGAAGTGTTGGGCTGATGGCGTTGCGTTCCAGTCCTGGATGACGTACGAATAAGCGTTGAGTCCTGGCGTGCCCCGGTCTGTGAAAAATAAATAATGTTACAAATACATGCGTAGTTGTAATATTTCTATTTTGATACACATACATCGGTACGCATTGAAGTGGTGCGTATTAGACGGTCGCCGCTCGGTCTCGCCTCACTCGGCCTCGCTGAGAAAGCAGTTGGCATGTTGTACCGTTGTAAGGCAACATCGTCCGCTCGGCCGCAACCCCATGTACTAGCAGTTTGGCGAGCATTTTGATAAATCCTGAGCAATTTTGACTTGACGGTACTTGGTATACTCCGTTGACTCTCATGAACTATGTCTCGCACATCAGACATGATACTATGTTGCCTACTAATCTGAAAAATAACAAGTTATTTTCGTGAAATAATGTAGATAGTTTGATGTACTATAAAAAAATGTACCGTCTCATCACGGCGGGAAGCTGTGTCACGATCCATCCCTCTCTCGAGTTGCTCCTGGCGTGTGCGCTCAGTCGGCCTTTCAGGTGGAGCGCGAGTGAGCTTCCAACGCGTGCTAGCCAGGTACCACCGCATATAAATTTCCCACATGCGTGCATCATAGGGCCTAAATACGTAAATGAAATCAGTATACTATAAGCAACACATTATTTTAAGTACATGAAAAATTTAAAACAATGTCACCTTTGTTCTGAAATTACGTCTGTCGCTGCTGAATTTTTCCATTCCAATATCCATTGCCTTTGGGTACGCATCCAGTTGTGATTTTTTTTCCCTTGATTGCTTTGCCTGTTGAGAAATATTATATTAGTAAAAAAAATGACATCATTGTAGAATGTACAAGTTTCGAACATACTCATGAAATTTAGGCTCCAGACATCTGGGATTCGGTGGAGGGACCTCTTGGAATAGATCAAATTGCCGCATCACACGGTCGGGGTTATGTGGTTCCACCATATGTAGGCACACAAGGTGAGAACGCGTCATCCAGAGTCTCATCTCGATAGCACTCATTTGCCAACTCAACCTCACCCTCGACATGTGCTATATACTCTGTACGCCACGGGTTCCACGTGACATCAATTTCATCCAACCTCTCGAAATCATCATGATATGATAACATCTTACTGCCAATTGTCTGGCCCATGATAATGTACCATATGTCCACCGGCTTCCCATGGTCGCGCAATCAAACTGCACCTGGCCTAGTCTGTATGGGTGAACTGGCACATCTATCCTCGGTCGTCCGATTGGTAGGTATTCCCAGGACCACAACTGGAGGAATATGTAGCATACAACCAGTACCGGTTCTTTGCTAGGTTTCTTCTTCAAGGCGGCGTCACACAACCCCCTATAGGTCTGACATAGCACCGCAGATCCCAAACTATAGATTAGGAAGTCTGAATCATCATCTAGAGTGGAGGCTATGTGAACTGCCAGTCTAATTAAACTAGGGTGGACAACCTCACCATTTGATGATGGAAACATCATACCAAATAGGTATAGTACATACGCAATCAGATGCCTCCTCACTACGTCCTCATTCACATTAGGTGGAACTCCGATAAAATCAACCAGCCAACTAATGGGGACCCCTCGATGCTCTTTGCCATTGCGAAGTCTGGGTATTGGACGGTTTAATAGAGCTTCTAAATCGGCGTGCCAGGTAAGTGACGCTGGTTGAAGCACAAGCGGCTCACCTCTAAGTGGCAACCCGGTGATCATGGACACATCCTTAAGTGTCGGTGTCATCTCTCCAAACCGAAAGTGGAAGGTGTGTGTCTCTGGTCTCCAGCGGTCAACAAGTGCCGTCAAAAGAGAACCATCAAGGGTGAAACATCGACCAGTCGATGTCATCCTAGCGAACGGTAGTAGTCCGCTGCGCATAAGATAAGGCACAAAACGTGGGTCAAGATCCCATCGTGTCGCTACAGCTCGAAGCCTAAAAGTGGGTGGGGGCCCAAGCTGGCTATCATCGTCTATCCAGTGGTGGCAGCGGTGGCTAGGATCAATTTGTGCATCCAATAGTGGAGGTAAAGTAGCCATTGCCTGTTGATAAGATGATATAGTGCACAATCACAATACAAAATATTTATTGACATGTAAACAGTACGTTACAACACTGAAATGGATCATTTCAACTTAGTTTGGTACAACACTGAAATGACTTATTTAAACTTAGCACGTTACAATAATATTACAACACTCAAATGGATCATGTAAACGAAATACAAAACTAGATTCTGTTCGGGCAATCTCTCTTTGTGTGCCCAGGGAGTCGACATGTTCGGCATCTACGTGGTTCTCCGAGCTGGCTAATGTCCATATCGTTTCTGTAGCGCGCAGTCGGTGGGCGTCCTTTCTTTTTTCGCTTCAGCGCCGGGTTGGGCCACCATGTTGGTCCACCATACCAAACATCAGCAAAGTTCTCTTTAAGACCCCATACCCAGAACTCACCATCCCATGTTTTCAGAAGATTATGTGTGCTAAAGTATGGAGAGATATATGGCTCAACTGAAATCTTCTGGTCTGCAGCCGCCCTGAGGACATGGCTGCAAGGGTAGTGCAAAAGCTTAGGCTTGTTGCATGTGCACTCGCAAGTAGTTGGATTGAGGGTGACCTGGTGCTTCTGGTCTCCTCTCAAATGACCCTGGACGTATTTCTGCCTTGTTTTTATCTCCCACCTCTTTCTTAGAGCATCCACAACTCTGCTACCATGAGTCTGCGCTTTCTTTGATTTCCAGTCCAGTTGTTTCTGCATGCCCTCGGACCATTGTTTATTAAGCTGCACTCGGGCGCTTGCACATGCAACTCTGTCTTGAAAGTATGAAACGGTCCGGGTCCATGTTTCATTAACCAGAGCAGTTATAGGGAGGGCTCGGACACCTTTAAGAACTCCATTGTATACCTCTGACATGTTGGTTGTCATCATGCCATAACGAGCACCTGAGTCATGAGCCAGTGACCACTTGAAAATCTCCGGGCAACGCACAGAGACCCATTCATGAAGATTCCTAGGCCTCCTATTACCCCCAGCACCTTGTGGCTCAGCTGGTGCATCTCCTGCACCCGAGGTTGCGGTGTTCAATGCTACCCAAATGGCATCAAATTTGCGACGTTGGTTTTGCATGCACATCTTCTTGAAAGCCTTGAAGTAATCCTTGTTTCTGAACCGTTTATAAAAGTTTGCCGCTAGATGCCTCATGCACCATCTTGTTTCTAGATCTGGCCACCGGAACTGAAACTCTACTGTGTTTCTAACTTGCTCTAGCGCGCTGAGAAGCCCAGTGTTGCGATCAGAAATGATGCACACCGGGCCTTTCTTTAACAACGCCAACCTTTAAACACATCAAAAACCACAACCAGCTTTCTGTGGTCTCCCCCTCAACGATGGCGTATGCAATAGGAAGAAGCTGGTTATTTGCATCCGCTGCCACTGCTACCAATAGTGTACCCGTGTATTGTCCGGTGAGGAATGTCCCATCAATTGAGAGTACCGGCCGACAGTGATGGAATGCTTGGATAGTTTGGCTGAATGCCCAGAATATACGGTCAAGAATAAAATGATTGGGACGGCCATTTGGGTGTGGATGATGTTGTCTAAATATACATGTCCCCGGGTTAGTTTCAGAAATCTGATGAAGCATTCTCGGGACATAGTTGTATGCCTCCTCATAGGTGCCATACAACCTCTGCAAAACATATTCTTTAGCACGCCTGGCCTTGCTGTAGCTGACCGGGAAGCCAATCACATCCTCCGCACCTTTTCTCAATGCCTTGACAGATACACTAACCTTATCTTCCACCATGGATGCCACAATTTGTGCCACATAAGCCGCAGTTATGTTGCTGTGTTCTTCGAGAGTGCCGGATTGCTCACAAGTATGAGGAACCATACGGGTTATCGCCCACGGCTGAGAAATGCCGGGAAGCTGACGAGCAACGACTCTACCGTTGCATCCAGACTCCTTGTGGATGCAAAGAACCTTCAACATGTTTGGGTCGGACTTCCTCACCTTATGCTGTCGTGAGATGGCGATAGCATATCTCCTGATTGCCTGGTCAACAGCGGCCTTGCTCGGGAAATGCTGGTCAACCTGTAGTGTTCCAGCCCCCAAACCTGAAACAGAGCTCTCATCATGCCCAATGACAAGAGCACGTAAGTCCTCAAGATCCATTGCGGGTGCATCTGCTCTCCTCTGAGATGGACCACCTCCTTCTCCATCGGCACTCTCATCTGATGACGATTCACGGGCATCGTCTCCAGAATCAAGCTCATCCGAATGCCCCTCGTTGTGTTCATTGAAGTCAATTATTACTGCCGAGTATGGTCCGGTATTTACCATTGGGATGTGCACATCTTCTTCATGCACATAACTCACATCCATCGCCCCCACACTTTCTCGGCGTTCAACTACAGATACTTGGAGGTCACCAGCCCTGGAACTGCTACCAGCACCATCATCAAGAAAATGCACATACACCATGCCCATACAGCAGCACCAGGTGTGCTTGCAAACCTCATGTACGAGGCCCAATTATTGTCGCCTTTCACCTGCGTAGCCCCCAACGAGGCCCTTCTACCTCTCTTGCAGACAACCGCTTCAACAACCATCTTCTTTCTGCCGATCTCCGGACCAAACTCTGCCCGGATGCACCTTTTCACATCATTGAAACTACTACTGACCATTTCTTCCACGGTAACTATCTTTTGTGCACACTGTGACAGGTCAAGCCCTTCCGGGCCATCCCGTGTCATGTTGTCACCATAGAAGACATATAAATTGTTCATCGTACCTAAACACGTAATATATGTAGTACAATTATTATTTATGTTTTCAAAATAATATTTAAATCCATAACTACTAATATTTACTACACGTGCAGTACAAAAATATTTTGCAACATTCATTAATAAATTGCAACTGTAATTACTTCTATATTTAAATGGTTATGTAATATACTTCGACTTCAAGATGCTTTTTCAACTAATATTTACGGACCATGCTATGTCGCCGGACGTATTAACCATCCTGCCGAACTTAGCACGGGACTCCATATATGACATCTTGATTATCATATTTAAAACTTTCGAATGGTCTTAATATCCGCCAATATTAATCTAGTTAGCTAATATGCTAGCACATGATATATTAGTGTAAATTACTATATGTGTGTTAAACTAACAACTCCTAAACCGTACTTCATTAATTATTATTTTTCTAATCTGTATAATAGTATTATCTACTGTGCTAAAAATGCTATATACGGATTGCAAAGAATTACTCTATGACATCCTTCCAAACGTTTCTTTTGTTATCACTAATAAACAGTCTAATATACATTACATACCTAATTACAAGATGACGATACAACCAAACTTTTTCACGCATGTACTAAATAAATGATGCTGGTCATACCTGATATAAATTTTGTAGTTACTGCTTCTAAAAATACCGCCTTAACCTCCTCTAAAATGACACGGCAAACTTAACAATCTTCTCCTAAATAGCAAAATATACATGGTTACAATTTAACTACACATGCTAACATGTATGTGAGAAAAAAAATACAAGGAATTGAAAGACCTCACCTTGATCTATCTTTGCTTTGCTTAGTACAACTCTTAAATCAAACTGGATAACATCAAGATCTCTATCCTGGAGTCATGCTTCTTTTTGTTTACCAAAAATGGAAGAGAGAGACTGTGATGTTTATACCAGAAATGGGAGAGAGAGAGGTTGTGATGCTTGTACGAAAGAGAGAGCTGCGCGCAGCGAGCAGTTCGGCGCAGCGAGTGCCGGCCATGGCCCTTTATAAACCAGCTAAAGGTAGAAAGAATCAATCAAAAACAGTGTAGTGTGTCAACTCCATACCGCTTTCGGTGGTCAAGTACAGTATGCAAATTATTCTGGCGTGACAGCGCGTGCAGGCTCTTCTTTCGCGACAGAAAAGCAACGACGGGACGCCGCGTGCAGGCAACGACGGGACAGCGTGCAGGCAACTTTCCGCCCATGCCACCGGCGGGATGCCTTTCCGCCAACCAATCCGGCTCGAAGCCGCCTTCCGCCAGCCTTCGACCCGGCCCCACCACATTCCGCCAACGCCGTCGGCTCGAGGAGCCTTCCGCCAACCCCATTGGCTGGAAGTGAGCTCCGCCGACGCTCCCGGCGGAAGGTGACACGCGTCACCTAGCCAGCGTTCCGCCAGGGGTACTCTGGCATTTTCGTTCACAGTGGGGTATTTCTGGCATTTTCACTGGCCAAAGGGGTATATTTGTAATAAAATCACCGATCGTGACGTCTACAGGGCTCATGGCACCTGCGCCCTACCTAGGTGCTCCTGCGCCCTACATCGGTGGCACAGGACTGTTCTCTGAATCATTGATTGCAGCGACGCACATGGGTCATATCGGAGGTGACTCATTCTCTTGAATGAGTCACACGCCCATGGCAGGTGCACCCGTGACTGGCTTTTGCGGCCCTGCTGATGCAGCCAACATGTATCAGGGAGCTAACGCGGGCATGTACCCGATGATGCCCATGCATCCATATGCAAACTTAGTTGGAAACCAGCAACTGAGACACTACTTCAACAGATCACTGCCAAACATTGTCACCATCGGATCGTCTATCACCATTACATTGACGAGCGAAAACTACATGTTTTGGCGTGCTCAAGTTGGGCCACTTCTCCGCAGCCAACTTCTGATGGGTTATGTCGATGGCTCACTTCCTTGTCCTGATCAGCATATCATTGTCAATCATGCGGGAAGTATGCATCAGCAGCCTAATTCCGCGCATCAACACTGGACACAACAGGATCAAGCTATCCTCTCCGCTTTTGTGTCCTCTATGTTTGAAGGAGTTGTAGGCATGATCATGTTTGCTAGCACCTCACGCGAGGCGTGGGAGACCCTGAGTGGAGCTTTTGCCTCCACATCTATTGCGAGAGCCTCCGCTATTCGTCAAGAGATGAATGAGCTGAAAAAGGAAAACAAAACCATTAATGTCTATTTTCGCGATGCCTCTTTGCGATGATGAGTTCATATCTGCTGTTCTTGCTGGGTTAGATAATGATTATGATGCTCTCTTTGAAGTGGTGAATGCACGTACCTCGCCCATGCAGATTCGTGATCTGTTCTCTCAACTTCAGGAGACAGAGCAACGCAAACTCTCACAGCGCCGTAGCCAGCACGACGCAACACACTATCCGGCAGCACATATGGTTGCCCACGGCGCAGCCCCGACTGCATCCTTTGCTGGCCGTGGCGGACCCCGCCCAATGTCCCCCTATGCGACACCTCCTAAGCCGACGGCACCTGCTGCCACCGTGCCAAAATCCTCAAACAGTCGCAGTCCGGTTGTATGTCAGCTATGCGGGATTCCACGACATTTGGCGTCCAAGTGTTACAAGTGGTTTAACCGCTCCTTTCTGGGCATAGGCAATGATGGAAGCAACACTCAGAAGCAAATTGCGATGGAAATGACGGCTTCTCAAGGCTCTCATGCAGCTCCACAGCAACCAGTTCATCCAACATGGTATGCAGACTCGGGCGCTACTCATCACATCACACATGAGATGCACAAGCTCACAACACGGGATCCTTACCTTGGCACCGACCAGGTCCACACAGCTAATGGAGCAGGTATGCGCATTCATAGTATTGGTGAGGCTATTTTATCCACTTCATCATCTAGGTCTCTAGCTCTAAATCGTGTCCTTCATGTTCCTAAACCAACTAGAATTTTTTTATCTATGAGTAAACTTTCCCATGACAATAATGTGTTCATTGAACTTCATCCTCATGATCTTTTTGTTAAGGACCGGGACACGAGAGCAACCATTCTTAGAGGTCGATGCAGTGGAGGTCTCTACGAGATTAATGCCCCTGTCATCAAGCAAGCATTCAACAGTATCAAGGTGTCTCGTGATATGTGGCACCGTCGTCTAGGACATCCAGCATTACAAGTAGTTCAACATGTTCTTCGCAGTCATGAGTTACCATCCATACATGAGTCCAACAAAATCGAGTCAGTTTGTGATGCCTGTCAGCAAGGGAAGAGTCATCAGTTACCCTTTCCATTGTCTACACGTGTAACAAAATTTCCCCTAGAGATTATCTATTCTGATGTTTGGGGACCTGCCCAAACGTCTGTTAGTGGACATCGTTTTTATGTAAGTTTTGTTGATGCTTATAGTCGTTTCACTTGGCTCTATCTTCTTAAGCATAAGTCTGATGTCTACGATGTGTTTCTCCAATTCCAACAACATGTTGAACGCCTTCTTAATCGCAAAATCATTCATATTCAGACTGTCTGGGGTGGTGAGTATGAAAAACTCCATCCCTTCTTTCACAAGTTAGGTGTCTCACATCGTGTATCTTGTCCTCATACCCACCAACAAAATGGTACTGCTGAGCGTAAGCACCGTCACATTGTTGAAACTGGTCTTACATTGCTTGCACATGCATCTGTTCCTTTATGCTACTGGAGTGATGCTTTTGCCACTGCTTGTTTTCTTATTAACAGGCTTCCCAGTCGCACGATAGATATGAAAACCCCACTTGAGAAACTTCTAAAGGAAACACCTGACTACACCTTTTTTATGGTTTTTGGGCGTGCTTGTTGGCCTCATCTTCGACCCTACAATAATCATAAACTTGATTTCCGTTCGAAGAAGTGTGTGTTTATGGGCTATAGTTCTCTTCATAAAGGCTATAAATGTCTCCATGTTCCCTCCAATAGAGTCTACATCTCTAGGGATGTTATTTTTGATGAGAATGTTTTCCCGTTTGTTCATATGCCCAATTCAAACTTGTTGCCACCTGCAACAGAGTCATCTTTACTTTTAGCTGACCAATTTATGGATGTTGCACATGCCTTGCCGTTGCTTGCTGACCATGGTGCAGGTAGTGGACGCGGAGCTCGTTTGGAGACTCTAACACCGGAACATGGTCTGGTTGCTCCTGCTAATCAACGATGTGTTGCATGCATGAACCAGCAGCCTCGGGCTTTGCTCCCCCTCAGCCATGCAACGCCTCGGGATTTGCTCCTCCTCAGCCATGCAACGAGTCCGTCTTGGTTCCATGCAGAACGATCGGCTCCTCCTCTGGCTTAATGCTGTCGACAGCCTCCTCTGGCTCCGCGCTGTCGACAGCGGCTGAAAGTGCTCCGGCCACTCCCGTGCGTGTGTCGTTGCCTGCTGGGGACTCCTCCACTCCTGTGCGTGTGTCATTGCCTGCTGGGGACTCCTCTGTCGTGCATGCGTCGCCAGCTGCTGCCTCGCAAGTGAGTGTGTCGCCAGGTGCTGAAGATTCCCCTGCCTCGCGTGTGCATGCGTCGCCAGGTCCTGACAAGAGCTCGACCACGATTTCGTCGCCTGCTGCAAATCTGTCCCCGCCGGTGCCAGCTTCCAGGGCCCCACCTCCGCCTCCATCTAGGCCGATAACGCGTTCTCAACGTCGTATTTTCAAACCCAGAATATGGACTGACAATACTGTTGCGTGGACTTGTGTTCTTGCCGATCATACAACATCTCAGCACATGCGTGAACCCCGTGATTTCAAAGAAGCCCTCCGTACTCCTCATTGGCGTGATGCTATGGAGGCTGAATTCTCTGCTCTTCAGAACAATGGCACTTGGAAACTAGTACCTCCTATTCCTGGTGTTAATTTGATTGATTCGCGGTGGATTTTTAAGGTGAAACTTCATGCAGATGGTTCTATTGAACGGTACAAGGCACGTCTCGTGGCAAAGGGGTACAAACAGCGATATGGGTTGGATTATGATGAAACTTTCAGTCCCGTGGTTAAGCCAGCCACTATTCGTCTGTTACTTGCTATGGCACTCTCTCATCGTTGGCACCTTCGTCAACTTGATATTAAGAATGCATTTCTCAATGGTTTTCTGGATGAAGAGGTCTACGTGAGACAACCTCCTGGCTTTGTTGATTCACATAAACCTGGTCACTACTGCAAACTTGTCAGATCATTGTATGGACTGAAGCAAGCTCCTCGAGCGTGGCATGCTCGTCTCGGGTCCGTTCTTGGCTCATTGGGATTCTCTCCGTCAGTGGAAGATACCTCGTTATTCATTCTTCGGCGCCAGGATATTACAGTTTATCTCTTGGTATATGTTGATGATATTATTGTTCTCAGTTCTACAGCAGCTGCTATTCCCAGATTGATCAGTCAACTTCGTTCTGAGTTCTCCGTTAAGGATCTTGGTGTTCTGCATTATTTTCTCGGAGTTGAGGTGTCATCACCGACATGTGGTAGTCTTATTCTTCGGCAGCGCAAATATGCGCTTGAGCTGATGGCACGTGCTGGTATGTTAAAGTGTGCCCCTGTGACTACTCCAATGTCATCCTCTGAGCGTCTTTGCAGCCTTGATGGTGATCCACTCTCGTCCAAGGATGCAACTCAGTATCGTAGTATCGTGGGTGGTCTTCAATATCTCACGGTAACACGACCTGATCTGTCCTTTGTGGTTAACAAGGTGTGCCAATATCTTCATGAGCCTCGTACATCTCACTGGTCCGCAGTCAGACGCATTCTGCGTTATGTTCGTTATACTGTGGATAGTGGTTTGCACCTTCGATCGTCATCCTGCACACTACTGTCAGCTTTCTCCGATGCAGATTGGGCTGGTAGCATGGATGACAGGCGATCCACGGGGGGATATGCTATTTTCTATGGCGGCAATTTGATCGCCTGGAGTGCTCACAAGAAGTCTACAGTCTCCAGGTCAAGTACTTAGTCTGAGTACAAGGCTCTCGCTAATGCTACAGCTGAGCTTGTGTGGGTGCAGTCATTGATGCAGGAACTTGGGATTGTTCAAGGCCAACCTCCAGTGTTATGGTGCTACATATTTGTCATCAAATCCAGTGTTTCACGCAAGGACAAAGCACATTAAAGTAGACTTCCACTTTGTTCATGAGCGTGTGTCTCAAAAGCAACTGCAGATTCGGTTCATTTCTTCAAAGGATCAAGTTGCGGACATTTTCACTAAGCCACTCCCTTTACCGTTGTATGAACATTGTACACGCAATCTCAATCTTTGAGATTGAGGGAGGGTGTTAAACTATACACAGTATACGTATAGGACTCTGTATCAAAACTTATTATATATAGTAACTTATCCTACCCGACGAGGTACGTCGGGTCAGCGCAATTATTCTACCTGTATTGTCTTTTAGCGATAGCCACAAGGTCCTTAGACAGGTTGACCCCCATCTGCCCCTCCTCGTCCTCCTCCTGGTATGCGCACCGGTACGCCCTGTCCTGTGCGGTGGTGAGCGTCCGCATGATGTGCGTGAGCCGGAAACGGGACTCGGACCGGGATGTCGACAGCAGCACCGAGGACGAGCCCATGCGGAACAGGGCGGCAGGCAGCAACATAGCTAGGTTCTTCCCGGTGTAGTTGGTGAGCGATGTGGTCTCCGTGGCCACCACAATGGCAGGCATGTGACGCCCCAAGATCGGGCACTATGCAGATTTCAGCACTCCCGCCAAAATCCACATAATAACCGATTCCAGGTTGCCACTTGTGATAACATTACAACAGTTCACGAATAATCCACAACAACAACAGAAAAGATATATACAAGACGACTCAAACGAGTCAAGGATACAACTGGTACAATACAAAGATCCAAATAACAGCGGAAGAAGCAACATAGTGTCCGACTACGGACAAGATACAAATTGGACTAAGAGTCCTGAAGATAACCGATGGCGTCCAATCCCTGCCCAGGCCAAGCCGGAGGGATTCCCAAGCTAACATCGTCAGACTTCAAATCTGTTGACTGCAATGTGGAATATGCAGCCACGAAAAGGATTCGTGGGTCAGTACGGTTAAGTACTGGCAAGTGGATAAACCATACTCACAAGATACCAACGTAACCAATCATCACAAGACACCAATACTTTGGGTACAACGGAAAGGAAGGGATTATTGCAAAGAAGCGGCAGCGGGCTGCACTAACTAACTACGGAAACGCGCTACAACATCCGGCTAAAAGAAAGGGGATAAGATAGCTTATTAGAACCAACTATAACTACTCATCAAACAATACCCATCCAATGTTACCCCCTACTAAGGAAGCAACCCAAGGAAACTCACACTGTTGATTAAGGTGACATTCATTTTTATGTTGGAGGTAATCTATATTACTAGTCAAGTTATCATCGTTAAGTGTAAGTTGTCTGAGTACTTGTTAGCCAGCACTTTCACCAAGTCATCCATAACCGCGGACAACACGGCTTCTCGAGAAGATTTAACCCTACAGGGATGCACCAATTTGGCCGTACACGTAAGAATAACCCGCCAGACGGGGGATCAACCCACCAAGCGAGGTACTCAACACAACCCAACTCTTCTTCGCATCAAGCCCAAAGAACCACATGTTGTGCGTGCGCGGCTAATCGAGCCCCCACGAAGAAAAGGGGGACCCTCATAGCACTCTAAGACCACGCCGCCCTAAATGCCGACTACAAAAGTTCCACCCTGGCGCCAAGGGTTCGCACCTGCATATGCATGCGGCAAATGGAAAACCCGAACTAAATGAGACGATTTGGACGAGATGTGAATCGAATCAGAATTGCGGGTGGCGCCCATACTCGCTTCCCACATGCGGTTAGTGCGCTCATCATGGATCGGAGGACAAGACCCTTTTCCTAATTAAGTTCGACACTAGCAGGCCTCAAAACCACGCCGGGCCTCCTGCCGGTGCCTTATCATCAAATTTTTATTACCCCAAACATTAGCATGTTGTTAATTGAATTGAAACCCAACTATCGACTAAACAGATGATATGAAAAAGGACAACAAGACTTGAGCGCAAACAAACCTAAGCATGCAACTACGACACGAGGGCCAACAAGGTAAACAAACAACAGTTAATAGGAAGTGGAAGGAAGGCTATCTCATGGCTGCAAGGTAAACATATGATAGGATCGAGACACAAGCATCGAATCATAAGGCTAGAATAAAGGCAACGGGAAGAATCGGTAACAAGTGATGAAAGGCAGCCATAGGTAGCAAGTGAGTATACTTGCCTGGAATCCAGCAAGTAGAGGTACATCCGCAGAACTTGTCGTTGCTCACATCATCTCAACGTCCTATGCGGGAAGAAGCAACGAACTAGAACAAACACCGGATGCAACAATTACTTCTACGGCAAAAGATCCAGCATGATCAAGATATGGATGCATGACAAGTTTAAGGATGCATCAAAGATAAACTAGTTGACATGGTAAACATATTTAAATGGGCTCATATGCAATTTGGATTGCATATGGAAAAGCCCATGAATTAATGTTGAATTAAATGATCTACAAATAACCATCATGTGATAGTTGATTAGAATGATGCATGGATGAGGAAAACAATAAGAAAACAACAATAGCTTCAATTTGATATGTTGTTTACCAAGTTTGGAAATTTATTTATTAAGTTATGAAATTTGGCTTCTTAAGTGAGTTACACAAGCATTTGTTGTTTCCACCCATTTTAATTGTTCAAAACAGATAACAAAATTTATATTTGGAAAGAACACAAAATTTTAGATGGAATACATATTTCATTTGTTGACTTTGGATTTTAGATGAGCAAGTTATTAAATTGACAATTTTAAATGCATTAAATAAGAAACAGTTGTTTTCATCAATTTAATTTATTCAAAACAGAAAACAAAGTTTATATTTGGAAAGCTTATTCAATTTTGCATGGAAAACATATTTTACATGTTGGAATTGGATTTGAATTGACTAAGTTATGAATTTTGCAATTTAAGGGGTTTAAATAAAGCATTGAATTATTGCACCACTTTTAATTAAGAAAAACAGTAAACAAATTGTATTGAAAAGGTTCAAAACATGTAGCAAATGTTTCACTGAACATTTTGAGCTATTAAACATAATTTTTGGGTTATTATTGAATTTATTATGCAATCTTTCATAAATAATCTTATTCTGCCCTTTTTAGTAAACAGAGGGAAACATGTTCAAATTTAATTCAATTGTGACCAAATAAAATACCAATGTGTAGAGTTTGTTAATACAAATTTTTAGAGCCCAAGTTTGCTCAAATTGGATGAACAGAACTAAAGTTATGAAATTCCAAAGTTTCAACTTTTAATTGCATTTTCTGTAATTAATTATTTAATGCAAAAATTATTACAAAAACATGTTGCAAACTTGACATTAACAGGAAGAGCACAAAATTATGAATCCACAGAAACTTGAATCGTTGAATTTGGAGCAATATTCAATTTGTTGTTGATTTTACAAATAATGAAACAGATCTGTGTTTCTGGAATTCGGGAAAAAAAAGGAAAAAGGCAGAAAAAGGTGTGGCTTTTGCTGCGGAAGGGGGGGATCGAACCCAGGATGTCCAGCGCGCGCGCAAGGGATCCTAGCCACTGGGCTAATGAACGGTTGGTGATGGAAGGGGGAGCTCGGCCCGTAAGAGGTGTTGCTGCGCGGAACAAATCTGAAACTGCACAATTCAGTTACAGAACTTGACGAGGACGGACAGATCGATCTCGCCGGAGACCCACGACGGCTGCACGACGGCAGCGCGTCCAGAGCACGAGGGGAGGGGGCCTAGGCCGGGAGAAGGGTGCTCACCACGGGCAGGCGTCGCGGGAGTGCGCGGGGACGGATAGGAGAGCTCGGGGACGGGTTGGCGAGGTCGAGCCTGACGGAGATGGTGACGATGGCAGCTGCGCGTGGGATGGCAGAAGAGCTCGACGGCGTGCTCGCTGCGGTTCACCTCCGGCCGTGCCGTCTCCAGCAAAAGCGGAGATGGTACCGCGGTGGTTCCATTCCCGCGATCACCTTGGCCGGAAGGGGGCCGTAGCGACGGCGCCATGGCCTCAAGCTCACGGCCATGGAGGGACTCCGGCTCTTCTTCAGAAGTTATAGAGAGGTGGGGAATTTAGAGGAGGAAGAAGAAGGGAGATGGCGGCGGGCAAGGAGGAAGAGGGAGAAGGGAGGCTAGGGTTTGGGGGCTTGGAGGATGGGTAGATAAAGGAGAGGGAGGAGGGAGCATGTGGGGGTCGTGGTTGAAAGCGACCTGCGCTCCTCGTGCCTGTACGGACGAAGGTAGGAGAAGGCTAGGTGGGCTGGGAGATGGGATGGGCTGGGCTGCTCTCTCTCTCCCTTAAACACATTTTTTTTTTCTTCTCTTCATTTGTTTTAATATTTTCCAGAAATTGTTTTAGGCACTAAGAAAAACCAAAAATAAGTTTTAGAGCCACAAAATCAACTCAATTTTCATGAAAAATAGGATTGACAAATTTTTTTAATGTTTGGTGAGTTTTATGATGCAGATGGCATGATGACATGATGCAAAAAAAACAAACCAAACAAACAATTCCTATTTGGGAAAAACCCCGGCCGTTACAGACGACACCACTAACAAGGGATTGCGCCCTCGCAATCCACCCAAAGTCAAGGGAAAGAGAGGTTTCAACTACGGAGTCTTCGTGCTGCGATTGATTTCCCGGATCAGTGGGTGGATCTCTTCTTCTCGACACCACTAACAAAAGATTCTTGCTTGGGGTGACGACGATGTTCTTCCACCAGGAATCTTCCGATGTTCGAACCTATTAGGTTAAAGGCTCAGAAAACGTCCAACCCACGTAGGATCCTAAAACTTTGAAAGATAGACAAGAGGGGAGAATCCAAAACAAATAAGATGGGAGGGGAAATAGAATAGAGATAAGGAGAAAACAAGAATCCTATTGAGATGTTTCCAAAATAGTTTAGCAGAAATAGTTTTTTGACACTCTAGAAACAACGAACGTTAGCGAGGTTATCCTACAGGCTTTGCGGACCCGTTGCTTCGATAACCATTCGTATCAAAACAACTTTGGGAATCGGAAACCATGCTCTGATACCATTTGTGACGCCCCGAGATCGGGCACTATGCAGATTTCAGCATTCCCGCCCAAATCCATATAATAACCGATTCCAGGTTGCCACTTGTGATAACATTACAACAGTTCACGAATAATCCACAACAACAACAGAAAAGATATATACAAGACGACTCAAACGAGTCAAGGATACAACTGATACAATACAAAGATCCAAATAACAGCGGAAGAAGCAACATAGTGTCCGACTACGGACAAGATACAAATTGGACTAAGAGTCCTGAAGATAACCGATGGCGTCCAATCCCTGCCCAGGCCAAGCCGGAGGGATTCCCAAGCTAACTTCGTCAGACTTCAAACCTGTTGACTGCAATGTGGAATATGCAGCCACGAAAAGGATTCGTGGGTCAGTACGGTTAAGTACTGGCAAGTGGATAAACCATACTCACAAGATACCAGCGTAACCAATCATCACAAGACACCAATACTTTGGGTACAGCGGAAAGGAAGGGATTATTGCAAAGAAGCGGCAGCGGGCTGCACTAACTAACTACGGAAACGCGCTACAACATCCGGCTAAAAGAAAGGGGATAAGATAGCTTATCAGAACCAACTATAACTACTCACCAAACAATACCCATCCAATGTTACCCCCTACTAAGGAAGCAACCCAAGGAAACTCACACTGTTGATTAAGGTGACATTCATTTTTATGTTGGAGGTAATCTATATTACTAGTCAAGTTATCATCGTTAAGTGTAAGTTGTCTGAGTAGTTGTTAGCCAGCACTTTCACCAAGCCATCCATAACAGCGGACAACACGGCTTCTCGAGAAGATTTAACCCTACAGGGATGCACGAATTTGGCCGTACACGTAAGAATAACCCGCCAGACGGGGGATCAACCCACCAAGCGAGGTACTCAACACAACCCAACTCTTCTTCGCATCAAGCCCAAAGAACCACATGCTGTGCGTGCGCGGCTAATCGAGCCCCCACGAAGAAAAGGGGGACCCTCATAGCACTCTAAGACCACGCCGCCCTAAATGCCGACTACAAAAGTTCCACCCTGGCGCCAAGGGTTCGCACCTGCATATGCATGCGGCAAATGGAAAACCCGAACGAAATGAGGCGATTTGGACGAGATGCGAATCGAATCAGAATTGCGGGGGGCGCCCATACTCGCTTCCCACATGCGGTTAGTGCGCTCATCATGGATCGAAGGACAAGACCCTTTTCCTAATTAAGTTCGACACTAGCAGGCCTCAAAACCACGCCGGGCCTCCTGCCGGTGCCTTATCATCAAATTTTTATTACCCCAAACATTAACATGTTGTTAATTGAATTGAAACCCAACTATCGACTAAACAGATGATATGAAAAAGGACAACAAGACTTGAGCGCAAACAAACCTAAGCATGCAACTACGACACGAGGGCCAACAAGGTAAACAAACAACAGTTAATAGGAAGTGGAAGGAAGTCTATCTCATGGCTGCAAGGTAAACATATGATAGGATCGAGACACAAGCATCGAATCATAAGGCTGGAATAAAGGCAACGGGAAGAATCGGTAACAAGTGATGAAAGGCAACCATAGGTAGCAAGTGAGTATACTTGCCTGGAATCCAGCAAGTAGAGGTACATCCGCAGAACTTGTCGTTGCTCACATCATCTCAACGTCCTATGCGGGAAGAAGCAACGAACTAGAACAAACACCGGATGCAACAATTACTTCTACGGCAAAAGATCCATCATGATCAAGATATGGATGCATGACAAGTTTAAGGATGCATCAAAGATAAACTAGTTGACATGGTAAACATAAAATGGGCCCATATGCATTTGGATTGCATATGGAAAAGCCCATGAATTAATGTTGAATTAAATGATCTACAAATAACCATCGTGTGATAGTTGATTAGGATGATGCATGGATGAGGAAAACAATAAGAAAACAACAATAGCTTCAATTTGATATGTTGTTTACCAAGTTTGGAAATTTATTTATTAAGTTATGAAATTTGGCTTCTTAAGTGAGTTACACAAGCATTTGTTGTTTTCACCCATTTTAATTGTTCAAAACAGATAAAAAAAATTATATTTGGAAAGAACACAAAATTTTAGATGGAATACATATTTCATTTGTTGACTTTGGATTTTAGATGAGCAAGTTATTAAATTGACAATTTTAAATGCATTAAAAAAAAACAGTTGTTTTCAGCAATTTAATTTATTCAAAACAGAAAACAAAGTTTATATTTGGAAAGCTTATTCAATTTTGCATGGAAAACATATTTTACATGTTGGAATTGGATTTGAATTGACCAAGTTATGAATTTTGCAATTTAAGGGGTTTAAATAAAGCATTGAATTATTGCACCACTTTTAATTAAGAAAAACAGTAAACAAATTGTATTGAAAAGGTTGAAAACATGTAGAAAATGTTTCACTGAACATTTTGAGCTATTAAACATAATTTTTGGGTTATTATTGAATTTATTATGCAATCTTTCATAAATAATGTTATTCTGCCCTTTTTAGTAAACAGAGGGAAACATGTTCAAATTTAATTCAATTGTGACCAAATAAAATACCAATGTGTAGAGTTTGTTAAGACAAATTTTTAGAGCCCAAGTTTGCTCAAATTGGATGAACAGAACTAAAGTTATGAAATTCCAAAGTTTCAACTTTTAATTGCATTTTCTGTAATTAATTATTTAATGCAAAAATTATTACAGAAACATGTTGCAAACTTGACATTAACAGGAAGAGCACAAAATTATGAATCCACAGAAACTTGAATCGTTGAATTTGGAGCAATATTCAATTTGTTGTTGATTTTACAAATAATGAAACAGATCTGTGTTTCTGGAATTCGGGAAAAAAATGGAAAAAGGCAGAAAAATGTGTGGCTTTTGCTGCGGAAGGGGGGGATCGAACCCAGGATGTCCAGCGCGCGCGCAAGGGATCCTAGCCACTGGGCTAATGAACGGTTGGTGATGGAAGGGGGAGCTCGGCCCGTAAGAGGTGTTGCTGCGCGGAACAAATCTGAAACTGCACAATTCAGTTACAGAACTTGACGAGGACGGACAGATCGATCTCGCCGGAGACCCACGACGGCTGCACGACGGCAGCGCGTCCAGAGCACGAGGGAGGGGGCCTAGGCCGGAGAAGGGTGCTCACCACGGGCAGGCGTCGCGGGAGTGCGCGGGGACGGATAGGAGAGCTCGGGGACGGGTTGGCGAGGTCGAGCCTGACGGAGATGGTGACGATGGCAGCTGCGCGTGGGATGGCGGAAGAGCTCGACGGCGTGCTCGCTGCGGTTCACCTCCGGCCGCGCCGTCTCCAGCAAAAGCGGAGATGGTACCGCGGTGGTTCCATTCCCGCGATCACCTTGGCCGGAAGGGGGCCGTAGCGACGGCGCCATGGCCTCAAGCTCACGGCCATGGAGGGACTCCGGCTCTTCTTCAAAAGTTACAGAGAGGTGGGGAATTTAGAGGAGGAAGAAGAAGGGAGATGGCGGCGGGCAAGGAGGAAGAGGGAGAAGGGAGGCTAGGGTTTGGGGGCTTGGAGGATGGGTAGATAAAGGAGAGGGAGGAGGGAGCAGGTGGGGGTCGTGGTTGAAAGCGACCTGCGCTCCTCGTGCCTGTACGGACGAAGGTAGGAGAAGGCTAGGTGGGCTGGGAGATGGGATGGGCTGGGCTGCTCTCTCTCTCCCTTAAACACATTTTTTTTTCTTCTCTTCATTTGTTTTAATATTTTCCAGAAATTGTTTTAGGCACTAAGAAAAACCAAAAATAAGTTTTAGAGCCACAAAATCAACTCAATTTTCATGAAAAATAGGATTGACAATTTTTTTTAATGTTTGGTGAGTTTTATGCAGATGGCATGATGACATGATGCAAAAAAAACAAACCAAACAAACAATTCCTATTTGGGAAAAACCCCGGCCGTTACAGACGACACCACTAACAAGGGATTGCGCCCTCGCAATCCACCCAAAGGCAAGGGAAAGAGAGGTTTCAACTACGGAGTCTTCGTGCTGCGGTTGATTTCCCGGATCAGTGGGTGGATCTCTTCTTCTCGACACCACTAACAAAAGATTCTTGCTTGGGGTGACGACGATGTTCTTCCACCAGGAATCTTCCGATGTTCGAACCTATTAGGTTAAAGGCTCAGAAAACGTCCAACCCACGTAGGATCCTAAAACTTTGAAAGATAGACAAGAGGGGAGAATCCAAAACAAATAAGATGGGAGGGGAAATAGAATAGAGATAAGGAGAAAACAAGAATCCTATTGAGATGTTTCCAAAATTGTTTAGCAGAAATAGTTTTTTGACACTCTAGAAACAACGAACGTTAGCGAGGTTATCCTACAGGCTTTGCGGACCCGTTGCTTCGATAACCATTCGTATCAAAACAACTTTGGGAATTGGAAACCATGCTCTGATACCATTTGTGACGCCCCGAGATCGGGCACTATGCAGATTTCAGCATTCCCGCCAAAATCCATATAATAACCGATTCCAGGTTGCCACTTGTGATAACATTACAACAGTTCACGAATAATCCACAACAACAACAGAAAAGATATATACAAGAAGACTCAAACGAGTCAAGGATACAACTGATACAATACAAAGATCCAAATAACAGCGGAAGAAGCAACATAGTGTCCGACTACGGACAAGATACAAATTGGACTAACAGTCCTGAAGATAACCGATGGCGTCCAATCCCTGCCCAGGCCAAGCCGGAGGGATTCCCAAGCTAACGTCGTCAGACTTCAAACCTGTTGACTGCAATGTGGAATATGCAGCCACGAAAAGGATTTGTGGGTCAGTACGGTTAAGTACTGGCAAGTGGATAAACCATACTCACAAGATACCAGCGTAACCAATCATCACAAGACACCAATACTTTGGGTACAGCGGAAAGGAAGGGATTATTGCAAAGAAGCGGCAGCGGGCTGCACTAACTAACTACGGAAACGCACTACAACATCCGGCTAAAAGAAAGGGGATAAGATAGCTTATCAGAACCAACTATAACTACTCACCAAACAATACCCATCCATTGTTACCCCCTACTAAGGAAGCAACCCAAGGAAACTCACACTGTTGATTAAGGTGACATTCATTTTTATGTTGGAGGTAATCTATATTACTAGTCAAGTTATCATCGTTAAGTGTAAGTTGTCTGAGTACTTGTTAGCCAGCACTTTCACCAAGCCATCCATAACAGCGGACAACACAGCTTCTCGAGAAGATTTAACCCTACAGGGATGCACCAATTTGGCCGTACACGTAAGAATAACCCGCCAGACGGGGGATCAACCCACCAAGCGAGGTACTCAACACAACCCAACTCTTCTTCGCATCAAGCCCAAAGAACCACATGCTGTGCGTGCGCGGCTAATCGAGCCCCCACGAAGAAAAGGGGGACCCTCATAGCACTCTAAGACCACGCCGCCCTAAATGCCGACTACAAAAGTTCCACCCTGGCGCCAAGGGTTCGCACCTGCAGATGCATGCGGCAAATGGAAAACCCGAACTAAATGAGGCGATTTGGACGAGATGCGAATCGAATCAGAATTGCGGGGGGCGCCCATACTCGCTTCCCACATGCGGTTAGTGCGCTCATCATGGATCGGAGGACAAGACCCATTTCCTAATTAAGTTCGACACTAGCAGGCCTCAAAACCACACCGGGCCTCCTGCCGGTGCCTTATCATCAAATATTTATTACCCCAAACATTAACATGTTGTTAATTGAATTGAAACCCAACTATCGACTAAACATATGATATGAAAAAGGACAACAAGACTTGAGCGCAAACAAACCTAAGCATGCAACTACGACACGAGGGCCAACAAGGTAAACAAACAACAGTTAATAGGAAGTGGAAGGAAGGCTATCTCATGGCTGCAAGGTAAACATATGATAGGATCGAGACACAAGCATCGAATCATAAGGCTAGAATAAAGGCAACGGGAAGAATCGGTAACAAGTGATGAAAGGCAGCCATAGGTAGCAAGTGAGTATACTTGCCTGGAATCCAGCAAGTAGAGGTACATCCGCAGAACTTGTCGTTGCTCACATCATCTCAACGTTCTATGCGGGAAGAAGCAACGAACTAGAACAAACACTGGATGCAACAATTACTTCTACGGCAAAAGATCCAGCATGATCAAGATATGGATGCATGACAAGTTTAAGGATGCATCAAAGATAAACTAGTTGACATGGTAAACATATTTAAATGGGCCCATATGCAATTTGGATTGCATATGGAAAAGACCATGAATTAATGTTGAATTAAATGATCTACAAATAACCATCATGTGATAGTTGATTAGGATGATGCATGGATGAGGAAAACAATAAGAAAACAACAATAGCTTCAATTTGATATGTTGTTTACCAAGTTTGGAAATTTATTTATTAAGTTATGAAATTTGGCTTCTTAAGTGAGTTACACAAGCATTTGTTGTTTTCACCCATTTTAATTGTTCAAAACAGATAAAAAAAATTATATTTGGAAAGAACACAAAATTTTAGATGGAATACATATTTCATTTGTTGACTTTGGATTTTAGATGAGCAAGTTATTAAATTGACAATTTTAAATGCATTAAATAAGAAACAGTTGTTTTCAGCAATTTAATTTATTCAAAACAGAAAACAAAGTTTATATTTGGAAAGCTTATTCAATTTTGCATGGAAAACATATTTTACATGTTGGAATTGGATTTGAATTGACCAAGTTATGAATTTTGCAATTTAAGGGGTTTAAATAAAGCATTGAATTATTGCACCACTTTTAATTAAGAAAAACAATAAACCAATTGTATTGAAAAGGTTGAAAACATGTAGCAAATGTTTCACTGAACATTTTGAGCTATTAAACATAATTTTTGGGTTATTATTGAATTTATTATGCAATCTTTCATAAATAATGTTATTCTGCCCCTTTTAGTAAACAGAGGGAAACATGTTCAAATTTAATTCAATTGTGACCAAATAAAATACCAATGTGTAGAGTTTGTTAAGACAAATTTTTAGAGCCCAAGTTTGCTCAAATTGGATGAACAGAACTAAAGTTATGAAATTCCAAAGTTTCAACTTTTAATTGCATTTTCTGTAATTAATTATTTAATGCAAAAATTATTACAGAAACATGTTTCAAACTTGACATTAACAGGAAGAGCACAAAATTATGAATCCACAGAAACTTGAATCGTTGAATTTGGAGCAATATTCAATTTGTTGTTGATTTTACAAATAATGAAACAGATCTGTGTTTCTGGAATTCGGGCAAAAAAAAGGAAAAAGGCAGAAAAAGGTGTGGCTTTTGCTGCGGAAGGGGGGATCGAACCCAGGATGTCCAGCGCGCGCGCAAGGGATCCTAGCCACTATGCTACTGAACGGTTGGTGATGGAAGGGGGAGCTCGGCCCGTAAGAGGTGTTGCTGCGCGGAACAAATCTGAAACTGCACAATTCAGTTACAGAACTTGACGAGGACGGACAGATCGATCTCGCCGGAGACCCACGACGGCTGCACGACGGCAGCGCGTCCAGAGCACGAGGGGAGGGGGCCTAGGCCGGGAGAAGGGTGCTCACCACGGGCAGGCGTCGCGTGAGTGCGCGGGGACGGATAGGAGAGCTCGGGGACGGGTTGGCGAGGTCGAGCCTGACGGAGATGGTAACGATGGCAGCTGCGCGTGGGATGGCGGAAGAGCTCGACGGCGTGCTCGCTGCGGTTCACCTCCGGCCGCGCCGTCTCCAGCAAAAGCGGAGATGGTACCGCGGTGGTTCCATTCCCGCGATCACCTTGGCCGGAAGGGGGCCGTAGCGACGGCGCCATGGCCTCAAGCTCACGACCATGGAGGGACTCCGGCTCTTCTTCAGAAGTTACAGAGAGGTGGGGAATTTAGAGGAGGAAGAAGAAGGGAGATGGCGGCGGGCAAGGAGGAAGAGGGAGAAGGGAGGCTAGGGTTTGGGGGCTTGGAGGATGGGTAGATAAAGGAGAGGGAGGAGGGAGCAGGTGGGGTTCGTGGTTGAAAGCGACCTGCGCTCCTCGTGCCTGTACGGACGAAGGTAGGAGAAGGCTAGGTGGGCTGGGCTGCTCTCTCTCTCCCTTAAACACATTTTTTTTCTTCTCTTGATTTGTTTTAATATTTTCCAGAAATTGTTTTAGGCACTAAGAAAAACCAAAAATAAGTTTTAGAGCCACAAACTCAACTCAATTTTCATGAAAAATAGGATTGACAATTTTTTTTAAATGTTTGGTGAGTTTTATGATGCAGATGGCATGATGACATGATGCAAAAAAAAACAAACCAAACAAACAATTCCTATTTGGGGAAAACCCCGGCCGTTATAACGCGCGCCCGCCGGCGCTGCCTGCAAGAGGTTCCTAGCGACCTCCAGGGCGATCACCCCGGCGCTGCACCCCATGCCAATGTTGGAATAGCCCCTGCCGCCGAGTACTTTCCGACGACCGTGACGACGAAGGTCCGGCGAGACGTGCTTGTACCAGAATCAATCCGCCGAGTTGTTCACGCACAAGCTAGCTAGACAGATCGGTTGATCGATCAGCTCTACTAGTAGCACCTGGAAACAAATCACGCATGTACACAAGAGAAACGATTTGATTGCCCAAGGCTCTTGTCGTGCCTTGCTTTTACTTCACAATGTGTTACATGGGTCTATTACATGGGTATATATAGTAGAATAGCTAGGACCGACTCGGTACACTACTCCTAGTCTAGTCCGGGTCGGACACGAACATACCATCGTGATTATTCCTAGCATTCACCCCCTAAACACGACATGCTCATTTCACAGCTTGGACGCCGATCCTTTCGCGCATCTCCAAGAACTTCAGTCGTCCCAAAGACTTGGTCAGAATATCTGCAAGCTGATCATCGGTGCAAACGTAATTGACTTTAATCGTGCCTTCCTCGACGCATTGCCTTATGTAGTGATACCTCGTATCAATGTGCTTTCTCCTGTCATGATGCACCGGATTCTTGCATAGATAAATAGCAGACTTGTTGTCAATATTTAGCACCACTCCTTCTGGCTCTTGGTTGGTGAGATCACCAAGTAGCCTTGCTAGCCACACGCCTTGAGACGCCGCGGTTGCAGCTGTGATATACTCTGCTTCACAGGAAGATTGTGCGACCACCCTTTGCTTTTGTGATAGCCAACTCATAATGCTTTTTCCCAAGAAATATGCTATGCCAGAGGTACTCTTATGGTCATCAATATCCCCTGCCATGTCACTATCACTGTAGCCAAGTAGCTTCACCATCTTCTTCTCCTTCAAATAGACACAACCGAAGTTTGTTGTCCCTTTGATGTACCTGAGTATATGTTTCACAGTTGCCCAATGTTCCGTAGTGGGCGCTTGCATGTAGCGACTCACAATGCCAACGGAATAGGCCAAGTCCGGTCTTGTGTTGAATAGATACCTCAAACTCCCGACCACACTTCTATACTCTGTTGCATCAACCGCGGGTGCCTCACTTTTCTTGCTCAGTTTAAGACGAGGTTCCATTGGAACTTGTGGTGGATTGCAATCTTCCATGCCACAGCTTTCAAGTATCTTCTTTGCATATGCCTCCTGGCACAGTGTGATTCCTTCCGGTTTCTGATGTACCTCGATCCCAAGATAGTAACTCAGTATCCCTAAATCACTCATCTTGAATAGCTCCTTCATTTGTAGTTTGAACTTTGCAATCCCTTCTTCACCTGCTCCGGTTATCAACAGATCATCAACATAGATGCCAACTAAGAGATGATCCTTTCCTTTACCTCGCTTATACATGGCATGCTCCAGTGGACTCTTCTCAAATCCGAGAGAGATCAATGTACGATCAAGCTTGATGTTCCACGCCCGAGGGGCTTGCCGTAGCCCGTACAATGCCTTGTGTAGCTTCAATACCTTTTGTTCTTCTCCTTCCTTGATGAATCCCGGTGGCTGCTTGACATATACCTCTTCTTCTAACTCCCCGTTCAAAAACGCAGATTTCACATCCATGTGATGTAGCCTCCATGATTCTTGAGCCGCGAGAGCTATAAGTAGTCTCACCGATTCCATCCTTGCAACGGGAGCGAACACTTCTTCGAAATGCACACCTTGTTCTTGCACGTATCCTTTAGCCACAAGCCTAGCTTTATGTTTCACCAAGTTCCCTTCGGCATCTTTCTTGATTTTGTACACCCACTTGAGTCCTATGGCTTTATGATTGTTGGGAAGATCAACAAGTTTCCATGTGTTGTTCTCACGGATCGATCCCAACTCTTCCTCCATAGCACGACGCCAACACTCCTCCGTGTTTGCGTCCTCGAATTTTGCCGGTTCCTCGGTGAGCAAACATTTCTTTTTGTGCTTCATCTTCACTGGATTATTTATCTCCCGAAGTGCCTTCTTCAGATAGCAATCCAACACACGTCGCGTGCGTGCTGGCGTCGGTTCTGCATCAGACGAAGCGTCTTCTTCTGCGTGTGATCCTCCTGGCAAATCTGTTGCCTCCTCACGTGCGTGTTCTTCTGGCCAGTTGGCCGACACAACCCCTGTAGCGTTGGGTTCTGGGACACCACCTGTGCCCCCTGCCAAGCGAGCAGCAGCCCCTGGCGAGCGAGCGAAAGCTGCTGGGTAACGCTCCCCTTGTCCGCTTCCTGGGCCTCGCCCTTGTCCGCTTCCTGGGCTCCAAGATGGACCCGCTCCTGGATTCTTTCCATCTGCTGCGGATGGGCTACGGCCTGCTAAGCCTCCTCCTGGTGAGGCCTTCTCCTCGGGTACGGCCCGACTTGAGCTCCCAGATGCTGGCGATGCTGGGCTTGCTGCTAGTGTCGCTCGGCCACCACCAGCGTTGGTCGCTGCACTGGATGCACCCGATCGGGGCGGCTGGCTGCCAACTTCCGGACTCGCAGGCGCATCTCCGCCTGGGATTGCTGATAGATTTTGCCTCGGTTGATCGTGATTTTCTGCACTCTCAACGTCACTGTAAGTAACAGAAAAAATGTCATCTGAGATTGGATGTACCGGTTCGGTGGAGTTGCTCCAGTTCCATGAATTTTCCTCCTCAAAGACTGCGTCACGTGTGACAACCACCTTATTATTTGAGGGATTGCACATACGGTACGCCTTCGAGCCTGCTTCATAGCCAATCATTATCATTGGAGTGCTCCGATCCGCCAATTTACTCGTATGGCCGGACATTGTCTTGACATGCGCCACACACCGGAAAGTGCGAAGATGATCAACCGAGGGCTTCCGTCCGCACCATACTTCGTACGGCGTCATACCAACCACACTCTTGGTCGGTGCCCTATTCACCAAATAGACAGCCGTGTTGACTGCCTCACCCCAGAATTTTCCCGGCAAGCCTTTACTCTTCATCATGCTTCATGCCATAGCCACAACGGTTTGATTCCTTCGCTCCACTACACCGTTTTTTTGTGGGGTATACGGAGCGGTGAGATACCGCTTGATGCTATGCGCGTCACAAAACGAAGTGAACTCGTTCGAATTAAATTCACCCCCCCCCCCATCTGTGCGTAGAGCCTTCAGTTTCTCCTCTGCCTCAACTTCGACAGCTGCCTTGATCTTCTTGAATGCTTGTAGTGCTTGATCCTTACTTTTCAGCAACACAATCCACATGTATCGACTGTAATCATCTACCACAAGCAAGAAGTATATGTTACCGGAAGGGGTTGCGGGTGAAATTGGACCGCATAGATCGCCATGAACGAGTTCTAGTACATTGCTTGCACGAAACGAGGCTTCTCGTGGGAACAGAGCGCGCCGCTGCTTCCTGACGAGACAACCATCGCATACCTGGTCCACGTGTTCCACGCACGGTAGACCGTGTACCATCTCCTTCTGCCAGAGCATACGAAGCGCTTGAAAATTCAGATGACCGTATCTCGCGTGCCACTTCCAAGCGGTGTTGCCGAGGCTTGCCTTGAGGCATACCGGATCCGAACGACCCAAGTCTAAGATGTAGAGTCTGTTCTTCGATCTCTGCACCTTGATGATAAGCTGCCTCTCACGGTCATATCCCCATAGATAGTTGTCCTAGAGCACAATCTTGCATCCACGCTCCGCAAGCTGACCAAGACTGATAATATTGCCCTTCAACTTGGGAATATAATAAACATCCGTGAGTACCTTGTGACCGCCGTTCTTCAATTCAAATAGGACAGTGCCTCGCCCTGCTATGTTGATTGTCGAATCGTCGCCGAAACGAACGGTTCCTCCCACCGCGAGACTTAATTCAGAGAATTGTGCTTTGTCGCCGGTCATGTGATTGCTTGAGCCCGTGTCGAGGTACCAAACGTCCTGAACCGTCTGCATCCTCCGCTTGTCATGAAGGTAAACCTTCTCTTCTAGGAGCATCACAATCTATGTATCCGGCGCAGGAGGTTTTAGTCCCTCCTCGTCCATGAGCTCGCATACCTCGAGCATCATCATCATTGCAACATCATCTCCTTCTTGGGCCATTAGTGCCCTCTCCTTCGGTGGTTTTCGGCAGCCAGATTTGAAGTGACCGAAGAGACCACAGTTGTGACACTTTATTTTCTTGATGTCAAACCTCTTCCTCGGCACGGCCTTGTCATCCTTCTCGGCGATTTGCTTTTTCGCCGGGATCTGCTTATCCTTCTTCTTCTCCCTCTCGACCAATGCCTTCCACTGGGCGCGAGTAAGCATCAGGTGTTCATCCTGCTTTCCATCACTGTAGGTGATTTTCATCCTCTCGTCGTGCGCCTTGAATTGCCCGACTAAGTGATCCAACGTGAGAGTCTTGAGATCGACGCACTGCTCGATTGCCGACACAATGGACAAATAACGCGATGGTGCCGCTTGAAGGAAACGCCTCACGACTGAGACCTCTTCCAGTTTCTCGTCTAGAGCTCGAATCCCGTTGACCAATGTGGCAACCCTCGAGGCGAAAGCGTCCACCGTCTCTTCCTCTCCCATCTCCAGGTTCTCGTAACTTTTCAGCATGGATTGTAGGTTCGCCTCGCGAACGCGCTCGTGCCCGAGGTTCATCGTCCTGAGCGCATCCCACGCCTCCTTTGCTGATTTCTTCGAGATTAGGTGCTGCACCACGTCCATCGGCATCACCGAGCAGATAGCCGTGAGTGCCTGTCGGTCCTTGCGGTACTTCGGCGCGCCCTTCTTGTACTCGTCGCCGCCGGTATCGACAGCCTCCCAGAGTTCGCTGGACTCCAGCGCCCACTACAAGAGAATCGGTCTCTTGCAACGAAATCTGTAGCTACGTTTTTTTTTCGTTGCGATATAATCACAAATTACCACGACCTCTCAGGTTGTGGTGATAGGGCACTCGTATTTCCACGACTCATTTTGGTGGCGATAAATTGTCGTTTTGTTGCGGTAGAGGCCTCCTATTGCCACGATTTGTACTGCTGTTGGAATATAGCCGCGTTTTTGCGACAGAGTATTTTCGTTGCGCGAGGCACTCCTTTTGTTGCCTTAGAGACATGGTATTCCAACGAAATAAGCATTCGTGGTGATATTTAGTCATTTATTGCAACATCTTTATTTGTGTTGCGGTAGTTACAAATATTGTTGCAAAAAAAAAAGCTAACTATTGCAACCAAATTTTCCGTGTGGCAATACCATATGTTTTTCGCCTCAAATTTACCCTGCGGCAATACCTATTGTTTACTGCGACAATTTGGGTCGTATGGTAATAGGTTAACGGTAAAGCAACAATCACCGTACTGTTGCGAAAATGAACAAGTTATTTTGCAACGACCATTCATAGACTAGCTTAACGGGCCTCATGGGCCGTGCCCTTGATCACTGTTGCAATTTTCTTAGGACTACACTTCATTTTTGGTCCAGTATCTCAGTTTGGTGAGCATATTATTTTTTAATATTGTTTGCAACTGAATTTCTGCAGCACTTAGCATTTTACTAATGTTGCAACTAGTGACATACTTAATAATCAATCAAGAACTCATATAAGACGCAATTTCACTAGTACATTTATCATGGAAATTCAAAATTTCTAAACACTGGAACTTTGGAATCTTTAAAACAAAAATTATGTTATTACACTATCTCATCCATGCATGTTCATGGCAAAACCTTTAAGGCAAACAGTGCGGAGACAGCCTACACAAAGAATCCATGGTCATCATCCAATTCATCTTCTACCAAAGGAGCAACATGACCATCATTTATGTAAGCCTCATCATCATCAGTATCAGCATCATATTCGACTTGGTCTTCGTCAAAATCAGCAGGTCTTAAATTATTTATGACTGAAACATCAACGCTGGTTCCTTCATCATCATTTCTGCACCAACTAGTAATATCGTCAGGTAAAGTAAATTCTGGAACTGTAATTCCTGCATCGACGACATCCTGTACATCTGCATCACCACGTTCATCTCCTTCTGCAAGATCATCTAGGTCTGCACCATTTAAAACCGAAGGAGCAAACAAATTGTGTGGATTCATTTTTATAGCACTTGCCTAATTAGGGCTCTTCACATCTCTCACATAGAAAACCTGTGCAGCTTGGATGCCTAGAATGTAAGGGTCTTCCGTGAATCGGTGTACACTAGTGTCGAGGTCAATAATTCCATACTTGTCCCTCCTATACCCCTTACTATGATTTCTATTGGCAGGAGGCACGTCGAACCAGTCGCACTGCAATAGAACAACCTCCTTATCAGGAGGAAAGTCAAGAAATATGATTTTCTTTATCACCCCATAATAATCAGTACTGCTGGTGCTTCCTTGCGCGTTGACTACGACGCCACTATTTTGGGTACTCAAGTCAAGCTATATTTCGGTATTACGAAAGTAATATCCATTCAGTACTATACGGTTGAACACACGAGCAATTTGATCAGGCCCTTTAGCTAGTGTATACAACAGACTGTTGACCTTCCCATCTTTATGGAGTTGTGTGATCTGTTTCATGGAATAGAATATGTGTGAGTGTACTATACACCATTGTTTTTTTATTACGAGAAACATTTATGAAAATGCTAAAGTAACTTACCCGTCTTTCGAACCAGCCAACAAAATCTTCCTTGTGTTTCTTTTAGGATTAGGACAATTGTTCTTTTTGAGCTCGTCAATATGTTCCTTCAAAAAGAAATGATATATGGTTACTTCATAACCAAAGTGTTAATGCATATCATGATATGAAACAAATACATAAGTTTCCTTACTGAATCCATGGCTCGGTTTCCTCGCAGTTGTTATTATGTAGTGCCTCATTTGATTAAGAGCTTCCAAAGACAGTGATTCACGGGCAAAACCTTTCTTGGAGTAATCAACTGCACTCATTATGCTAATCCCTGTTGGTGCCTCATCTGTAGCTCCATCTGCATGGCGTTCGGACTGACTTATTTTTGTAGGCGAGCCTTTAACGAATCGACTGCAGAACGTCATGCACTCTTCAAGTATGTACCCCTCTGCAATTGAACTTCTGGATGAGCCTTGTTACGTACATATCCCTTCAACGTACGCAGGTATCTCTCAACCGGATACATCCATCTATACTGTACAGGCCCTGCAAACCATGCTTCTCGAGCTAGATGAATTGGGAGATGCATCATAATATCAAAGAAAGCTGGTGGATATATCATCTCTAGCTGACATAGAATTACTGCAATTTGTTCGTACAAATTCAACAGATCGTCCCTTAACTCCTTGGAGCATAAATCGGAAAAGAATTTACTGAGCTGAAGCAATGGGTAAGGACATTCTCTGGCAGAAGCTTGCGCAACGCAATAGGAAGAAGTTTCTGTAATATACATGGCAGTCGTGAGTTTTGAGTCCACTAAACTTGCACTGCTCGAGGACCACACATCGCTTAATGTGTGAAGCATAGCCATGAGGCATCCGTATGCTCTGCAGAAACCTGAGCAGCATTATCTTCTCTTCCTTTTTTAAAGCATACACGCCTTTCTTAAGTTGTACTTATCCTTACCGGCGGGCTTTGCGTGCTGACCTCCCTAATTTTCAAAAACTCCAAATCTAGGCGAGCCTTCGTACCATCCTTGGTTTTCCCATCCATCTCAAGCAAAGTACCCAGAATGCTGTCACAAATGTTCTTCTCGATGTGCATAACATCCAAATTGTGCCTCACGAGCAAGTGCTGCCAATACGGGAGCTGGAAGAACACACTTTTCTTCCGCCAATTGTGCCAGGGATTAGTTTCCGGTCGCTTCTCTTATTTGACCGCCCAAATGGTTCATTCTGAATGCTATCTAGCTCCTTTAGAACTTCATTGCCTGTAAGTGGCACCGGGGCGTCTCTATGGTCTGGCTTGTTGTTGAACATAACCTTGTTTCGACGCCATTTGTGTTGTTTCCGTAGAAAACGTCGGTGTCCCATGTAGCAATGCTTTCTACCATACCGGAGCCATAAAAAGTCTGTATGCTTGTGGCAGTAAGGGCATGCTAGCTTGCCTTTTGTGCTCCAACCACTCAGCATTGCGTAAGCCGGGTAGTCATTGATGGTCCACAACACGCATGCATACAACTTGAAATTTTGTTTAGTTACAGCATCATATGCTTCAACACCATCCTCCCATAGAACTAACAGTTCATCAATCAAAGGCTGTAAGTACACATCAATGTTATTTCCTGCTGACTTTGGTCCTGGAATAATCATTGACATTATCCAGTTCTCTTGTTTCATACACATCCACGGTGCAAGTTATATGGGATCAGAATGACAGGCCATGTAGTGTGTGATATACTCATGAGCCCAAAGGGGTTGAATCCCATCTGAAGCAAGGCCAAGCCGAACACTGCGAGCATTTTTTTGCGAATTCTTTCTGACTATATCTTTCATCAAGGCTTTTCCAGGCCTTCGAATCTGCAGGATGCCTCATTATGCCATCATCTTTACGTTTCTCCTTATGCCATTTCATATCAGTTGACATATCTTCTGTCATGTACAGCCTTTGCAGTCTTTGAATGAGTGGGAAATACCATAGAACTTTCTGTGGCACTTGCTTCTTTGATTTACGGATCGATGAATCAGCTTTGTCTACGGTTGGACTTGATTTCCATCGAGACGTATGACAGACAGGGCATTCTTGGGCATCAGCATGCTCATTACGCAATAGCACACAATCATTATAGCACGCGTGTATCTTCTTGTAATCCAGTCCAAACTCTCGAATGACCTTCCTTACTTGTGCGAGATTAGTAGGAATGCAGTGACCCTTTGGCAGCACCTCCGTGAACATCCGCAGCATTAAGTCACATGCTCTGTTGGTCATCCCAGACACGCACTTGATTTGGTAAAGCTTCACAATGAAAGATATCTTTGTGACCTCCTCACAACCTGGGTACAACGATGTTTTTCCCTCTTCCAATAGTTTGTAGAACGCCTTTGCAGATGCATTTGGCTCCTGTTTCATTCCATCACCGCTCGTGTCTCCTGCATTACTTCCCACTTTTGTGGCCCTTATCAGAGTATCGAGCATGTCACATATCCCTTCACCACCACCTGCATCGTCTTCATTATCAGAATCTTCAGACATGTTGTCCTCCTCGGGTTCACCATGGAATACCCATTTTTTGTAGGACGGATCCATCCCATTCTTAAGCAAGTGCATATGGATCTCCTTTTTAGTTTTCTGAGCATTATTCAGACATTTCGTACACGGGCAAAAGTTTCTTGCGTCTGGTTCAGCACTGTCACGACCCCGGACCCAGAGATATACATACTGTTATGTGCTCCTAGACATGGACCCACAAGGGCTTCAGGGTTACCAGCCCCGGCCGCAACAAACAACGGCAGGCAGACTGGATTCATCGGCACGTAGTCCGGATCCCCAGTCTACTACTCCTTGTATCCATGCTAGTCATAACCAACTATGCATATCAAAGCGTCCACGAATCGAATGAAACTGAAGGAAACGGGACCAAAGCTATACAGAGATGCTATGTGTCCAGAAAGTGCAACAACAATCGAGGGTTACTGGGGTTACCTCGCCCCAGGCCGATCACATCGACAGGCGGGCTCGGACATGGATCATCGGCTCCACAACCCCTCGACTGCGACAACTATGCAGGCATAGCCAAAACTGTATAACAATGAGCTCGAAACCAACAACCGATCAAAGCAGTACTCTAAACATGAAGCTCTATTAAACAGGTGTTACTAGAGTATAGGTTACAAACAGAGGTCACACGACCCAACATTACATCAGACAACGGAAGGCAAAATACGTCGCTAATCAACAAGAACCAAAAAGGCCTAAGAGGCCGCAACATAAGGCGACGTCCCAGCCCATAGATTCCAGGCTGCTACCTGGGAACCCCGAACTACTCGTCGATGTCCACGTTGACTCATCACCGATGTGAGATTTCACCTGAACCAAATTAAGCAAACCTGAGTACGGGAGGTACTCAACAAGACTTAGTTAACCTATATATATCTGCTATTTCCAGAAAGGGTTTTATGAAGGTTGTTTTGCGTAAAGCAGTATTTGTTTTCCAAATCGAGGAGGAATAGCACGTCTCAAGGAATGTTTTCAAAACAGATGAGAAACTCAACTACTATAATCATTATCTTTTTATCCACCAACATCATTTACCAGAAACTCACATGCTACAAGGATCACCCCTCCCGGCATCTCCGGGGAGGCACCCTTCATCTACTGCCTCCATGCATTGAACATCTTTTACGTCACGTTCAAGTTATCTATGACCTCGTGGCTTTCACCAAGTCGTCCTTAACCCTAGACACGGCTTTCCGAAAGATTTATCCCTGCAGGGTGGTACACTTTACCCACACGTACCATCCGACTCTTAACGCCACATGTACGCTCGTCCATGGAGCGCGGCAGAGGGTGGTTGGCCACGACCTTTACCTTGTCGAGCCCTATCCATGAGTCAACCCAAACAGGGCCACCCCGTCAACAGGGAGTTAGCCACCTCCTGACGGCACCTGTTCTGTGAGTCGGGAACAAGATCCGTGTACGTCCATCACTTGTCCCGGTCACGCCCTAAACACCTCCAAAAGGTTTTTGACTCACACAGATGGAAATCCCAAACTACGTGACTCACAGATAGAACCAAACAAGTTAGTTAGTCGAGCGCGGTCTGTTAGGCCTCGCGTGTGGTTGCACGCTCAGTCTTGGTTTCCACGGCGAGACCTACTCCTAGGGTTGGCAAGTACGGAACCAAGAACCACTTCCCAAGTGGCCTCCCGTCCTCGCCTTAGTCAAGTTAACCACACAGTGCTCATCTTACCACGTCATCATATCATACTAGAGATCGCAGCTCTGATTCATCAACCGGATGGAGCAGAGGTAATAAACATGTAAAGCTAAGCGAAGCAGATATGAGGCTCTGGCGATGCGCACAAGCAATTCTATGGCGGCTAGGAGCAGTGGATCAGGATATCGAGGCAATGCAGTATATAGGTGAACTATATCTACTAGCATCAAATACTTTGGAATCGAATGCAAAATACGAGATTCAAATGTTGTTCGAAAGCATATATGAGCAGATAAGAGGTTATGCTTGCCTTGGTTATTAGAAAACCAGATAAAGATCTTCAGGAATAAGTGCTTGACTTGTCGGTTAAGATCAAGTATTCGCCATGGAGTTGTTGGCCTTCTCTTCGGAGTCACGTTCTACCGAGGGGGGACAAACACCGAAAAGAAGAAATAACAATCAACACATGGCATCGATGCAATGCGCAATATGTATGCATGAGCAAGTTAATGCACTGAAATAAAGTCCTAAATATGTTTGATGAGTTGCTAGGGTTCGTATGACAGTTAAGCATTTTTTGTGGAATTAGTCCGAAATAGACCCCGGAGGGGGTTTCGGACGATTATGAAAGTGAGTGCAATGTTAAAATCTCAAATGGGTTTGAAAACATCATAACTAGATTGCATTTGTCATTTTGAGCATTTTGGTATATAACTTTTATTTTCTAATTTTGGTGAATAAAAACTCATTTTTCTATTTTTAAATGATTAAACAATATTAAATAAATACTCATTTTCAATTTCTTAAACATGTGTGAAAATTACATATTTGGGTAAAGAATATTTTTCTGATCATTTTGGTACCTCACTTTTATTTTTCTGAATTATAAAACAAAAGTTATTGATTTTACAAATTTCATCATTTTTCTGGAATTTAATGAAATTCTGAAAATAGGGAAAATGACATCACTGTGATGTCACTGTGACATCACAGTCCCCTGTTCTTCACAACTAAGCTCGAATTCGATCAAATTCGTCTATGATTTTCAAATTGGAGGCCAAGGGAAGGTGCAGCGGCTTAAGGGGAACATGTAGGTGGTATGGGGTGACCAAATGGTCACCGGAGAAGCTCGTCGGCGTCCATGGCGCGGCGGCGGCCAAGGATGCCCGGCGGGAACATGCTACAGAGAGGGAGGGAGATGGCGGATACCACCCGCGGGTTCAGGAGCTCACAGTGAAGATGATGGCAAGGTCGGGGTGGCTCGCCGGGGCGAGAATCGGCGGCGGCGACCGGAATTCCGACGGTGGCCGTGGCGCTCTCCGGCGGGAAATCGGGGCGCTCCCGGGGCTCCTAGGATGCCCTACGTGCTCGAGGAGGATGAGACGGAGGTGGTGGAGGCGGTGGAGAACTCGGAGGGGCGCGGGGAAGGCTTGTTCGCCGGCGTCGAGCGCGGATGGCCGGCGGCTAGGGTTTGCTCATCGGAGAAACTTACAGAGAGAGGAGGGGGTTCGAGGGAGAGGGAGAACTGAGAGGCCTCCTCGTGGTCCTATCCCCTCGACGGGATGGCCAAGCATGAGGTGGCCGCGCGAGGATGGAGGCATCGACACGCAGCTCCTCCTACTGGCAGGAGGTTGAAGAAGACCACGGTTTTTTTACAACACCCCCTCGAGTTCCTGGATTTTACAGATTAGCCCTTTTCTTTTTTTAAAGAGGACAGGAAACAAAGTTTTGAGGGCCTTTTTGGAAGAATAAAATTTGGCAAAAATTATCTTTGGAAAGCTTATAAAATTTCCAACAACACCATGTGTTTATTTGGTGTAATTGAAACATTTTTTCAGAACAAGATTTTGGGAACCAAAATAAGTACTTTCTGTGAGATTTCATAAACCATTTAAATTCCAAATTTAAATTGGTTAAAACATGATTTGAATTTTGTGGTTTCATGCATGTATGATATGAACAACACCACACACCCTGATGAAGCAAACTTTGGGATGTTACAAATCTACCCCCCTTACAAGAATCTCGACCCGAGATTCCCGAAGGAGAAGAAAGAAGGAACACCGGGTTTTGAACGATCTTCTCGAACCTTACGGTTCTTTTCTCGAAGAGGTTTACCCGTAGAACTTGCGAAGATCTCCAACGGCTACACCTTAGGTAAGAGGGAAACTCTTAGGAAATGATCTTCACGAAGATCGAGTATCTCATGGACAACTCATGACAGGATGTTCATAAAGAACTTATGAGTTAACAGGCATGAAACACATCAAGGTGACGGAGTGAATAGAAGATGGTTTCAAGTTTATGGACGATGGTTCTTGAAAGGATTTAGAATATGAGCTTTGCACAAGACTTTAAATCCTTTTGGAAAAGAAAGGTTGAACAAGTTTTGACATCGAGGTTTCTTCAAGAAAAACCAAGATGGAAAGTTTGGTCTTGGATACCACAAAGTGATATCCGTAGACGATAAAAACAAAACACGAGGAAACACTGGAATCATGCATCGGACAAAAGTTTATACAGGATCATGTTCACTCTTTGGAGTGGACACGAAAGATAACGGAACTCGCATTCCGTCAAAGTTGGTAGAGATCTTTGTCAAAGATCGGAATGTTACTTCATGACGGAAAATGATAAACACAGGATGTTGGAATACCATAATGAAGGAGGAACTCCTGGTCACACTGTAATATGGGTAACCATTGAGGGTTGGAACACCGGAAGAAAACAGGGAATCTCTTTCCTATTGTGGTCCATCCGTAACAATACGTTTACCACATGGTTAAGATCCCATGGCTGAAGTGACTGACAAATTCACACAATGTGTGAGATGAACGGAACTTCAGGTACAAACAACTTGAAAAAGGGAACTGATCAACGGCGGTTACGAAACACCAAGAGATGTTCTCCTGATGAACTTGTTTCCACTGAAACGAAGGTTTGGGGGACCAACGAAGAGACATTCGAAGAATCAACTTCCAGGTTCTCCTGGATGTTCTCGATACCGATACCAGGCTTATGACAAGCCTTCTATAGGTCATCAAGTGAAGGTAAAACTCCGGTTTTGGGAGAACGGTGAAAACTTGTTGGAATGAACCACACCAGAATTCTTACGAAGAGTGGTTGTTCTTACGGATTCAAAGGGATATGACATTAGGCCTTACGGCTAATTGTGTCAACCACAACGTCAACCATGCCGGATTTCCAAAAGACCTAATTCAGTACACTTGAGGAAGCACTAACCATCGTTGCTGCTTGAGATTCAGCTCTGGGTAGTGGGTTTATAAATCAGACTGAGTATGTTTGATCAGCGGAATTGCACCGGTTACAATTGAGATATATTTACTAGATTCTCAAAACACGGACTATGATGCCACGCTCAAGAAGATGAACGAGATTGCAGAACTCATGTATTAGCAACTTGCGAAAGAGGGTTGCACCTACATGGTTTAGTTGCAACAAAACACAACGGAGTCCTTGTGGAAAAGATGATTACCGAGATAACGAAGTTCTTAGACCTCTTCTCTTTTACGAACAATCAGTCAATGGCTTGATGTGGATTCAAACTTCTTCAATGAATGGAGGTAACCAACCATCTCAAGAATAGTCCAGACAAGCATGACTGACTTGGGATTATTCGCGAAGGAACAAGGAAACTATACTCGGATCCATGGCGACAACTTTCACCATAAGCACATGGACTGAGTAAGCCACTTCGAACATCCAGAACACAACTTCGTGATAACACAAAGGTAGTTCTCGAGAGTTTCCAACATTAATACCAAGTGTTCAACTTGAACCTCTTTTAACTTGGATAAATAGGTATGTCATCGTTGGGCTCGACAACACGCTTATCCAGATACTCCAGGCAGAGGGATTCATATGATTTATGAAAAAGGCAGAACATTGGTTAGACCAAAGGACATGAGGTATACTCGGGCTAAACACCATGAATGGAAACACCATCAAGGTAGTCCTTGAATCTGGACTTGATCTGACGATAGCCCAAATCAGATCAAAGGTAGAATGACAGTATGTCCATTGAAGAGATACTATCATGCTTCAACAGGATGAGAACTAGACATCCCATTCCAAAGGAACAAGTTAGGATGAGCTTATGTCTTTCAACTCTCCAAGTTATTGTTTTAAGCTCAACCAACTAATTCAGGATATCCAGCAGGGTTCCTTGGAGAAAAGAGTAATTCAAATTACCCTTTGTGTAGACATTACGGTCAGGTAACAACCTGGTGATACTTCTAGAAAGACATCCAGAATATCACAACCTACCGGTATGTCTTGGAGTTCGGAAGGAAACTTGCTTTTCAAAGCAACCGATATGGTCTTGAGATCTTTGGCATGAACCTAACTCTCTGACCGAGGATGTGCACCGGGATGAACGGATTTGGTAACACAGTCAACTTTAAGTTGAGACCGGGTAACCAATAGTGCAAAGAAGGATACAGATGTTTCTTAAACTTTTCAAACCAATAAGAATTTCAAAGAACATATGATACACACCTCGAATCCCATGCCCATCATACTCAAGCATTCAAGCTTGGAGTGAAGGTGGTTAAAGATATGTAAGAGAATCACTTCATCAACAAGGTCATGAAACTTAACACGACCTCTTGATATAAAGGAGTGTGATACCCGAAGGTAGAACAGAACAGAAGCTAATGAAACTTCTTTAATCTGCGAATTACAAAACTTTGACCTGGTCCTTAAAATGAACGAGGTACTGGAGTTTGTTTCTCCTGACATTCCAAGATGGAATGTTTTGACGGAAAACAAGAGCAAATGCATTGGAAGAATCCAACACACATAGGCAACTTGGTGTCCGAACCAACGAACGGAGTTCGGGAAGCAGCTAAGAGTAGGAACATGCTCTGGAAAATCCTGAGATCACGTTGGATGCATGGGGTAATACTCATGTGTATATCCCATGCCAAAAGGTTGGTATAGCTGAACCAAGAACAAAGATATAAGAATCATAAAGGACACTCTTGTCGTGATCCTTTTGATTCCTAGAGAAAACCTATGGCTATAGGAGTTGAAATTTCCTAGCCATCCCGAGGTAGACCAGATTCCTCAGGATTCAAAGAAACAGAACTTGGGTTAAAGGTCAGCATCCTGTACTGATGGCATGAGCATCACCTGGTTATGAAACCACATGACTCAACTCACCACTACTCAGCACATTCCGGGACCTTCGGTTCAAGTCCAAGGTTAAAAACACAAAGAAAGGAGGAACTACTATCTTAGTGCCTTGAAGAACACTAGGAATAGCAATCACGGAGAGTCTTTCAAAAGACACACAACTCCGGAAGAACTTGAGCAGAGGATAACGGATATTTTTGATATGGCAAGCATATCTCGAGGTTCAGGATTTAGAACTTGGAAACATGAGTATGTGGAACCCACACAACGCTGAGGTATTAGTATGGGAAGGAAATCTCCCATTTGAAACGAGAGATAACGGAATATGGAACACACACGACTCTAGAAACTTTAACACTAGGTCAACTTGGGTAAAAACGTCTTTGCCAGAGAAGGCACCTAGGTTTTGAATAAATAGAAGAGATAGCAAAACCTTTTCAAATCAAAACAGGTAAGGAGACCCAGAGTTAGAGCGATACCAGGTAAGGAGTAAAAAGGATCCTAAGAAGTGTTTTCACAATCCATTTGGAGTTTTCAAATAGTTTTCACAAACACTAGACTCAACATCGACCAAGCAGTAAGGTTTTCCTACAGGCAGTCCTGCTCTGATACCATGACTTGTCACGACCCCGGACCCAGAGATATACATACTGTTATGTGCTCCTAGACATGGACCCACAAGGGCTTCAGGGTTACCAGCCCCGGCCGCAACAAACAACGGCAGGCAGACTGGATTCATCGGCACGTAGTCCGGATCCCCAGTCTACTACTCCTTGTATCCATGCTAGTCATAACCAACTATGCATATCAAAGCGTCCACGAATCGAATGAAACTGAAGGAAACGGGACCAAAGCTATACAGAGATGCTATGTGTCCAGAAAGTGCAACAACAATCGAGGGTTACTGGGGTTACCTCGCCCCAGGCCGATCACATCGACAGGCGGGCTCGGACATGGATCATCGGCTCCACAACCCCTCGACTGCGACAACTATGCAGGCATAGCCAAAACTGTATAACAATGAGCTCGAAACCAACAACCGATCAAAGCAGTACTCTAAACATGAAGCTCTATTAAACAGGTGTTACTAGAGTATAGGTTACAAACAGAGGTCACACGACCCAACATTACATCAGACAACGGAAGGCAAATTACGTTGCTAATCAACAAGAACCAAAAAGGCCTAAGAGGCCGCAACATAAGGCGACGTCCCAGCCCATAGATTCAAGGCTGCTACCTAGGAACCCCGAACTACTCGTCGATGTCCACGTTGACTCATCACCGATGTGAGATCTTCACCTGAACCAAATTAAGCAAACCTGAGTACGGGAGGTACTCAACAAGACTTAGTTAACCTATTATATATCTGCTATTTCCAGAAAGGGTTTTATGAAGGTTGTTTTGCGTAAAGCAGTATTTGTTTTCCAAATCGAGGAGGAATAGCACGTCTCAAGGAATGTTTTCAAAACAGATGAGAAACTCAACTACTATAATCATTATCTTTTTATCCACCAACATCATTTACCAGAAACTCACATGCTACAAGGATCACCCCTCCCGGCATCTCCGGGGAGGCACCCTTCATCTACTGCCTCCATGCATTGTCAACATCTTTTACGTCACGTTCAAGTTATCTATGACCTCGTGGCTTTCACCAAGTCGTCCTTAACCGTGGACACGGCTTTTCGAAAGATTTATCCTGCAGGGTGGTACACTTTACCCACACGTACCATCCGACTCTTAACGCCACATGTACGCTCGTCCATGGAGCGCGGCAGAGGGTGGTTGGCCACGACCTTTACCTTGTCGAGCCCTATCCATGAGTCAACCCAAACAGGGCCACCCCGTCAACAGGGAGTTGGCCACCTCCTGACGGCACCTATTCTGTGAGTCGGGAACAAGATCCGTGTACGTCCATCACTTGTCCCGGTCACGCCCTAAACACCTCCAAAAGGTTTTTGACTCACACGCAGATGGAAATCCCAAACTACTGACTCACGGATAGAACCAAACAAGTTAGTTAGTCGAGCGCGGTCTGTTAGGCCTCGCGTGTGGTTGCACGCTCAGTCTTGGTTTCCACGGCGAGACCTTACTCCTAGGGTTGGCAAGTACGGAACCAAGAACCACTTCCCAAGTGGCCTCCCGTCCTCGCCTTAGTCAAGTTAACCACACAGTGCTCATCTTACCACGTCATCATATCATACTAGATTATCGCAGCTCTGATTCATCAACCGGATGGAGCAGAGGTAATAAACATGTAAAGCTAAGCGAAGCAGATATGAGGCTCTGGCGATGCGCACAAGCAATTCTATGGCGGCTAGGAGCAGTGGATCAGGATATCGAGGCAATGCAGTATATAGGTGAACTATATCTACTAGCATCAAATACTTTGGAATCGAATGCAAAATACGAGATTCAAATGTTGTTCGAAAGCATATATGACCAGATAAGAGGTTATGCTTGCCTTGGTTATTAGAAAACCAGATAAAGATCTTCAGGAATAAGTGCTTGACTTGTCGGTTAAGATCAAGTATTCGCCATGGAGTTGTTGGCCTTCTCTTCGGAGTCACGTTCTACCGAGGGGGGACAAACACCGAAAAGAAGAAATAACAATCAACACATGGCATCGATGCAGTGCGCAATATGTATGCATGAGCAAGTTAATGCACTGAAATAAAGCCCTAAATATGTTTGATGAGTTGCTAGGGTTCGTATGACAGTTAAGCATTTTTTGTGGAATTAGTCCGAAATAGACCCCGGAGGGGGTTTCGGACGATTATGAAAGTGAGTGCAATGTTAAAAGCTCAAATGGGTTTGAAAACATCATAACTAGATTGCATTTGTCATTTTGAGCATTTTGGTATATAACTTTTATTTTTCTAATTTTGGTGAATAAAAACTCATTTTTCTATTTTTAAATGATTAAACAATATTAAATAAATACTCATTTTTCAACTTTCTCAAACATGTGTGAAAATTACATATTTGGGTAGAGAATATTTTTCTGATCATTTTGGTACCTCACTTTTATTTTTCTGAATTATAAAACAAAAGTTATTTATTTTACAAATTTCATCATTTTTCTGGAATTTAATGAAATTCTGAAAATAGGGAAAATGACATCACTGTGATGTCACTGTGACATCACAGTCCCCTGTTCTTCACAACTAAGCTCGAATTCGATCAAATTCGTCTATGATTTTCAAATTGGAGGCCAAGGGAAGGTGCAGCGGCTTAAGGGGAACATGTAGGTGGTATGGGGTGACCAAATGGTCACCGGAGAAGCTCGCCGGCGTCCATGGCGCGGCGGCGGCCAAGGATGCCCGGCGGGAACATGCTACAGAGAGGGAGGGAGATGGCGGATACCACCCGCGGGTTCAGGAGCTCACAATGAAGATGATGGCAAGGTCGGGGTGGCTCGCCGGGGCGGGAATCGGCGGCGGGCGACCGGAATTCCGACGGTGGCCGTGCTCTCTCGGCGGGAAATCGGGGCGCTCCCGGGGCTCCGGATGCCCTACGTGCTCGAGGAGGATGAGACGGAGGTGTTGGAGGCGGTGGAGAACTCGGAGGGGCGCGGGGAAGGCTTGTTCGCCGGCGTCGAGCGCGGATGGCCGGCGGCTAGGGTTTGCTCATCGGAGAAACTTACAGAGAGAGGAGGGGGTTCGAGGGAGAGGGAGAACTGAGAGGCCTCCTCGCGGTCCTATCCCCTCGACGGGACGGCCAAGCATGAGGTGGCCGCGCGAGGATGGAGGCATCGACACGCAGCTCCTCCTACTGGCAGGAGGTTGAAGAAGACCACGGTTTTTTTACAACACCCCCTCGAGTTCCTGGATTTTACAGATTAGCCCTTTTCTTTTTTTAAAGAGGACAGGAAACAAAGTTTTGAGGGACTTTTTGGAAGAATAAAATTTGGCAAAAATTATCTTTGGAAAGCTTATAAAATTTCCAACAACACCATGTGTTTATTTGGTGTAATTGAAACATTTTTCAGAACAAGATTTTGGGAACCAAAATAAGTACTTTCTGTGAGATTTCATAAACCATTTAAATTCCAAATTTAAATTGGTTAAAACATGATTTGAATTTTGTGGTTTCATGCATGTATGATCTGAACAACACCACACACCCTGATGAAGCAAACTTTGGGATGTTACAAGCACCATCAAAACTAAGTTCCAAGAAACTCTCGATGCCACTTTGCCACTCCACAGAATCTCTATCCTTCTCCATCCAGCTCTTGTCTTGTGACATTTTGCGTTATCTCCGTTTAGCCGGTCTTGTAAAAAAGAAGGAGCAGCATTAGTTCACACAAAAGTATTTCGAAACAACAAATACATCAGAGAGACAGGCATACTGGTCTTTCAAGTAAGTAAGAATTGCAGGGGATTACATTAGACATTACTTCACAACACAGCGTTCGATTGAAACTAACACTTACACCTGAAACTGACATGGCTATGAAAATATAAAACCTAGTTCGTACCTGATTTCCTGACATTGCTAAGAATATTAAACTAACACTTACAACTGAAACTGATAAAACAGACACGCATATGTGAACACAAGCAGCTAGTCTATCTGACAGCAATTGCAATCGCCATTAACTTCATCGAACCGGCAGGATGGAAACCAAGGATTTCATCAGTATTGGTACAATCCTTGTAATTGCGTCTGACGAGCGGCGGAAGCAGCGGTTGAGTACAAGTCGGCGGGGCAGCGTTGGCGGCAGTTCAATAGTTTACGCTAATCGAGTTCGGATGGCGGCGAGGTAATATTGGCGGATTGATCGGTCGCGCAGGGCCGATACGGCGGCGAAGTCGCCTGAGAACGGATAGAGCGGCGTTGTCGTGCGGGGGCAGGGCAGTTTGGAGGAGACCGGGCGGACAAACGTAGCCCTTTCGCTCGCCCAATGGCCCAACCGGAGTATGGGCCTATTAATTGTACAATTTGTCTTCACAGCCCATTTGCCTTGTGAACAATATGTTTTTCCCTTGGCAATAACGTTCAAGTATTATAAATGCTCTATTAAGTTTTACTAGTTTCATTTTATGATTAAATTAATTCATTTCGAAATGCATTGTTGTGTTAATATTCAACACTAGTAGGAAAAGCCCTGTTATTGGTGTGGTTTTTCTTCAGTTCTGGCATGAAACTCGTACGCCCCTGCTATCTAGGTGTCCACTGGCGTGTTTCTGGAATCGACACAGGTTATACTACATGATCATTGGCGTTGATGTCATAGTCCACATCACTATCCTATAGAAATCGGTAAATAAAAAGGGTATGTAATATTGACTAGAAGCGCACAAATGGTATTCAATTATGAGATAACATAACAAGCATTAAAAAAAACCGCATAAACATTCAAAGATTCAACCAGATAGTACTCAACATTAACATGTAATCTAAAAGTTCGCATAAAGCTAGAACTCTCAGCTACAACCACGATACCTACTCATCATCTGACTGAATAATGACAACGTGTGTATCCTCAGTAGGGAGCTATGGGAACATCATCTTCGGTGTCTTCAGCATCGTCATGTCGATCGTAGAGGAAGTAGGTGGACACATCACCTGAAGGGGAACGTAGCATAGAAAACAAAAAAATTTCCTACGCGAGAGATACCCGAAAGGCCAAGATCTAATCTAGGAGACGAAGTGCAACGGGCAACAAGAGGGTTAAGGAGAACACATACCCTCGAAGACTCAAAGTGGTACGAGATCAAATCTCGTTGTTGGCGTAGTCGTACTCACACCGATCCCGATAGCGAGAAGATGGCACCGCAATCCGGCGGTGCATCCGTGATCGGTCACACGTACGGTTGATGACGACCTCCGTTCCCTCGTTCCAGCGGGGCGCGGAAGTAGAGGATCCCTCGGAACACCAGCAACACGACGACGTGGTGGTGGTGAAGAATCCCACGGTCAGGGCTTCGCCAAGCCGGAGACCATGAAATGGAGCAGCGGGTGGAGGGAAAGGGAAGTGGCCAAGTGTGTGGAGAAGAGGAGCTCTCACCCTCCTAGGGGAGGGGGAGGCAGCCCAAGAGGGGGGGCGGCCAGCCATGGTGTGCCCCCACCTTCCCTCTTCATGTGAGTGGAAGCTCCACTCACACCCACTCATGCTCCCTTAATTTTCCACTTGGAAAATCCAAAGGTTTTCTTTTAATAAATAAATAAAACCTTTTTATTTCTTTATTTCAGCATTTGTTAATTCTATTAACAAACTTTTGCATATAGCACCTCGAATCATTTGTTAATTCTATTAACAACCATTCGATGAAAAACCCCTTGAACTATTTCAATTTTCCCCGAAACAATTTCGGTGCTGTCCAAAATATTCTTCGATATTCCGTATCCTCTCAAACGCGTCATCGAACCTTAAGTGTGTCACCCTACGGTTCGCGAATAAGATAGACATGATCGAGACTCTTCTCGATCAATAATCAACAGCGGGATCTGGAGATCCGTGATGACTCCTATATATTCAACGATGACTCTCGTGATCGTGTGAACCAACAACGTCGTGAACTATTCCCTTTGTCTCGCGATATTTTACTTGTCCGAGATTCGATCATTGGTATCAACCATACCTTGTTCAATCTCGTTACCGACAAGTACTCTTTTCTCGTTCCCGTGATATAACATCCTTGTGATCATATCACGTGCTTGCAAGCGGTTTCGATGTGATATCACCGAGAGGGCCCAGAGTATATCTCTCCGTCATTTGGATGGACAAATCCCACTCTTGATCCATGATCCTCAACTAATACTTTCCGAATACTTAACGACACCTTTATAGTCACCCTGTTACGGTGGTGTGACTTTGATGCCATCAAAGCACTCTTCCGGTATCAGTGATTGACATGATCTCAAGGTCTAAGGAATAAGTTACTTCGTGTGTTTGATATAACAATGTAAACTAAATGACTTGATCGCATTGCTATATTCTCTTTGGGTATATGTGCATCACATCATTCTTCTAATGACATGACCCCGTTATTAATAACATCCAATGTTCATGATCAGGAAACCTTGATCATCTATTAATCAACGAGCTAGTTAAAAGAGAGGCTTTACTAGGAACCATTGTTTGTTTATTAAGCACACATGTATCAACGTTTCCGGTTAATACAATTCTAGCATGAGAAATAAACATTCATCATAAACAAGGAATAAGATAATAACCATTTTATTATTGCCTCTCGGGCATATTCCCTTCAGTCTCCCACTTGCACTAGAGTCAATAATCTAGTCTGTAAGCACTTAAACACATATGGCGTACCAGTGTTATTACCATGCTTCGCATGCGGTAAACATCATCAAAAGATCTGAACTGTTCAGGTCCTATTGTATGTGCATGTTCTTTGCGTCTACACGCATCACTCATTCTCTAATGAGATGGCTTTGTATATATATGGTCAATCGGTGAAAACTTAATCCCTCAGCTTAAACTGATGTTACTAACATTGTAAAATGTAGCTTCATAGTTTCAGCATTCTTGGAAATTCACCAAGTTCCGGTGATACCTTAATTCCTCAGCTTAAACTGATGTTACTAACATTGTGAAAATGTAGCTTCATAGTTTCAGCATTCTTGGAAATTCACCAAGTTCAATAAAGAACTCCTTGACACAAAATACGCTTATAATTAGTTGTTAACACAACGATATACTTTAGCCTTTGTTGTAGTATCTGTCACAATATTTTAATTTTGAAACTCTTTCAAATCCAGCATGGAACTTTCTTCCATCCTATTGTGCTACCCTTCATCACATATTTTAATTGAGATAAAATTACTTGAATAAATGACAAGACTATTAGTGTAACATATTACAACTAATATTTTGTCATTACTATATAGGAAAACATATCCTTAGCATTTCTAAAATGACACAAGGATCTCTCCACTGTCGTCTAATCATCATATGAATTATCCTACTATAACATTTTATAGCATAGGACTCATCTGGTTGTGTACATAGCATGGAAACATTACTTAGAAATCTCAATTTCAATGATGCTCATCATGTGTCAAAACACATGAATCTTGCTCAATTATTTTCCATGTGACAAGAACTCCTTCTTATCAATTTTATATTGACTTACTTCAATATTTCATCTATGTAATTTGGCTTCAATCATATCAGGCGCTTCAATCCATCTTTTATAGATATCGATGCCCAATATCTTCTAAGCCTTTCATCAATATGAAAATCTTAACCGTGTTAATTTAAAATACATATTTTCCAATTAACCATATGTCATCTACATAAAGTATTGGAAATATGTCATAGCGCTCCCACTTAATTTCTTGTAACTTTACAAGCATCTTTATCGTTCATGATGGAATCAAACTCTTTTGATAACTTCATTAAGGTAAAGATTTCAACTTCGTTATGCTCACTTCAACCATTAAAGTGTGCATACCTTTCTAGCAACCTTTTTGAATTTTACAAAACTCTCAGACTGTGTCAAGTACACATCCTTGATAAAACTTCCTTGAGAGGAGAGTTGGTTTTGTTATTCAACTGCCATATCATAATATGTAACGTTTTGCTAAAACTATCCGCAAAGACTAAAGCATCACTACGGAAGATCAAAATCTTGTAGTAGTTAACTCTTTGAACTTTGTCGAAAACAACTTTTCGATAAGTACAATTTTAATAAGATGTAAAATCCATGTCTTTGTCGCTATATAGACCCTTTTGCTATCGCTAGGCATCATGCCTATCGAAAGGACTACCAAGTCACATACTTGATATTCATACAAGGATACTATGGCGGATATAATGACTCATAGTCAATTTTACGAAGCCAGGGCCCATCATTTGCTTCCTTTATAAGGTCCAGGTCCTTTTGTTGTCAAAACAACACTTTACACTTAAACCACAAGTTGTTCTAAGTACAAAGTTTTTGGACTTTACTGGTACAGTTCGCAAACTCATTTGAAGTATCTACAACATTTGTAGTGTCTTCTACTTAGTCAAAATAGTAAACCCCGGAACAACTTCCAGTGCTGCGCTACTCTTGACATGATAACGAAGATTCTCTAATCTCGTTGAGTTAGTACTGTGCTCCCACTCACTTGTTTCGCAAGAACTACTTTCTCGAGAAATCAACCTTTCTGACAAACAACATTTGTCTTTTGGTTCGGTCATAGGAGAAATACCCAATGTTTTATTTGGGATAACCTTATAAACATATATTTATCCTATTTTGGTTGTAAACATTTTACACATGCTATGCATACCAAAACTTATGAAAGTGACAATTCGGGTCACTACCCAACCATATCTTATATGTTGTCAATTTCAGCGGATCATGATGGTGCTCTTTTCAGTGGAAAAAACGGTTGTCACTAATGTATAAACTACAAAATTATAATGGCATTTTATTAATCTTACCATGTTAAACAAAGTTTGATTTTTGTCTCTTGAATACTCCAATCTAATGTGGGGTATTCGAGAAGTATAAGTTGTAGAACAATTCTGCAACTTCTCAGATGTTTTGCTAAACTTGTAACTCAAACTTTATCCTTTATGATCCAATCATAAATACTTGATTATCTTGTTACAATGATTTTAACTTCATATTAACAACCTTTGAACCAATTCAAATGTCAAACTCCGTTTTCTTTAAATAGATATACTCACATATCTACTCAAGTCGTCGACAGAATTTTATGAAGGAAAATTAATCCACCATACATGACTACACATAATGGACTATATACATCAATATGTATAATCTCCACTAAATTAGTCGTCCATTCTACTTTGGCCTAAGAACGGAATTCTAGTCATCTTTTGGAAGAGGTTTCACAAGCGTCAATTTATTCAAAACAAAATGACTCCGGAAGTCCATCAATATGGAGTTCCTTCATGTTTTTCTTTCCGATATGAACTAAAATGGTGGTGTCACAATTTAAGTGAAAATCTTTTACGTCTTGCAACGTTTAGCATTCAATCTTATAGATGTTTACTTTACCAACATGATTTATATTAACATATCCATCAATTATGGAATATGGTCATCGTTTGAACAATCTCATTTGTTCTCACAAAAGATTAGAACAAAATAACAAATTATTAAGTTCTTCAAATAAATCTTGATGGTTGGTTCGATACGACAATGAACACAATAACACTTTATTTATGTTCTTGTCATAATCGATTCCACATCTATTACTAGTTCCTTTTAGGCCCTTGTATTTCTTTCATTGTGTTGCTTTGTATGACAACTCATACCAACCAATGTGGTATCAAAATACCCAAAAATACTTTGTTAACTAGTAATACATCTATAACTTGTATATCAAGCATATACTCCTGAGCTGGACTTTTCCAGTTATCTTCTTTTCTGCCATATATCTATTTGCAATTCTATTTTCAATATTCCCTTTCCTTACAGAAGAATCATTCAACATCAAACAATGCTAGTCTTACTAGCTCATTTTCTTTGGCGTGTTAGTCATATACTATCACCCATTGAGTCATACTTTGAGTTTGATTGTTCTACTAATATCACCATATTAATAGCATTCTTCTAGATTCCACTCTTAGCAATTTCCGAGTAAGGTAAACTACTTTACCCATACTTCTAATCCATCCCCTCATAACAATTTTATGATTAAGTTACTATAGTTCGAAGGAAGGGATTTAGAGGATAATTTTGAGCGCCCAACTTCTTGGAATATTCAAACGCCTAGCGTCTTCAATCATTGCATATATTCAGATAATATAAGCAAACATTGTCACGCTAAATTTGCATATATTCAGATAATATAAGCAAACATTGTCACGCTCAATTATACTCAGTCATGTTGCTACAAATAAGTTTCTAGATATCAATATATCTTTCACTTGATTGTTTCTGAAAACAACTCTTTTCAGTTCCAAAATCACCTTGATCAACAAAACATTCTTTTTGAAGATAAAGTAATACGGAAGCAACCATGACTCTGGATTCTAAGTAGGAATTATTTGCTCTCTAGATTAATCAATCATTAACCACATGGAGCTAGGTAGGAAATACCAAAAATCTACAATAGGACTTAATTTTAAATTTCACTAATACGGTACCAATCTTAAATGGTATTTACCAGATCATAACAGTTATATCTCAATTAACAATCTAAGTGTAAGGTAGTTATGTGGATGCCAATGAATACTACAATTTGTGCAAATTCACTTTGATTTGTTGTTCATGATAAATAAGTTCAAGTTAATTCAAAAATTAAACCATGAACTCCCACTCAAAAACAACATCCCTCTTAGTCGTCTTTAGTGATTACACGAACCAAATTCACTACACCAAAACCGATCATCACGTGAGATGATGTAGCTTCAAAGGCGAACATCGACATGTTCATCATATCATCCATATGACTCATGCTTTACCTTTCGGTTACGTGTTCCGAGGCCATGTCTGTACATGCTAGGCTCGCCAAGTAGAACCGTAGTATTGCGTGTGTTTCAAGGCCATGTCTGTACATGCTAGGCTTGAAAACACCCGTTGTATGCGAACGTTGAGTCTATCACACCCGATCATCACGTGGTGTCTCGAAACGACGAACTTTCTTAACGGTGCATACTTTAAGGAAGAACACATTATTATCTTGATATTAAGTGAGGGGATCATCTTATAATGCTAACGTCGCTATCTAAGCAAAACAAGATGCATAAAAGGATTAACATCACATACATCACTTGTAAGGATAACGTGATATGATATGGTCCTCCTTGCACTTGATCTCCATCATGTGCATTATGGTATGATCTCAATCATTCCACCGGCGTGGTACCAAGTACCACGGTACCCCAAACTTGATTGTCCATCAATAAGAAGACAACCATATGGATACCTTCCGGTATATCAATAATTTACAAATAGATCATCTCATAATCAAATTTGTAATATTGACCATATCAATTCACATGCCCAGCAAAAACTAGTTAGACGCTTCTAATTTATTTTTGCATATTTTACGTGGCTTAGGGCTTTCGAGGATAGAACCGTTCATACCTACGAACATCAACCACAACGTTGATAAACACATTTTTAACAACCCTTCATAGATTAGATCTTAACTTAGTAGGAGAAACAGACACCCGCAAGCCACTTATGCAATACAAGTTGCATGTCAGTTGTGGAACAAGTCTCATGTACGTGGACATGTAAGGTTAGTCCGGGCCGCTTTCATCCCACTATGCCACTAAGATCATAAAATAGTCAAGGAGGTAATAACATGATCATCAACGCCCACATACACCTATGTGTTCTACCCGTACAAAACATCTACGCATAGATCCGGCTCTGATACCACTGAAGGGGAACGTAGCATAGAAAACAAAAAAATTTCCTACGCGAGAGATAACCGAAAGGCCAAGATCTAATCTAGGAGACGAAGTGCAACGGGCAACAAGAGGGTTAAGGAGAACACATACCCTCGAAGACTCAAAGTGGTACGAGATCAAATCTCGTTGTTGGCGTAGTTGTACTCACACCGATCCCGATAGCGAGAAGATGGCACCGCAATCCGGCGGTGCATCCGTGATCGGTCACACGTACGGTTGATGACGACCTCCGTTCCCTCGTTCCAGCGGGGCGCGGAAGTAGAGGATCCCTCGGAACTCCAGCAGCACGACGACGTGGTGGTGGTGAAGAATCCCACGGTCAGGGCTTCGCCAAGCCGGAGACCATGAAATGGAGCAGTGGGTGGAGGGAAAGGGAAGTGGCCAAGTGTGTGGAGAAGAGGAGCTCTCACCCTCCTTTTATAGGGGAGGGGGAGGCAGCCCAAGAGGGGGGTGCGGCCAGCCATGGTGTGCCCCCACCTCTTCCCTCTTCATGTGAGTGGAAGCTCCACTCACACCCACTCATGCTCCCTTAATTTTCCACTTGGAAAATCCAAAGGTTTTCTTTTAATAAATAAATAAAACCTTTTTATTTCTTTATTTCAGCATTTGTTAATTCTATTAACAAACTTTTGCATATAGCACCTCGAATCATTTGTTAATTCTATTAACAACCATTCGATGAAAAACCCCTTGAACTATTTCAATTTTCCCCGAAACAATTTCGGTGCTGTCCAAAATATTTTTTCGATATTCCGTATCCTCTCAAACGCGTCATCGAACCTTAAGTGTGTCACCCTACGGTTCGCGAATAAGATAGACATGATCGAGACTCTTCTCCGATCAATAATCAACAGCGGGATCTGGAGATCCGTGATGACTCCTATATATTCAACGATGACTCTCGTGATCGTGTGAACCAACAACGTCGTGAACTATTCCCTTTGTCTCGCGATATTTTACTTGTCCGAGATTCGATCATTGGTATCAACCATCCTTGTTCAATCTCGTTACCGACAAGTACTCTTTTCTCGTTCCCGTGATATAACATCCTTGTGATCATATCACGTGCTTGCAAGCGGTTTCGATGTGATATCACCGAGAGGGCCCAGAGTATATCTCTCCGTCATTTGGATGGACAAATCCCACTCTTGATCCATGATCCTCAACTAATACTTTCCGAATACTTAACGACACCTTTATAGTCACCCTGTTACGGTGTGACGTTTGATGCCATCAAAGCACTCTTCCGGTATCAGTGATTGACATGATCTCAAGGTCTAAGGAATAAGTTACTTCGTGTGTTTGATATAACAATGTAAACTAAATGACTTGATCGCATTGCTATATTCTCTTTGGGTATATGTCCATCACATCATTCTTAATGACATGACCCCGTTATTAATAACATCCAATGTTCATGATCAGGAAACCTTGATCATCTATTAATCAACGAGCTAGTTAAAAGAGAGGCTTTACTAGGAACCATTGTTTGTTTATTAAGCACACATGTATCAACGTTTCCGGTTAATACAATTCTAGCATGAGAAATAAACATTCATCATAAACAAGGAATAAGATAATAACCATTTTATTATTGCCTCTCGGGCATATTCCCTTCATCACCTTCATCGAGATAGAATGTCAATCTCCCTGTTGGATCCATCTCGTAGCGTTCCACAAGCTGGCCCCATTGCTGACCACTGAAGTATGTTTTTCCATCCTCATGTGTGACTACAACTTTGTGCTGGTGCTCTGGCACTCTCCAGCTCACCAAGTTCACCTCGAGAGTTCTAGGGTGGTCCCAAATTGCAACTTGAATATGCTCCAAAAAGTCACGCCTGAATCTGCAAGGTATGATCTGTAAAAAAAAAGAAGTACACATTTTTAGTACAAATTTGTTGTCAGTTTTCAAAAAGTAGATTGACCTAAAGTATATACCAATCTGTTTTCAAACCCCTCTGGTAGAACAATGGTAAATTTCTTGTTCATGCACTCCTTGTAGCCACACTGTTCATATACATCCATTGCCTGCGGTGGTGCGTTCCATACACTGAATTCAGATACACATCTAACCATTTACCATTCAAAAACCAACTTAAATCTAACAATGTACATCAAATTTTGGTGGCTGAATAAACTTAAATCTAACAATGAAAATCTAATTTCTAAGTCGATCTACATCTAAAATCACAATAGGGCTCCTTTGATTCATATGATAGGAAAAGTGTAGGGATAGGAAACTTGTAGGATTGGTATGGTATGGCCAAATGATTCCTATGAGAAGAGCATTTTCCTTTGATTGTGTGAAGGAATTTTTCCATGAGGTTGGACCTAATGTTCTTTTCCTATAGGATTTGTACTACAAGATTTCTACGGGAATATTTCCTATAGGATATGATCCTGTGAATCAAACAAGCAATATAGGAAAAATTCCTATAGGATCTAATCCTACAAAATTCCTATGGCATTCCTATGAATCAAAGAGGCCTCATCTAACATATAACTCAATGTACATCTAAACCTAACAATGAAAGGTACGACGGCCGGGGAAACTTACCTGCGGCCCGACAGCTGGACGGCGCGAGGACGACGGTGGCGGTTGCGGCGGCGTTTGTCGCGGCGTCGTTCCGCCGGGTGTCGGTGGGGGATCTGGGGGCGGAGAGGGCTAGCCGTGGCGGCGGTGGGGAATCGGGGGGTGGAGAGGGAGAGGACTCGAGTTCGTGTGTGTGTAGCAGTTGGTGTGCGTGTAGCAAACGATTAAATTAGAGTATAAACGGTTTTCCTCAAAATTTTCATCATGTGAAGGTGCCTCCACATTTGATCTTTCGTAAATTGATCCTTAATGATGAAGCCAATGATAAACCGTGCCTAACACATTTGATTCCCTCATCCTGGTTAAATGTTGCGCACCGTGGTGTCGCATGCTGGTGGTCGGTTCGTCCGGTCGTTGCGAGGCACCTAGGCGACGGATCGTCAAGGATGGTGGTGAGGGTGTGTTTGGGAGAAATCCTTGTCGGAGTACCGATATTAGAGCGGTGTCACCATCGGGTGGCATCCTGCCTTCATGAAGGGCATCGCGTCTACCCTGCATCCGCCGCCCCGATGTGCCGGGGGAAACCGTAGAAGCGCGACTATCCATGTTGAAGGTGTTGATTGGTATTTGACGTCCCGGTGCTAGCAGCTTGGTTGTAGTTTGTAGGTGGGCGCAGTGGTCGTTTCGTCGATCCACTTGCGTCTCCTTTTCTTTTCGTCTTTTGCGTTTATTGGTTGTCGCCTCAGCCGGCGTTGTATCAAAACTGTTGCACCGGGTGGTTGCTATATTAATATAGCGGTGGTTCAGCCTATTTCGCCAGAGCATGGGGAGAATATCCTGTGATACTAGCCCTCTTGCATGCTACCATGGTACCGTTTCGAATAAATGAAGTTTTGGTGATTCAAAAAAATCTAGGAAAAATCACGAGTAGAGTTACAACAATGTGTAATAATTTTATGTCCAGATACGAAAGTAATATTGACTAACCAAAAAGACAAATCCAAATGTGAATATATAGTGCATATTTGCTGATTTGTACTTTTTGTTTCTCAATGTGTAGGTCAAATTTGGACCTGGTTATGTTTTACATTATGTACACAAATTCTTTGGGAACATTAATAATTTTTTCCGGAATTTTATGAAACATCTATAGTTGATTTTTAAAATGGTAGCATGGGAGAACAAGGGGCTAGTATCACTGGATATTTTTTCCATTGAGCATGTGTGGTTTGCACCCTTGTTTACATTTTTATGAGTCATAAAATCCAATATGGTAAAGCAAAAATGGTAAAGCTCAGCATAAAAATCAAATGACATCATGAAAGTAGAAAACTAAAAGAACATAACATTTAAATTGTGTGAGAATTCAACAATCTAATATAGAGTCTTAACACGGTTTTTATATTGTAGCAACGGGGCTGCATGCATATAGTTGCACACAGAAACCATCAATATCACTGCATTCCTATTACAGACCAACTTCAGGGACATGGGTAGCAAACAAGTAGAGCCCTTCAGCGCACTGGTATAGCAATAACAGCATCTTGTCACCCTGTTTGAGATGACTTTCCTTCGCCATGAACTCTTTCCACCCGTTGACGCACAAGCGACCATCAAGATCAGAAATTGAATATGTCGATGTCACCTCAGTTCTCGGTAGCAAACAATAGTGATTGTACCATTCTTGCCATATGTGCAGGAATCAGACGGCTTGGGATTTTCTGTTGCATGCAAAGACTTATAGTCAAGAAAAAAGCTATCGGAAATAATCATGTAAAAGAAAGGAAAATAGAACAAGTGAACACGTATTACTTTGCGCATAAAGAGATGTTTCTTAAAATTAGACCACATGTTTATTGAAGTTCTCGCTGTTTGTCCATTCAGAGTATGCAGCACCCCGACAACCAATTCTGCTTCCTTATACTCTCCAGCTCTGTGGAATAGAACAGTGTAATCCAAGTTTTCAACAGCGTCGATCACCGTCTCCATCATCCTCCATTAATCATGGTCCCATCAGTGCTAGAGAGTGAGTCAACAATGTGACGCCTCAGGGGACAATGTGGTAGTATGCTGTAAAAATGTAATACGCCTGAAATTAGTGGATTACACATGCCGCAACCAAGTAATATATTAATGTTTATGTGCAACATAATTTTTTTGTATTAAGTAAGAACTTACACGGATGGATGATTGGGTCATTCCGGTTATGACCTCAGTTTGGCCTCTTTGTGTGTCGGTCTTGAAAAACAAGCTCCATACCAACTTCAAGTTTGTAAACCCTACTAAATTCTTTCCAGTAATTTCCCTTCAGAAAGGTTATCCGTCGATGTTGCTAAGCTCAACTATAACGAGAATCCTTCCTTGGTAATCAGTGTGGCTTGAAAATTTTTGTCCTCCATAGGGAAAACAGCATGCATTCTTAAGAAATATTGTCTGATGTAGCAGGGGATCACCTAAATAAGAGCATGTATTTTATTAATTATGATCCCAGTAAATTGGACTTACTAAGTAGATATATCCTACAAGAGTAGCTATTTGTACTTTTTCCTATAATTGGACATTGAAGCAATAGTCCTGTACTGCAAATAACTGAACATGCACTCATAGTTTCAGAATGGTACCCTTCAAGTATTGAAATTGCATGTAGGTAGTTCATAAAAAAAAACACGTCCATAACTACTAGAGATCACAGTCCCAAAAAATTTGCTAGCTAGATCAGCTACGTATATTACATCAATGATTAACACATGACATAATGACTACTAGCTAGGACCGGTAGATATGCTACGTATATTACATGTGAATAATCATGAAATCCAAATCCAATTGTACATGAGTAGATTAGAATCCTTACCGTCTTCTCCTCAAATCCCTCTACAAGGGTTATGACGAAATAATCATCGTCATGTCATCACTGCCACACATCCCTAGTTTGTCAAAACAAACTGGACACTGCGAGAAAAAAAACGAACAAAAACGATCAGATCTGGTGTGATAATCACGATCAAAGATGCAAAATGATGCTAAGATCAAGTTGGCACGTCTTTGGTTGGCTTCATGATCGAAGTGGAGGGTGCGCCGGCCGGTAGACTAAAAATTCTAGGTCAAACTTGTGCGGAAGGGCAGGCGGCGGCGAACACGTGGCGAGGGAGGCGTGTGAAGTCGGTGGTTTTCTGGGAGAATGATTACACGCACGCTGCCTTAGGTCAGGCCGTAGACTAGCTGTTTTGATGGGACAAATCGTGGCCGCGCTGGCCATTGTGTAGGTTTAGTAGATTAAAAATATGCTTATTAGTTTGGGCCCACAACAAGTGAGTACTATGGGACAAATCGTGGGCCGCGCTGGCCATTGTGTAGCTTTAGTAGGTCTATGTACACACACGGCACAGGTGCTTCCCAATTTTTTTCTATCGATTTCACACGGAAACCACTTCGAGTCTGCTCCGTACAGAATTAATATTAATACTCCCCTGTACTTCCATTCGTATTCACCACTGCATCTCTTCCAACCGCTGCACTCCAGTCTTTCTTCTTCTATCCTCTCCCCTCTCTTCTTCTTCCAAGAATGGACGAACAGAAGTATTTCTGCCGCACGATTAAGGTCCCCATCCATGGCGAGGAAAGCATCGACGTCACGTACACCAACGACCCTGCCGAGGTGCAGCGTGTCGTAGACATGTACGAGCAGTGGATTGATAGCGGAGAAGAAAGGTTCATGGGGCTCGATTTCGAGTACACATCCCACAAGGTTGATATGGAGAAGAAGGTCGCCGTCCTTCAGCTTGCATTACGCCGCCACGTCCTGGTGTACCATCACTCCAGGTTAAAGTCATTTTTCCTCTTGTTTTCTGCAACTAGTACTCATCTGCTCCGGCGCCATGTTCTTGTGATTGCTATTTGGTTATTCCTGGTCTTGTGATTGGTGTTACTACTACTTTTTTCCTCTTTTTTCGGCAACTAGTACTCATCTAGATTTTCTGCAACTAGTACTCATCCAGACATGCATGCGTAACAGTTTTCTCACGCACTTTTTTCGGATCGGAGGGAGTAGTACTTTTCTAAACTCTTGTTACTTGTGTACTTCAGTGGTGACTCGTGGCAATCTGCGACGCTGGCTGATCTTTTTCGTTTTGGCGGCGTCAAATTTGCAAGTGTTGACACCAACAACGACAAGAAAATGTTTGCGAGAACCTGGAATTTTCTATTCCAAAAGAAAATTATGAGGATATCCAAGATTTATACTTTCATGTGTTCAAAGAAAAGAAAGTTGGAATGGCTACCATGGCAGCAAAATTTTATTGATCCCGTCTACAAAAACATGAGAAGAAGGATTACCGGTGGCACAGCTATGGGACACCAAATGCTAGACATGGAACACATCACCTATGCTGCAATTGATGGGTTCCTCTCCCTAGAGTTGTACCGTAAGCTCAAACCCATGAGTGACGCCAAGAAGGCCGAGGAGGGAGGCAGATCAAGGATGGCGAGGGCGACCCACACTTGGCACTAGATCACCTGCTGCGGCGTAGTATATATGCTACTTTTGTTCTTTGTAATTAGAGTATTTGTAAATTTATTCGAGTAGTACATATGCTACTTTTGAGCTATGGATTAATCTTGGTACTTTTGTTCATATTGCAAGTGCTATATCTAACTAGTAGTGCAAATTATGCTACGTGAAGTCTGGTTTGAACTCATGACAAACTCTCCTCGCTGGCGGTGTTCGAGTAGTTCCCTCCTCGAGGCAGAACTAGTCCTGCCGCCATTCTCCTTTGGGTGGTTCGACGACTAGGGATGTCAAGAAGGAGTTTGTTATTCCTAAGAGGCACCAGCATCTGTGGCGACGCGGCTCTGATCTTTGTTTAGGAAAGGCCTTCTCTTGTGTTTGGTTTTTGAGTCTGTGGGACTGTTCTCGACTAGCGGTGTGGAGTGGTGTAAGTGATAGTGTTGCTCGCAACGAACTGTCAAGTTCATGTACTCAAACCACTATCTCCTATAAAAATCAGGTGCCAATTGCGTGCCCTCCAAAAGAAAACAACTCTTTAACAATATTAATAAGCTCTGCTAAACGATACATAAAAAGGACATAATGTTTCACATAGTGCATCATGCAGGAGTACTGGAAGCAACACATAGTTTAAACAAAAGAAACATTGTCTTCACAGGCACAACTTAGAAGATCTTGTGAACTGGGCCAGCTTCCATGGGATCAGGTATGAGTGGAATGAGTCTATTCACCTTACGGAAGGTGACTTGTTCTCCCTCCACTCGTACCTCTTCCCGTGACACCTTAGCACGTCCTGTCTACGCATCTTGATGTAAAGATACGCGGAGTCTCCCTCTTCGTGAGACTGGACAATGCCAGTTGTAGTACCCAACTTGCTAAGCAGTACACGCGAAACCATGAAAGACGATGGTCGCTGGTTCGGCTTTACCACAGGTTGAAGAACAAAGTCGGTGTGCACCCCCTTTTGCTCCTTTAGCTGAAGTATCACCAGATTGGAGACATGGCGTTGCAAGCTGATTTTTCATCAACATTTGGTGATGTTGGAGGTACTTCTTCAAAATCTTTCATCATCTTCTCCAGAGCCTCCATCCCCAGAACCATGACCATCTGACAAGGCCAGTCCGCCACCAGATGACTCTTCTTCAACTCTCGGCTCCTAAAATGCAATAAGCCAATATGTTAACTGAAAACTGAAGTTGCTCATTCGTTTTTAACTTTTATATCATTTATTGCCGAAGAATTCAAATGGATATGAAATGTGCAACCTATACTAAACCTAGTATATCATAACCAAATCTGATAATTAGAATCCATGTAGGCATGCACGTTTAATTAACCTAAAAGCTACTATGACCAATTATTAAAGAATGAGATATGAAATTGCAGATGAAATAATTTGAAGATTAACCAAAAAAGGTTGTAACACCATAAATAGGAGAATCTAGGATGATAACACGCTACACAATTATTTCAACATTAGATATGAAGTTGCAGTTGTAATTATTACATGATGAGATATAAAATGGCATTCGAACTAATGTAATAACACTTGAGAAATAAAACAATAAAATTAAAAGCAAAATCGATCTACTCCCTCTTTCTTTGAATAAAAGACCACTATCAAAAATAAAATTTCTATGTATGCAAGACCGCTATCTCTTCCAAAGAGGAATTTATTTCGATTCTACCACATAGAATGGTGCTAATTGATGTCAATGTGCCATGCAACCATAGAGTAATATGCCCCAGTATTTCATAACAAAAACAGATAATTAAAATCTTGCGGATCAAATTACCCAAGCTATTCATTGAATTTTAATTAAACAAAGTACAGAGTGTACAATTATTAAATGAGATATGAAATTGAAGTTGAAATAATGTGAAGATTACTGCAACCCAAAAAAAGGTTGTAACACCATAAATAGGAGAATCTAGGATGATAACACACTATACAATTATTTCAACATTAGATATGAAGTTGCAGTTGTAATTATTACATGATGAGTTAAAATGGCATTTTTGAACTAATGTAAATAACAGTTGAGAAATAACAGAATAATATTTGAAAGCAAAATCGATCTACTCTCTCTTTCTTTGAATACAAGGCCACTATCAAAAATACAATTTCTATGTATGCTAGACCGCTAACTCTTGCAATGAGGAATTTTTTTCGATTCTACCACATAGAATGGTGCTCATTGATGTCAATGTGCCATGCAACCATAGTATGCCCCAGTATTTCAAAAAAAAAAAACAGATACTCCCTCCGATCCATACTAATAGTCGCTAAATCGGATGTATAGCACTAAATATGTCTAGATACATCCGATTTAGCGACCATTAATATGGATCGGAGGGAGTAAATCTTGCGCATCAAAATTACCAAGCTATATTAATTGAATTTTATTAAAACATAGTACAGAGTGTACAATTATTAGAAAATGAGATATGAAATTGAAGTTGAAATAATGTGAAGATTATTGCAACCCAAAATAGGTTGTAACATCATAAATAGGAGAATCTAGGATGATAACACACTGTACAATATTTGAACATTACATATGAAGTTGCAGTTGTAATTATTACATGATGAGATATACAATGGCATTTGAACTAATGTAATAACAGGTGAGAAATAAAATTGCCTAGGCACACACGTGCATATATACCAGGTTGTGCTCCAATCCATCAAAAATAAAAGAAATTTCCTAGGCACACACGTGCATGCAATACCATCAGGTTGTGCTCCAATCCACCATAGAACAAAATAAATTTCCTAGGCACACACACGGTACCATCAGGTTGTGCTCCAATCCACCATAGAACAAAATAAATTTCCTAGACACACACACGGTACCATCAGGTTGTGCTCCAATCCACCATAGAACAAAATAAATTTCCTAGGCACACACATAGAGGTTTCTATCTTAGTTCTCTCAACTCACAGAAGTCACAACTCACAACCAAAATAAGTGGCAAACATGAACAACCACATAGTGCAAAGCAAAATCGATCTACTACCAGTCTGTGAATACAAGGGCATTATCAAAAATACATGGCAAGTTCACTAAAAATAGATCAACTACCTCAGTCGGCGCGGCAGTCGGCGCGGCGGGCGGCGCGGCGTTCGGAACGTTGGTCAGCTTAGCGGAGATGGCCCCCACATGGCGTATTCAGCTGATTGGTCGTAGCTTTGTCAATCTCCTTGTACGCAGCCTCGAGGTCAGATGGCACGGCGGCGTGGGATGGGCCATCTTCGCCGGAAGCAGCAGCCACTGTACCAGAGCTGGCCGCGGCTGGGACGACAGCAGAAGATGGCTCGCCGACGACGGACGCCACCTCATTAGCTTCCTCGGCGTCAAAGCTTTCGCGTGATCTCTTCATGGCGGATGGGAAGGGCAGGGGAACCGTCGAGGGTTTTGCGGTGGAAGTGGAGGGGGAGATGCGTTTTTTGGGGAAAAGTTGATGCAGAGACGGGGGAAGGAAGGAAGTGGATATGCGTCAAACCGTGTATTTATGGAGTTTCCCTTTTGCTCTCCCTCTGACGCAATGTGCACGCGTGAATCTAGGGTTTCTTTTTGTATAGTTGTTTTTCCATATTTTTTGCACAAAAATGGTTAAAATTGAAGACTAAAACTGAAGACAAAAATGGCTTACATTCTCATCTCTGCTGTTTTTCAGGCATCTTAGGTGGAAGGGAACACTGTTCTGGACCGAAAGTGCCCGGAAACGGCTACGACATAAGATTGGTAGGCAACTTGAGAATGGAAGCGGCTTTTTGAGATCCCACAAGTTGGCCAAGGAAATCCCCGTTTTCGGCCGTTCCTTCCGCTTTCGAAGGCAATATAAAACCAGATCACGCATCGCCCACTCATGGGCAGGGGTAACAAGGTGCAGTGTTGCATGTTGAGTGAGTTGCTTGGAGTGGGTTGTAAGGATGCCCAGGTGTCGAGGCTGGCATGCAAAAGCGAGAAGCGGCGAGAATAGTCCCGGTTAACGTCCAGTGCTTCGACGCCACCCAGCGCAACGACGGCACCATACAAGTCCTGCAATGGGGTTCAAGCATTTTGTGTGGGCCCACATTCTCATCTGCTGTTTTCCAGCATCCTAGGTGGAAGGGAACACTGTTCTGGACCGAAAGTGCCGGAAACGGCTACGACATAAGATTGGTAGGCAACTTGAGAATGGAAGCGGCTTTTTGAGATCCCACACGTGCAATGTTGCTGAAATGAAGCGAGGTTCTTGGAATGCATCATGATTTCGACTTTGGGCATGGGAAACAACAAGTTGGCCAAGGAAATCCCCGTTTTCGGCCGTTCCTTCTGCTTTCGAAGGCAATATAAAACCAGATCACGCATCGCCCACTCGTGGGCAGGGGTAACAAGGTGCAGTGTTGCATGTGGAGTGAGTTGCTTGGAGTGGGTTGTAATGATGCCCCAGGTGTCGAGGCTGGCATGCAAGAGCGAGAAGCGGCGAGAATCGTCCCAGTTAACGTCCGGTGCTTCGACGCCACCCAGCGCAACGACGGCACCATACAAGTCCTGCAATGGGGTTCAAGCATTTTGTGTGGGCCCACATTCTCATCTCGCTGTTTTCCAGGCATCCTAGGTGGAAGGGAACACTGTTCTGGACCGAAAGTGCCCGGAAACGGCTACGACATAAGATTGGTAGGCAACTTGAGGATGGAAGCGGCTTTTTGAGATCCCACACGTGCAATGTTGCTGAAATGAAGCGAGGTTCTTGGAATGCATCATGATTTCGACTTTGGGCATGGGAAACAAGTTGGCCAAGGAAATCCCCGTTTTCGGCCGTTCCTTCCGCTTTCGAAGGCAATCTAAAACCAGATCACGCATCGCCCACTCATGGGCAGGGGTAACAAGGTGCAGTGTTGCATGTGGAGTGAGTTGCTTGGAGTGGGTTGTAAGGATGCCCCAGGTGTCGAGGCTAGCATGCAAGAGCGAGAAGCGGCGAGAATCGTCCCGGTTAACGTCCGGTGCTTTGACGCCACCCAGCGCAACGACGGCACCATACAAGTCCTGCAATGGGGTTCAAGCATTTTGTGTGGGCCCACATTCTCATCTCTGCTGTTTTCCAGGCATCCTAGGTGGAAGGGAACACTGTTCTGGACCGAAAGTGCCCGGAAACGGCTACGACATAAGATTGGTAGGCAACTTGAGAATGGAAGCGGCTTTTTGAGATCCCACACGTGCAATGTTGCTGAAATGAAGCGAGGTTCTTGGAATGCATCATGATTTCGACTTTGGGCATGGAAACAACAAGTTGGCCAAGGAAATCCCGTTTTCGGCCGTTCCATCCGCTTTCGAAGGCAATATAAAACCAGATCACGCATCGCCCACTCATGGGCAGGGGTAACAAGGTGCAGTGTTGCATGTTGAGTGAGTTTCTTGGAGTGGGTTGTAAGGATGCCCCAGGTGTCGAGGCTGGCATGCAAGAGCGAGAAGCGGCGAGAATCGTCCCGGTTAACGTCCGGTGCTTCCACCCAGCGCAACGACGGCACCATACAAGTCCTGCAATGGGGTTCAAGCATTTTGTGTGGGCCCACATTCTCATCTCTGCTGTTTTCCAGGCATCCTAGGTGGAAGGGAACACTGTTCTGGACCGAATGTGCCCGGAAACGGCTACGACATAAGATTGGTAGGCAACTTGAGAATGGAAGCGGCTTTTTGAGATCCCACACGTGCAATGTTGCTGAAATGAAGCGAGGTTCTTGGAATGCATCATGATTTCGACTTTGGGCATGGGAAACAACAAGTTGGCCAAGGAAATCCCCGTTTTCGGCCGTTCCTTCCGCTTTCGAGGCAATATAAAACCAGATCACGCATCGCCCACTCATGGGCAGGGGTAACAAGGTGCAGTGTTGCATGTTGAGTGAGTTGCTTGGAGTGGGTTGTAAGGATGCCCCGGGTGTCGAGGCTGGCATGCAAGAGCGAGAAGCGGCGAGAATCGTCCCGGTTAACGTCCGGTGCTTCGACGCCACCCAGCGCAACGACGGCACCATACAAGTCCTGCAATGGGGTTCAAGCATTTTGTGTGGGCCCACATTGCCAAGTGTGGCTTACATTCTCATCTCTGCTGTTTTCCAGGCAGGTGGAAGGGAACAATGTTCTGGACCGAAAGTGCCCGGAAACGGCTACAACATAAGATTGGTAGGCAACTTGAGAATGGAAGCGGCTTTTTGAGATCCCACACGTGCAATGTTGCTGAAATGAAGTGAGGTTCTTGGAATGCATCATGATTTCGACTTTGGGCATGGGAAACAACAAGTTGGCCAAGGAAATCCCCGTTTTCGGCCGTTCCTTCCGCTTTCGAAGGCAATATAAAACCAGATCACGCATCGCCCACTCATGGGCAGGGGTAACAAGGTGCAGTGTTGCATGTGGAGTGAGTTGCTTGGAGTGGGTTGTAAGGATGCCCCAGGTGTCGGCTGGCACGCATCATGCCGTCTAGCTTTCTGTAAAACTATCGTCGAATCTATGATTTGAGCCTATTTCAACGAGTTCGCGTTTTTTAATTAATTTTGAGTATTTCTGAACGCAATCACGAGCCAGAATGTAGATTAAAAGCGAAAACAATGTTTGAATAATGTTGTATGATGCATGTTGAACTAAGTCATTCCAAAATTTTGGGCAAATGTGCTTCAAATGAGGTCTGAAGCTAGGGCAGATCACATATAACATCATTGTGCGTTGGATTCATGTCAATTTGATATTTTTTTGAATTATTTAAGCTAATTTGAAACCATCGCTCTATTCTCATGAGAAATGTGCTCCAAATGAGGTCTGAAGCTAGGGTAGACACCCCCGTTTGAAATTTCATGAAAAAATCAACTATATCATATAACAACATTGTGCGTTGGATTCATGTAATTTTGAATTTTTTTGAATTATTTATGCTCATTTGCAACCATCGCTCAATTCTCGTGAGAAATGTGCTTCAAATGAGGTCCGAAGCTAGGGTAAATACCCCCATTTGTGCTTCAACATTTTTTGGCATATTTTCTAAATCAACCAAATGAATTTCCTAGACATCTATTCTACATGTATAGTGTAAATCTGAAGTTTCATTATGTTTTGAATAATTCTTCTATTTTTTATTTTTTATTTAAATAACATGATTTAATAGAAAAATCATATGTAAAACTGATAAAAATCATCGCTGTAGTAAATCTGAAGTTTCATTATATTTTTTATTTAAATGACATGGTTTATAATACTTAACAGCAAAGAAATCATATGTAGAACCATCGATCCCTGTGGCCAACGTACCAACCAATCAGAGCGCAGAACGAACGTCTAGCGGATCGCTGTGGCTGCGAGCGCATCCGTCCGATGCAGAAGAAGAATAGTTAACGTCGCGTCGCATTTGCAGCAGCCCTGCACGCCTTGTTTCAGAAACACGAGTCGCGTCGCATTTGCAGCGACGCAGCCCTCCAAGCCTGGTTTCAGAAACACGTACGAGTCGCGTCGCATTTGCAGCGACGCAGCCCTCCACGCCTAGTTTTCACAAGATACGCATCAATGCAGATGCAGCTAGCGAGGAGACTTTGGACTTTCTTCTCTTCTTTAATACAAGCATGCAACGTCGAATCACTTCGACTGACGAATGCACACGCGCTCGTACTCCGTGTCACTAGCTGTCCGGCCTACGCCTACGCCTATGCCTGTTCTACACCACTTTGACCATGCACGACTCTTCTACACTTCATTATCCAATGTGTTCACACAGTTTGCTTCATCTACCCAAATAAATTCACGCGTCTAATCGTGTCTTTAAATAGTCCTTCACTCGTCCTCCATATTCTCATCCCTCTCCAGCCCTTTGCCTCTCTCTCCCTTCAAGCCCTAACAATGTCTTCGTACTCACTCCCTTCAAGCCCGGAGTCGGTCTCCGACGAGGACAACCACCCCAAGGCTCGGCCTTGGTACGAGGCCGAGTGGCAGGCGGAGGACATCCTGCCCATCGTGCTTCCCATCGACGACTCTCCCAAACGGGAGCGATCGCCGACGCCGCCCTTCGTCCACCGCCCCGTCCCTTCCCCCACCACCAAGACGTCGGACATCTCTTCCAAGACGAACCGCCGCCTCCAGAGACTGGAGCGGCTGGAGGCGAAGGAGTTGAAGGCGCAGGAGAAGAAGGAGGCGAAGGAGGAGGCGAAGGCCCTCCGGGCCAGGATCAAGCGGTCCCGTGAGGGAGGAGGAGAGGATGCGGGCGGAGAACCGCCGCGCCCGCGTCAACAAGGAGATGGAGATCCGGGCGGCAGAGTGGCCGCGGAAGTAGGGCGGCGCCGGAGGGCGGGAAGGGCTCCCGCATGCAGAGCGGGAGCAGTTAGGGCTAGCATTTTTTTTTTAGTTAAATGTAATGTTTCTCGGGCCCCACTGAATATATGTAAAGTGGGGCCAGTTATCCTCTTTTAAGTATGTTTAATTATATATAAGCCCTATATATAAAGTTATGTTCTTATATTTGTCCAAATGTACCCACTGTTTAAAAGTTTTTTCCTTTCTAATCATCGCTTTAAAATCTGCACATTGTAAACAAAATTTATATATAAGAGATGTGCTGCATTATGTTTTCTAAGATAACATAAAAATTTGAGTTGAGCACAGTATATATTTTATATATTAATACGAATAATTTGATGGTTTAATAAATGGATAATGCGTAGTCTGCATGTAGTGATTAATAAATATAAATGGATAATGTCTACATGTTGACATTGGGCCTCATGTGACATTCGGCCGCAAGGAACGGTCAACAGGTGGGGCCCACATGCAGCGCCAACCGTCAACAGGTGGGGCCCACATGCAGCGCCAACGCTCAATAGCTGGGGCCCATAGGCCGCGCCAACGGTTCTATGATGGGTCCCACAGGTCAGGATCCTAACGGGGGGCCGAAAGTAACGGTGGGAGCAGCGAAAGGAGTCCTTGCGCACTGACTAGGGGCAAAACTGAGGTCGATTCGGCGCTAGGGGTAAAACTGAGGTCGTGGTGCCAACTGAGGGTACCTTGTTAATTATCCCTTTCGACTTTGGGCATGGGAAACAACAAGTTGGCCAAGGAAATCCCCGTTTTCGGCCGTTCCTTCCGCTTTCGAAGGCAATATAAACCAGATCACGCATCGCCACTCATGGGCAGGGGTAACAAGGTGCAGTGTTGCATGTGGAGTGAGTTGCTTGGAGTGGGTTGTAAGGATGCCCCAGGTGTCGAGGCTGGCATGCAAGAGCGAGAAGCGGCGAGATTCGTCCGGGTTAACGTCTGGTGCTTCGACGCCACCCAGCGCAACGGCGACACCATACAAGTCCTGCAATGGGGTTCAAGCATTTTGTGTGGGCCCACATTGCCAAGTGTGGCTTACATTCTCATCTCTGCTGTATTCCAGGCATCCTAGTTGGAAGGAACACTGTTCTGGACCGAAAGTGCCCGGAAACGGCTACGACATAAGATTGGTAGGCAACTTGAGAATGGAAGCGGCTTTTTGAGATCCCACACGTGCAATGTTGCTGAAATGAAGCGAGGTTCTTGGAATGCATCATGATTTCGACTTTGGGCATGGGAAACAACAAGTTGGCCAAGGAAATCCCCGTTTTCGGCCGTTCCTTCCGCTTTCGAAGGCAATATAAAAGCAGATCACGCATCGCCCACTCATGGGCAGGGGTAACAAGGTGCAGTGTTGCATGTGGAGTGAGTTGCTTGGAGTGGGTTGTAAGGATGCCCCAGGTGTCGAGGCTGGCATGCAAGAGCGAGAAGCGGCGAGAATCGTCCGGGTTAACGTCCGGTGCTTCGACGCCATCCAGCGCAACGGCGGCACCATACAAGTCCTACAATGGGGTTCAAGCATTTTGTGTGGGCCCACATTGCCAAGTGTGGATTACATTCTCATCTCTGCTGTATTCCAGGCATCGTAGGTGGAAGGGAACAATGTTCTGGACCGAAAGTGCCCGGAAACGGCTTCGACATAAGATTGGTAGGCAACTTGAGAATGGAAGCGGCTTTTTGAGATCCCACACGTGCAATGTTGCTGAAATGAAGCGAGGTTCTTGGAATGCATCGTGATTTCGACTTTGGGCATGGGAAACAACAAGTTCCCAAGGAAATCCCCGTTTTCGGCCGTTCCTTCCGCTTTCGAAGGCAATATAAAACCAGATCACGCATCTCCCACTCATGGGCAGGGGTAACAAGGTGCAGTGTTGCATGTGGATGAGTTGCTTGGAGTGGGTTGTAAGGATGCCCCAGGTGTCGAGGCTGGCATGCAAGAGCGAGAAGCGGCGAGAATCGTCCGGGTTAACGTCCGGTGCTTCGACGCCACCCAGCGCAACGGCGGCACCATACAAGTCCTGCAATGGGGTTCAAGCATTTTGTGTGGGCCCACATTGCCAAGTGTGGCTTACATTCTCATCTCTGCTGTATTCCAGGCATCGTAGGTGGAAGGGAACAATGTTCTGGACCGAAAGTGCCCGGAAACGGCTTCGACATAAGATTGGTAGGCAACTTGAGAATGGAAGCGGCTTTTTGAGATCCCACACGTGCAATGTTGCTGAAATGAAGCGAGGTTCTTGGAATGCATCATGATTTCGACTTTGGGCATGGGAAACAACAAGTTGGCCAAGGAAATCCCCGTTTTTTGGCCGTTCCTTCCGCTTTCGAAGGCAATATAAAACCAGATCACGCATCGCCCACTCATGGGCAGGGGTAACAAGGTGCAGTGTTGCATGTGGAGTGAGTTGCTTGGAGTGGGTTGTAAGGATGCCCCAGGTGTCGAGGCTGGCATGCAAGAGCGAGAAGCGGCGAGTATCGTCCGGGTTAACGTCCGGTGCTTCGATGCCACCCAGCGCAACGGCGGCACCATACAAGTCCTGCAATGGGGTTCAAGCATTTTGTGTGGGCCCACATTGCCAAGTGTGGCTTACATTCTCATCTCTGCTGTATTCCAGGCATCGTAGGTGGAAGGGAACAATGTTCTGGACCGAAAGTGCCCGGAAACGGCTTCGACATAAGATTGGTAGGCAACTTGAGAATGGAAGCGGCTTTTTGAGATCCCACATGTGCAATGTTGCTGAAATGAAGCGAGGTTCTTGGAATGCATCATGATTTCGACTTTGGGCATGGGAAACAACAAGTTGGCCAAGGAAATCCCCGTTTTCGGCCGTTCCTTCCGCTTTTGAAGGCAATATAAAACTAGATCACGCATCGCCCACTCATGGGCAGGGGTAACAAGGTGCAGTGCATGTGGAGTGAGTTGCTTGGAGTGGGTTGTAAGGATGCCCCAGGTGTCGAGGCTGGCATGCAAGAGCGAGAAGCGGCGAGAATCGTCCGGGTTAACGTCCGGTGCTTCGACGCCACCCAGCGCAACGGCGGCACCATACAAGTCCTACAATGGGGTTCAAGCATTTTGTGTGGGCCCACATTGGCAAGTGTGGCTTACATTCATCTCTGCTGTATTCCAGGCATCGTAGGTGGAAGGGAACAATGTTCTGGACCGAAAGTCCCCGGAAACGGCTTCGACATAAGATTGGTAGGCAACTTGAGAATGGAAGCGGCTTTTTGAGATCCCACACGTGCAATGTTGCTGAAATGAAGCGAGGTTCTTGGAATGCATCATGATTTCGACTTTGGGCATGGGAAACAACAAGTTGGCCAAGGAAATCCCCGTTTTCGGCCGTTCCTTCCGCTTTCGAAGGCAATATAAACCAGATCACGCATCGCCCACTCATGGGCAGGGGTAACAAGGTGCAGTGTTGCATGTGGAGTGAGTTGCTTGGAGTGGGTTGTAACGATGCCCCAGGTGTCGAGGCTGGCATGCAAGAGCGAGAAGCGAGAATCGTCCGGGTTAACGTCCGGTGCTTCGACGCCACCCAGCGCAACGGCGGCACCATACAAGTCCTGCAATGGGGTTCAAGCATTTTGTGTGGGCCCACATTGCCAAGTGTGGCTTACATTCTCATCTCTGTTGTATTCCAGGCATCGTAGGTGGAAGGGAACAATGTTCTGGACCGAAAGTCCCCGGAAACGGCTACGACATAAGATTGGTAAGCAACTTGAGAATGGAAGCGGCTTTTTGAGATCCCACACGTGCAATGTTGCTGAAATGAAGCGAGGGGAGGGGAGACGCTCGGTGGCACTTCAGATAGGAACCATAAAAATGGCAACTGCCCCGCGGAAATGTACCCACCATTTGTGGTAACAGACTTACAGGTGGGCCCAAGTATCATCTTCCTCTCGTATTGTCACGTCAAGTTCGCACTCCTCCTCTTTGTGTACCTACAGTTATTTGCTCCGAGAAAACCCTTATTCCGCAGTTCACCGACACCGTTGCCGCCGCCGCCGCCGCCATCCATCTCTCGACCTCGCCGCCCCTCGATCAGCATCCCTCTCTGGGCCGCCGCATTCTCGCGACCGCCGTCGTCGCCAGTCTCTTCATCGCGCTGTAGATTGACCCACGGCGCGTCGATTCACCACTGATCCATCGCGGGCGACACTCAGGTTAGAACTTCACCTCTTGTGGATGCATTGCAGAACGATTTAAGTTCAAACACTCATTTTCTATAAGGTAACTAGTGTCCTACTTGTCTAGACAGGAAAGAAATGTGAAATCTTGTGCTACATATAGATGGTAGCACGTATTTATGTTCGATGTCATTCATGATTGATTTGTCTTTTACACGTTTATGACTAAAGTAAATGGTACTTACATGCATCTGATTGAGATGTTGCACTATACCTTCATGTTAATTTTGATAGTTCCAGGTGCCCAATTGATGTTGGTAGCTGTTGTTGTGTGTGTGCCTTTTTCTAGGTAGGTAATTAGTGATGTTGAAAGTAAGACCTCTGGTACTCACACTGGCATATCTAGGACCAGCACCTACTTTTAGTAATTTCCCTTTTTACTATTCACAAGTACAGTTGACTTTACCCCTTTTTAGGTTCACTAGCTATTTTTAGTAATTTCCATTTTTAATCTTCAGCAGGACAATAGATATGAGCCATTTTTTAGGACCAGTAGCTATTTCAATTAATTTGCTAAAGCAGTACAATTGATTGTCGGCACACCATTTCCTTGACATACTAGTAGATTTTCTTTTCTGAAGTTCCGTACTTCCATGAAATTCTTGAATGCATGTCAAATTTAAATTGCACCTGTGTATGAATGTCTCTGAACCATGATGCTGCTAGACTGCATTTACTCCTAAATTTGTAGTGAACCTTCATGTTTCTTAACCTCTGCTGTTTTGGCACGTCTGCTAAATGTAACTGAAGTCATACTTTTTAGTACGATCTACAGGCGGGTTTGCATACAATGGACTACGAGTTCCTCGCTTACGTAGATGATGCTTCATCGGACAAACAGGTATTGTACTCATTTTACTTGTCATTTTAGTCAGATAGGTGGAATGATGTTCATGGTTTGCTCTATCCTCTGCTGCAGTCACTGCCTAAGAAGTTCGCAGAGTTGCTAGGGGACCGTAAACCCGTGCACTGAAGCTGCTTGAGGTCGGCCATCGGCGTAGCACACGTGGGACGTTGATGTGTGGTTCGACAGCACTGGCCGCATGTTCCTTAAGCGCGGCTGGGAGTGTTTCGCCCGGACCTACAAACTGCAGAGAGGCTTTATTCTGATCTGCAATTACGACGGCCGCAATGTCATCACAGTAAAGATGTTCGACCTAAGCAGTTGCCGCTTGCAATACAACGCGGCATTCAGTACGTCGACTGTATCACCAAAATGTTAATTCCCGATTATATATGTAGCCGGAAATTGATTTGCATTTCTATTATATGATGAACAGAGGGATCTGTTAAGATGGAGTTGGCACACTTTGAGTTCTACCCTCGTAGTAGACGCTACATCGGACAAACTGGTACGCTTCATCGACCCACACCACCACTTCAGTTATTTAGTCTGACATAGTGTCTGAGCTATGATCCTGTAGCTAGTTAAATTTGTGAATCAAATTAAGGTCTAGTAGATGGGTTGTAGTAGCTCAATTGCTCTACGTGAATATGTTCACTCGATATGGTACATTTCAGCTCCCACTGAAAGTTCATCTTTTTGAATTAATGTGGCAAACACCCTCATTGCTCAACTAAGATTTAGTATAACTGATTACTAGGTACTACTTGTTTACATTTTTATAGTACTCATCCATCATCAAACAGTAAACTTATTTCTAGTAAGCACTCTTTTCTATCCATTTAACTTTCATATTGTTGCAGGTGCTGCCTAAGAAGTTTGTGGAGTTGCTGAAGGGCCGTGAACCACGTGAACTTAAGCTGCGTGAGGCGGACGATCCGAGTAGCAAGAACTGGGACATGGATGTGCTTTTCGATGAAGCTGGCCGCATTTTCCTCGGGCACGGCTGGGACAAGTTCGCCCAATATTACTTCCTGCAGCGCGGCATGTTCCTCCTCTTCAGTTACGACGGCGACGCCTTGCTCACCGTCAAGGTGTTCAAGTTCGACATGTGCCGCAGGCACTACTTGTACGACCACGACGCTACTACAAGCAATGAAACTGACCCAGATCCCAGGACTGTTGAGGAGTCCACGGATGAGGAGTCCACGGATCAGCAGTCCATGGATGAGGATGACCCATTCGACTCTTCCATCATCTTCTCCCAGAGAGCTGATCTTGATGACGATGAGAAGGACCACGTTCGTGAGCTTCTACCCACAATAGATGAATACATTGGAGTGCCATACGTGACTCGTTTGACGTGGACAAATGTGGCCAGATATGAGATGGTACGTAAGGTGCCAATGCTATTTATGTTTTTCAACACAATTTATGCTTACAACGTGTGCCTTACTATGACCTACTTCTTTTTGTATGTCATCCACACGCTCAAAATCCAGAAACTACCTCAGTCCATAGCGGACAGTGCTGGCATTCCGTCTTCAGGCCATGCTGGGCTATGCCTCGGATCATCAGAGGCGTTCACCACCGTTCCATACAACACGGACAGGGACGGCCGCATTATGTTTGGCAGGAATGCATGGCGGGAATTCCTTGAAGGCAAGCATTTATATGAAAAGCAAGCTATTCTCATTACACTTAGGAGCACCCGTAACCGCCACTTGGACGTGAAGATCGTGATGCGGGCGGTGTCGCCCTGGTTGTAGTACGTACGTAGTCTGCCAACTTGGACATTCTCATCGGATCATGAACATATGGATGTATGTAATTATCGTACTGCCATCAGCGATGTGCTTCAGTGGTTTGATCACCCAAACCTTCATCTGCAGTGAAGATTACTTGTCCTGTTTATATTTTCAGTGGCAATTTCAAGTTTGCAGAAATAAACAAGGCGGCGGCAGCTAATATGTTGCATGAAATAATTGTTCAGTGACATTACATGACTCATGCGAGACTTCCACATGTTTTGAATCCTACGTTGTAAGCGCTAGGGAATAAATCCGATTAGTTTTCCCTCGATAGTTAAGAGCCTGACGCCTTGAAACTCAATGCAAAATATGCCTTCTAGGCAGCCTGCGATTGCATGCATTGTTTAACTGCTCTATTAGCGCCTATATTGTCAACAAGGCGTTGTGGTTGCTCGAATACGATGTCCCACCAAAAAAAAATTAAATCCTCCCGCTAAAACGCCAAGTGTAGCGAAATTTTGTGTTCCCACCAAAAAATAAAAGCAGTCACTTTAAATTTCCCGCTAAAGTGTATGTAGAAGTGCACGATGCCCCCTCCTGTTTCGCCATAGCATAATCTGCGGGCCACCTCTTTCGCCATTGCAGATTAGATCTCATCTCGCCCTCATCACGTTCAGAGCTCTACACATGTCGATGTCGCGATCGGACTCCATGGAACGCGAATCCTCTCAGGTTTTCCTCTCTAATCTGCTTCTCTCGTCCATCTCCGTGATCGTCGTCTCTTATATGGTCTCGATATTGGTTGTTATTCTCTGTTCTTCCTCTGGTTGAAGCGTTAATCCGTGTATGAACACCTAGTCGATCATATGTGTATCTGGTTTTCTATGTGAATAATGCCATGTAACTATTTTTTTATTTCAGATCGGCTAACTCACTGATTATTTGGGTTCTCATTTTTTCCTTCTATCTAATTGTAGACGACCGAACCCATTTGGAAAGTTAGACTTTTCTATGAGGAAGGTGATAAAAACAAAAAAGTTGTGGAAGCAGCCATGGAACCGGAGGAAATCTGCTATATGGAGTTCATCAATTTGATTGAAAACGTTGGCTTCAGTGGCGCGCGTGATTACCTGTACTGCAGGCTTAATAATGGCCCTGGCAAAGGAAAACTTGTTCCAATAGACCATGGTAGTGATTTGGAGCAATTGAAACGCATACACTCTAATGATAAGAAGATCTCCCTGTGTGTGTTTAGGGAGAAGGCCAGGGCGGTTGATATTGCAACAATAGAGTCTCTGCTTGATGATGCAACTGGATCCACCAGAAAAAAGTGACAGATCACTATCACAGGTTATACTTTCATGCCAAATCTCCAACTCGCAACTCCTTCAATACATACTTTAATAAATATTTTCCCCGGTAACTATTTTATGCATTCCTTACCTAATCCACAATTTTGATAAACATGCAGTTAGGTATGCAACCGAAGAGGAACAAGCTTCAAACGAAGAAGATACAGATTACTCCTTTGGGAATGGTACACAAGTTCATTAATTCTTAATCAGCTTTCTGAATTATGCACAATGCTAATGCTTTGTCCATTTATTGTTAACATTTTCAGTAATAAAGAAAGGATCTGTCTGCATGACAAGGGTTGAAAGTATACTACAATATAAAAAAAGTCAGGGAAAACGTAGACGTGGTAATTTATTTTTGACATTTAAGCTCTGTCTAATATTTGTTTTAATGGATGAAATCTACGATTGCTGATTCAGTACAAATGTTAACCCTGAAACAGGAACTGAAACTAACACTGATGTGTCTGAAACTGACATGTGTTCCGTTGATGATTGGCCTTCCCATGCACGCTGCTATCGCCCGAAGCTACAACTACAAGAAGGTACTAGCTATTTATTTTTACCGCTGTGTCCTAATTTCTTTCAATCAACTACAAAATAAATTGTTTCTTTGTGTGTGTTTTGGGATGTAGGTGATGACATACCGAAGAAGAAAGGGCGAGGTGTTGTGAAAGGTTTGAAAGCCAATAAGAAGCGTCATGCCAATGGAGCTGGAAAGGTAGGTGTTGATTTCTCTGAAACATTGAGTGGTCCAGTAGGAATGAACAACCGTTCATTCAAGGATGACTTGGTAATCACAATGAAAAGAAGGTTACCAATTATTGGAGTGAGGAGGTGGACAGACATTCACCCTAACATCCATCGCATGATCGTCACAGATATGTTGGTGCGTACAACCTTTCTCACATGTGTTGTCTGCTTTTTTCGTCCATAATTAATGTACTACTACTAAACTAAGTCTATCTGTTTGTTCTACGCATTACAGGACAGATATGATATGTCAGATACAGACGAAACACACGAAAAAATTCTTAAAATTGCAAAAGAACGCTACAGAGGCTGGCGAGGAAACCTAAGCAGCACTTACAAGGCATACAGAACAGATGATGCCAGAAGGGCAGTTGTCCCAGAAGATTTACAAAAAGAAGAGTGGGAATGGTTGATCGAGTACTTTGGCACTGATCCGAAATTCCTGGTTATTTCTATACTACCTGTTTGTGAATTTTGTACTATCATCAAATGGCTTGTCTGACAAGTTTTTTTTTGTAATTGAATGAGCAGGAACTCAAAAGAACAAGGATAACCGTTCGCAGATGAAGACAAAACACAGAGTAGGATCAAAATCCTACTCTCAACTCAGTTTTGAGAATGTATGGGCCTACTCACTATGCATGCGTCGGTGTTCACTTTGCTTTAATGTTTATAGTATCTAATTGTTGCACTACTTGCAGAGGGATTCGGAAACTGGAGAAGAGCCAGACTGTGTTGCTCTCTGGAGACTGACCCACACAAAGAATGGAACATGGACTACAGAAGAGTCCAAGGATGTTTACGTGAGTTAACTGACTTAGAAGCTACTCTAAACATATTTACTGTTCTCCATCTTGGATGTTTCTTCATCTGATTTGAGATTTTTTTTTGTAATCAGGAAACAGCATGTAAAGAGATTGAAAACAGATTAGAGGAAACTGGTGTTCCATTGTCAGCTGAACAAAGAATCAATATTTTCCAGAAAGCATATAAATCTAAAGTTCAATGCAAGTCATCGCAGCCTCGTGGGTTCGGATACATGGCCCAGGTGCAAACTAGTTCTCAGCGGTCTAAGTTGCTATTAGAGGAGCAAGCTCGGGCTACGGCAGAGACCCAAAAAGTTAACTCCCAGCTCACCACGAAGGTCACTACTTTAGAACAGAAGTTACTAGATGAACGTGCAAGCATGGAAGAGAAGATTAATGTAGAGCGGGCTGAGAGAGAAAATCTTGAGAAGAGATTAATGGAAGAGCTTGCTCAAAGGGAACAACTGATGGAGGCGGAGAGAAACTCAAGAAAAGAATTTGAAAATAACTTGGTTGCACAGTTTAACTCACGGTTCCAGGCAAAGTTTGACGAGCTCTCCGCACAGATGGAAAAGCAGAAGACGACTACACCTCAGGTGATGATAGTCATACAATTGCAAACTAGTAAGATTTAGTTGTTTACTTGCGTTGCTAACAGTGCACTTTGTTTTTGCAGACGTCTAAGAAGTCGAACCAGCAACCATCACTTACCAACAGTCCTGCTAAGAAAATAGTTCCTCCGCACAGCACGATACAGAAAAGTCGAATGTTTAAGTCATATGTAAGTCACAATCTTGTACAATTCGGTAGTAGTACATTCTGTTTTTGCTTCACCCACACTATAGCGTTGCTGCACCCATCCTATACTTGCTGCAGTTTATGTTTCACTATGGGTTGTGGCTTCGTTGAGTTACAACAACTGTTTTTGCTTCATCCATACACTATAGTCTGCTGGTTCTTATGTTTCAGCATGTGCTATTGCTGACTAGACTCACACCTTTTTTTTTACAAGTGATTGCAGGACGTCAATCAAACTTCTGATGGAAACAAATAGCTGCACTGGATATTTCAGTTTGATTTTATCTTGATTTGATCCATGTTGTACGAGAATTTCATTTGTATATATTAAAAATAGCTATGAGAACTATTATTTTGTGTAAATAAACATATTTTACGTACCCTTTTGGACATTTTAATTCAATGCCCGTATTTTTTGTTTCCTTATTTTTTTTATTTTTTTTCTATAACGTGGCAATAGGTAGTTTACCACGACAATTGTAGTGTTGCGTGAATCCTCAGTCGCCACAACAAAGTGTTTTGTTGAAATAGACTCTCACCACCATGAGGGAGACATCGTCGCAATATTTTTCTCCACCAAACTAACTTTGTTGCGATATTTCATTCACGCCACCAAACTATGTTCGTTGCAATACAGAATTCCCATACTTCTCGCCACGAAACTAAATTTTGTAGAAATAGAAAGGCGCAACGAATAGTTGAAGTTGTCGCAGTTGTTTCTAGCTACTAAAATTTGTACGTTGCGAATAGTACAACATCTCGCCACGAAACTAAAATTTGTAGAAATAGAAAGGCGCAACGAATAGTTGAAGTTGTCGCAGTAGTTTCTAGCTACTAAAATTTGTACGTTGCGAATTGTATATGTCGCCACGAAAATAAAATTTGTCGAAATACAATGGCGCCACGAAAAGTTGTTATTGTCGCAGTTGCTTCTAGCAACATAAAATGTGGATGTTGCGAATACTACATCTCGCCACGAAACTAAAATTTGTCGAAATACAATGGCGCCACGAAAAGTTGTTATTGTCGCAGTTGCTTCTACCAACATAAAATGTGGATGTTGCGAATACTACATCTCGCCACGAAACTAAAATTTGTAGAAATTGAATGGCGCCACGAATAGTTGAAATTGTCGCGATTGCTTATGGCTACTAATATGAAGGCCGTTGCGATTACTATTTCAAAATCATCTTACCACGATTGATTGTGTGTGGCAAAACGTTGTTCCCACGCGTATAATTTTTGTTGCCATAGTTTTTTGCCACACAATTGGACGTGGCAAATAAACTCGACTTTTGCAACGAAAGAACAAGCGCAACAGAACACTCGCCGTTGCCACATTGGTCACTCGCCACGTTTGGGTATTTGTTGCACTAGAGGTGTACCAACGAAATACGTACGTTGCGTTATGTGCGAGACGCGACGGAAACGTGCGTGGCAATTGGCCTAGGAAATGGTTGCAACTGGATTATTTTTTAGCGACGAATCTAAGTGCGCGGAGACAGGCTTCTACCACGGAGGTTTTCGCGACGCCTCCCAACAAAACCGATTTCGGTGCAACAAAACCCTATTGCGACGATAAGTCACTTTTTACAACGACTATTTTCGTTGCAATAGACCGATTCCGTTGTAGTGGCCCACTCCATTGTGGTCGCCCAGACCGTGAAGTTGTCGCGGTTGAATCGCGGGTACTGCGTTGACACCATCGACGCGGCAAATTCTTTAGCCGGGCCGACGTACTCGCCCACCTCCTTCGACGCCATGACCTCCCGTTACTAGGAGATCCTTCACGAGGCTCTGATACCAAATGTTGGAACAGCCCCTGCCGCCGAGTACTTTCCGATGACCGTGACGACGAAGGTCCGGCGAGACGTGCTTGTACCAAAATCAATCCGCCGAGTCGTTCACGCACAAGCTAGCTAGACAGATCGGTTGATCGATCAGCTCTACTAGTAGCACCTGGAAACAACTCACGCACGTACACAAGAGAAACGATTTGATTGCCAAAGGATCTTTTCGTGCCTTGCTTTTACTTCACAATGTGTTACAGTACACCTAGTCTAGTCCGGGTCGGACACGAACATACCGTCGTGATTATTCCTAATAGCCAGAGACGTGCACGCTCCAGATGTCATCTCGTAACTTGTACCGGTGTATGATCATGTCCGCCATGCTCGGCGTCGGGTTAAACGCGCTGCAGTTGGTGACCACTATGTGGATGGTTTCCGGACTGATGCGCGTCTTGGCGAGGAGGTCGTCCATGGCGGCGAAGATAACCTGCTCCGCCTCGTCGTGGCTTGCGCTGAGGCAGCAGAGCGGGGGCATGTGGTGCAGGGACGGGTGGAAATAGGTCTGGTTACCGAGGCCAGAGCGCTGGATCATGCGCGTCAGGAAGCACACGGCGCCGCCCTCCAAAGAAGGGGAAATGCGAGCGCCCTCGATGAAGGCGGCGATGGAGACGCGGCAATTAGATTTAGGACGGCAGCAAGTCGACGAGGTACACGCTTCGAGGTCGACGCATGAAGTATAGGATGATCATGGCGAACGGTAGGAAGACGGCCATGAAGACGTGGACCTGCCGCAGATCATGGAGCCGGGAGAGGAGCTCGTCGGGGCCGAGCTGTGCAACTTTGCGGAGCACGACGATGGCCGTGACCGGTGTGGCGGCGATGACGAGGAAGTTGTTCACAACTAGCTCGTACAAGAGTTTTAGCTGCTTCTTGAAATGGGATGCCGAGCTGACCATTTCGAGCTAGTGGGTATGTGTCGTCGTGTTGATTCATGCTGAAGGCAGCCTCAGAATTTAGGAGGTTATAAAAGAGCGCCGTACTGTTCACACATGAAGCACACAACTGTTCCGGTCGCTGTTCTATTTGCGCTTATCGCCATTACAGCGTCATGGAGAAAACATTGTGGTTACCAGGACCACTCTGAAACAGATTTTTTTTTAGAGATGGGGATAACCCCGGCCTCTGCATCGAATAATGCACACAGCCTTTATTGCTTATTAGAATCCAGTGTATCAAAAATGTTTACAAAAGTTCAAGCCCTTACAGAACAGGATAATCTCCTTCAAACGAAACAGCTAAAATCAAAAAAACTACGAAAGCCTATTATGATGCTGCCACGTATGACGGGAGAAAAAATCATGTGCCGCCGTAAGGAGACGAGTGCAGCATCCACCATAATCTTCCTCTGATCTGAAGGGAGTAAGAAAGCCCATAGCTGGATCCAATGTGCTGCCGAGTAAATAACCTGTAAGACATGAAAGTGATTCTTCCTGTTAAAAACAACATTATTTCTACATAACCAGATGGCCCAACAAATGGCTGACACACCAATCCTGATCCTTCTTTTAGTTTTAACATCAATCCCATTCAGCCAATTCCCAAATATATTTCAAGTTGGAGGGGGGAGGAATATTAAAAATACAAAAAACCACACGCCAAATAAGTTTAGCAAAAGGACAGAAAATAAACAAATGATCAGCTGTCTCTTTGTTCCCACAAAAGCAACAAGACATATCACCTTTCCACCCTTTTCTAGCTAGATTATTTTTTGTCAGAATCACCCTCTTATCTAAGAATCACATGAAGATTTTGATCTTTAGAGGCAATTTTAATTTCCACAAATAGGTTTTGAGAAAAATAGTATGTCCATTCATCATGTCCTCATACATAGTTTTAACAGTAAAGCTCCCATTCCGAGTCAGGTTCCAATGGAACCTATCAGAATTCGAATTCAGGGAGACATTCATCAGACGCAAGCATAAATGAGACCACATGTCCCAAGTAATGCCTACTAAATTCCTACGAAAGCAAATATTAAGCGGTGGTGCATTCTCAAACACATCAGCAACCGATACATCTTTAGATTGCACAATATTATATAAGAGAGGATATTGAACGGATAGAGGGGTTTGGCCTAACCTAATGTCCTCCCAAAATCTAGTTGTTTCTCCGTTTCCAATCTTAAAAGAACCTCTACTAAAGAAATCCTTCTTAACTCTCATTAAACCCTTCCAAAAAGGAGAATCAGTAGGTTGTGCCTCAACATGAGCTAAAGATTTACTATTTAAGTATTTATTATGCAACAATTCCTGCCAGACACCCTCCTCATTAAGTATCTTAAACAACCATTTAGCCAATAAACACTTATTCTTTAACTCAAGCACTTCAACACCCAATCCACCTTGATTTTTAGGTCTACAAATAATGTTCCATTTTGTTAACCTATATTTACGCTTGGTCTCATTACTCTGCCAGAAAAAACGAGATCTATAGAAATCAAGTCGCTTACGAACACCTTTAGGAATCTCGAAAAAAGATAACATAAACATGGGTAAACTTGTTAACACCGAATTAACAAGAACTAAACGATCCCCATAGGAAAACAGTTCCCTTTCCAACACCCAAGTTTTTCCTCAAAACGACTCTCCACATGATGCCACTCAGAGTTCTTAAGTTTTCTGTGATGAATAGAAATACCCAAATATTTAAAAGGTAACAAACCAGACTAACAACCAATAATTTGTTTATACTGGTTCTCTACCTCCTTAGCCTTACCAAAATAGAAAACTTCACTCTTATGGAAATTAATCTTGAGACCCGACAATTTCTTAAAGATACACAAGATTAACTTAAGATTTAGAGATTTATCCAAATCATGCTCTAAAAATAATACTGTATCATCAGCATATTCAAGGATAGACAAACCTCCTTCAACTAGTTCTGGAATAAGATCTCCTATTTGTCCATTTTCCTTAGCCCTAGCAATCAGAATAGCAAGCATATCCGCAACAATGTTAAAAAGAATAGGTGAGAGAGGATCACAATGCCTAAGCCCTTTTTTCGTTTGAAAATAATGGCCAATAACATTGTTAACCCTAATACCAACACTTTCTCCCTGAACAAATTGTTAAATCATATCACACCATTCCTGAGAAAACCCCTTCATACGTAAAGCCTGAAGAAGAAAAGGCCACTTAACCTTATCATATGCCTTCTCAAAATCAATTTTAAAAATTACCCCATCCAATTTCTTCCTCCTAAGTTCATGAATGGTTTCGTGAAGGATAACAACTCCTTCCAAGATGTTCCTCCCAGGCATGAAAGCTGACTGAGAAGGTCTAACCACCTTTTGCACTATCTGAGTAATACGATTAGTACCCACTTTAGTGAACATTTTAAAACTCACATTAAGAAGGCATATAGGTCTATATTGTTGAATTTGAACCGCGTTGTCTTTTTAGGAAGCAAAGTTATCACTCCAAAGTTCAGTTTAAACAACTGAAGATTACCTTGCATGAACTCTAAAAACATGGCCATCAAATCCGCTTTAATGATCTCCCAAAAGAATTTGTAAAATTCAGCTGGGAACCCATCAGGACCTAGAGATTTATTAGGCTCCATCTGAGATATTGCCTCAAACACTTATTCCACCAAGAAATCAGCGGTGAGAATAGCATTCTCCTGTTGAGAAATCTGCGGAATATCCTGTCTATTACTTTCCACTAAGGAGATACTATTTGGGGTCGAAGGCCCAAATAATTTCTTGTAATATTCAGAAATATATGTTCTCAAATCCCCATCCCCGACAATGGTTCCCTCACTTGCTCTAACTGAAAAATCATCTTCCTACGATGTTTCCCATTAGAAATAAGATGAAAAATACTTGGTATTCTCTCCCCCCTCCATAATATGCTTAACCTTAGCCCGTTGAGCCCATTTACTTTCTTCGTCTCTACGAAGGAGACAAAGGCGATCATTAGCATCACGAAGAGTAGCCCTCTCTCCTAAAGACAAAACGACACTCTCAGCCTTAATGTCCAACTCCTCAATAATCCTAATCAGCTTGTCCCTCTCAATTCTATACTTACCACTTTGGTTCTTAGCCCATCCCTTAAGAAAACGCCTTAGGTGTCTTATTTTATTTTGCCAAATAGAAACAGCTGAATCACCCTTGTTAACAACCGCCCATTCAGAAGAAACCATCTCATAAAAGCCGTCCATTCTGAGCCACGGAAGCTCAAACAAAAAAATACTCTTATTTCCAACATGAGCACGAGCACCAAAATCCAAAAACAAGGGGGTATGATCCGAACCATTTCTAGCGAAGGCTTGAACAGTCGCAAGAGGGAATTTATGCTCCCACTCCACAGAAGAAAGAACTCTATCTAATTTTCCAAAAGTTGTGTTAGCTCTCCTGCTAGCCCAAGTAAATTGTCTACCCGATAATTCAATTTCTTTCAGATCCAAACTATGAATAATGGCATTAAACATAACAGGCCATCTGGGATTGTAATTATCGTTATTCTTCTCTTCAGGTTTCCGTATTATATTAAAATCCCCACCCACCAACAAAGGTAGTGTTTCATTTTCACAAATACGAACAAGCTCTGATAAGAAGTTTGGTTTAAATTCATCTTGAGCAGCACAATAAACCGACACTAAAACGCATTCAAAACCATCATGCTTTGACTTGACAAAAAGTTTAACAGAGAAATCTCCTACATCCACATTCCTAACCTCAATAGATAAGGAGTTAATTCCAATAAGCATTCCTCCTGATCTACCCCTAGGTGGTAGGCAAAACCACACAAAATCCAAGCCCGAAGCTAAGTGATTGAGGAATGATGGCGCAAAATGAGTTCTCCCTGTCTCAGACAAAGCAAGAAAATCAAGTTTCCTCTCCCAGATACTCTCCTGAATAAAATGATGTTTACCCGGGTCACGAAAAACCTCACTATTCCAGAACATACCACAAAAATTATGCATCTTGCTTATTATTAATACGATTAATCCGCACACTCCTACGTTTATTTGACAGAGAGTAATCTTTCTTTTTCCTACCTAACTTTGTTTTGTCCACATCAACCACTAAATTAATTGGAGAACCATTATTAGGAAAGCACTCTTCATCAACCAAATCTTCAGTAAGACTAGCAACCTTATTAAGAATTAAACTACGTGGCTGATGATCATAATTACTATCCAAATTATTATGAAGCATCGACATAGTTATATTCAAATCCCCTTCTTTAATTAATTTAGCAGATTCCAACCTCGAAACACTAGAAGAACCCAAAGAAAGTCCTAGGCTAGCAGCTCTATCAATATCAGAATCAGAGAAAGACAAAATGGAAAAACTCTTGTTTGAATTCAAAGAATTCATACCTGCCCCAAAGTCCCTCCTAGCAGCAAGCCTCATCGCCCTCTCCATTTACGTGTCATCCGCATTGTGCTGAGCCCGGATACGGTCACTAGAACGTACACCCGTTACAGTTACGTCCAGAACACCGCCAAAATCCTCGATCAACTTCCTGGAACCTTCTAGCTTCGGGCTACCAAAACTAGCAAAGGGAAAAGTTGGTAGTGGAGTGAGTGGGCTTTTCAATTCAGCCAAAGGAAGAACCATAGGTAACTCAAGCCGCGGAGAACTAATCTCCGCATCCACACTTGCTGCACCTGAAACTGCGGAGACAAAACAAACAGAATTACAACCAGAACCCGAGCACTTGTGCTTACAAGCAGCCAAACATTGAATATCATCAGCAAAAACCCCTGTTTTAAAACACGCACGTCCCGGTGTTGCAACAAAAAACGTACCATCCATATGAGGCTCGGAAACTCTCCCAAAAGTATCAAAACTTGTGCCCCCAGCCACTGTAGAAATCGATGTATCCTCCATGTACACATCAGGTGCCGGGTTCCCCCCATCTTGCCTGTTATCTGCCATAGGATGCGAGACAAAATCAGTTCCAGCCGTCGCCACAAAGGCAGGCAAAACTGCTGCCGTAGCAGTGCAGGACGTAGCAGAGGAATTCTCTGCCGTGGCTGCCGCAGATTCAAATGCAGGCGAAACTGCTGCCGCAGCGAACGGGGCAGCGGTAATCTCTGTCGTGGCTGCCGCAGCCGCAGAACGTGGCAAGAACTCTGCCCTGGCTGCCATGGCTTCAACGGACGCAGGATTTCCTGTAGTGGGCGCAGGGGCAGTTGAAATCCCTGTCGTGGCTGCCGCGAGTGACTGTGCACCTACTGGCTTCGAATTATCCGAGAAAACATGATCTCCATTAGCTGCTAGCACACTAAGATCCACCGAAACATTATTGGGAGAAGATCTAGCTGAGAACAAAGCCGTGACCTCCTTCCTAGCACGATCAAAAGACTGGCGTACCGAAGGAGAGAACACCAGCCCTACCTTGACCGAAGAGGTTATTGGATTCTCACCGCCACCACCATGATAAACATCAGTAGGTTGAGTAGGTTTTGGGTCCAACGAAGATTGTGATGTTTTGCCTGTGAGTTCATTCACTTTATCTTGGAAGTCATCCCCAAGCCCATCAGAATCATCATCACTCTCATCATCCCCCTCTCCACCATCCATGTCCACATCATTAATTGGTAGGGGCACATTCTCCTCCACCTCGAACGAAATACTATAAAAACCATCTTTAATAAACATCTGGAAACGTTTTGGGATCTTACGGTAATTTATACAACCAATACGAATGCGGAGAATTCCGTGCTTCCTAGTGAAAGGCATATCAATCTCCAAAGTCATACCAAACATGTCCCCAACAGCCCACAGAGCTAGGTAATCACCAATGTGCAGGCTCGGAATCCCGTCCACTCGCAGCCACACCTCCGGAAGAGCATATGCATGTTCAGGGTCCTTCATCCAGTTGTCAATAGTGATCTCACACGGACTATTAGGCACAATGCATCTCCCAAAAATCTTTAGTCTCTCCAACTCAGTACTGTTCGGAAATTCAACCTGAAAAATATTATGCCACATACGAATAACATTAAGCAAAATTCTCTGTCAGAACCAACCGCTGCAACTGTCTAATGATCCCCGGAATGGTCAAATCTCCCCTCGAAACAACAATCGAAGCTAACTGATGATTCTCCAATTTAGGCTTGTATGTTTCAGTGCAAGGGAATTTGAAAAAGATAAGCTCCTCATGACCATACCCATGGACTAAATTTTTTGGCTTAGGGGTGATGCATGTAAAATGCATACATGAACTTTGCATGTTATTACTTGTTTTTCCTACATATTAACGACTTATATTCATGTTTTATAATGATTTGGGGGATTTTCTGAACAATCCCCCTTCTTTTGGTTCTAACCCTGTTTTTCCAGAAAACGTACTTTTTAGTGTTTTAGACTTTCCGGGAGCTTCGGGACTCCAAAAAGGGCAAGGCCAAAGAGCACGGTTCAGAATTTTCGAGACGAAGACCATGGGCCAAAGTAGAGGGCCAAAAGGCCAACCAGGTGGAAAAGAGGACCCTCCATGGGGCCAGATTCCTTCGCCGCGTGTGGGGCCCCCTTTTTGCCCATGTGGCTCCGATGCCGTCGATCTTTCTCTCCCGAGTGTATCGTGACCTAAAAACGAATATATAAAGGGCCCCCTGGCCTTTTCGAGAGCGAGGCCACGCCGAGAGACGAAACCACAAAACAGAGAGAGACAGAAGGCTACCGGCGGAGAAGATCGGAGGGGGGAAACGCCGCCGGGATCACCCCCGGAGGGCTCCACCCCCCTCCGGCGTGTTCATCATCAACATCTACAGCAAGATCAGATCCATCTCTCCACTATAATCTCTTGGCAAACACGATGTATGATGCAATACTATATTCCCTAGATGTATTGTGTCTCCCCGTCTATGTTTGAGTAGTAAATTGTTCTTGGCAATGGTGAAATAGTTCGTTGATTGGTTGCATACAAGTTTGTTATCTTCTATGATTGTCTTTATGTACAATATATGGGTGCACGCATATGTTGGGGAATGCATGTAAGGTTATCCTCGGTAGCATAATGGAGTGGTGGTGACTTGGGAGTGACAGTAACCTGAGACCGAGCCACAAAGTTAAGTTATTGGGGGATATATATAGGGGACCTTAGAACGTAAGGCTGTGGTGGGACTTTATGTCTTAATCAATCTTGTGCAGTCATTTACTTGGCCACATGATCCATCATAAGGGGTTGTAGATCATTTACTTGACTATACCTATTCATGGCTCCTTCCTAGAAGAAACAACTAAGACTAAAACATGTGTTTCACTAATTGTGACAACCACACGAACGAAACACATATTGCTAGAACACTTTCTCCCTTCGGATACTTGAGATATTTGCTGTTTGCTACTTGTGAAACTTGCTTTAGAAACTTGCTCTAGGATTACTTGCATTTTAAACTTGCTTCACTAGTTACTAGACAAACCACACTCTACGTCACATGCTTTTAATTAGTTAGTTCCTTTTAGTCAAACTTATTGCTTTGCATAAACAGCCATATAAGAGGGTTATAGGGCTTTAGAGAATAGATAGCTTACCTTCAGCTCCTCGTGGGTTCGACACTCAAATACTTATCCAAAGGTACTACAATTGATCTCCTGCACTTGGGAGTCATCAAGCACTTTTCTGGCGCCGTTGCCGGGGAGCGTTGTGCTAAGCTTTTATTCTTGTTTGCATTACATACTAACATATAAACCTAAAACACAAAAACAAATTATAAAATGGAAGACAACCAAACAATTTTAGAACTGTATAATATCTACCTTGAATTAGGACATGAAGTGTTTGAGGAGAAATTGAAAAATTATTTGCACAACAATCATATTTGTGGTAGTACTAATTCTTTGAACACCTTTATTGCTAAGGAAAACCTTGAGCTTGGGGAAGTTTGTCTTGATGAATATGATATTTTTAGTCCCCCTACTATTGAGGATAAAAATGATATACTTGCTGATTCTATGGAAAGTTTTAAGCTTGGGGAAGTTGGTTTTGATGAGCATGATATTTCTAGTTCCCAAGCTTGGAGGAGAAATTCACTTTGATGATACTATGCCTCCTATATATGATGATTGCAATGAAAATTATGAATGTTTAACTCCCACTATCACTAATGAGGATTTTACTTATGTGGAGAGTAGTGATTCTTTTATGCATGTGGCTCATGATAAGAATGTTTTATGTGATATTCATATTGTTGAATCTATTCATGATGCTACTGAAAATTATTATGATAGAGGGAAACATGGTTACACATATTTTAACAATATTAAGTTCCCTTTTGTATGCTAAAAGTATTGAAGTTGCACTTGATCTACCTTTCTATGCTTGCTATTATGTGCTTCTTTTATTTGTTTCATTACAAAATGCCAATGCATAGGAAAGGGGTTAGACTTAAAAATAAATTGTTTAATATTTTTTGGTGTGTTCCTTATGCTTTAATTTCCTATTCGGTTTGAGCACACATTTATGTCTTTTCAACATGTAAAATACCTTTACCTACTGTTATCTATCATTTATTTTAAGATTTTCATTTTATAAAATTTTTGGGAAAGTAAATGAGAAGGATGAGTAATGGAGAAGTTGGGGTTGACCTTGAACATGTATTGTTCATGCCAATGAAACCATTGCAAAGTCTCTATCATTAAAACTTTTTCCAAAGCTAAAAAAAATAAAAATATTAGTTCACTACTGTAACATCACATTTCTGTCTTATTTCTCATCATAAATGGCAAGAATAATCATATATGAGAGATAGGATTAAATAATAGTAATTAGCTGTCCAGAAAACAGATTCCTGAACTTCACTGCGAAAAATGTTTAAAATCACAGAAGTGGAATTTTGACCTGGTAATTTACGAAAGCAATATTTAGTTATCACTACATATTTCATTAGTTTTAAGTTTTCTGATTTGAGAAACTTAAGTGCCTATAAAAATTCACTCTTTACGGGCTGTTCAGTTTTTGACAGATTATGTCTTTATTTTGCATTGCTCTCATTACTTGTGTTTTGTGTGGTTCTTTTGATCAAGGAGCAATGCACAACTGTAGTAACAGTAGTTAATATTTAGAATCAACTCATGATGTGTCTTTGCTGTACCTATGTGGATTTTATTTATTGAGGCACTAACCTCTCTAATCAAGTTTTATGTTGAGATTTGTGTAAGAAGAATTTTTCAGGAGGAAGAGTTGAGTGAGATGAACAAAGATCAAGAGGGACAACCAATCAAGCTTGGGGATGTACCCATGGGCTCATCCTACATGTATCAAATAAGTACAATAATCCAAACTTGGGGATGCCGAGCCACCTCACTCCAACCATCATGATGTTAAGTAAGAAAAGCCTAACTATACAGCTATCAATAAAGCGCTTTACGGGAGGCAACCCGGTTGTTCTTAGTTGGTTTTTCCTAGTGTCCTCTTGCTGTAACAAGAGACTTAGTCTTTAGTTAAGTTTCTGGAGTTTTCAATAAAGTGTAAAGTTTCACCCATTTGGATTTAAAAGTTGCTATCCTAGTGCTTGGAATTTTCTGTTTCAGCACGATTCTGCTCACCGTACGATTTTCATTTTTTATCTGTAAGTCGGATTGAGCTATTTTTTTAGTATGTTCTGCAAATTTTCGTACTATGTAAGCACAAAAATTGGATTAATTTTTTGATGAGTCTAGCTTAGGGAAAACGTTCGTTTTGCTGCTATTGCTTTTCTGACAGATTTTGCCTTCTTTTGTTGGATGCACTCTTTGGGTTTGGGACTTGAATTTCCTTGATCTTTTCGAGCTAGAGAGTGAACATACAACATTATGAACCTTATTGTCTATCTTCTGGAGCATTTGTTTTGGAATTTTGCGCAGCATGCATACGTTTTGTTTGTCCTTGCTAATATCACCCCACAGAAAAAGAATGGGAGAAACATGTTTTGTAAAGTTTTTTGACAGGGAATAGAGGAGCTGCGCCAAGAGAGATCCAAGAGTGGTGAAAACCACAAGCTTGGGGATGTGGTGAACACCCCCCTGGACCAACACTCTTTTGGTTAGCACACGTCTACTTTCTTTTTTCTAAGCAAACCATTTATCGCAGAAACTTGAAGCGTCTAGTTTTGTTTTTTTTAGTTTATTTGTGAGACCACCACCACAATTATCTTTATGAGAATCAGCTACTAGAATAATGGGTTGAATTAAGTTGGATGCTGTTATATTTATTGGGAAAAGGATGCTTTAGTTGATTATAAAAGCTACTTATAGTTGCATGATTTATATGCTGTTTTAGGTGTAGAAATTTACCATAGTGTTGTCATGAGCTATCTCTTATTCATGTTTTTGATGTTAATTGTTAGTTTACTTAGTTTGTCATGAAATGAGTAGTTCTATGGACACTAATGCATGCATAGTAGCTGGTAAACTATCTCCCTCTTGCTAGCCAAAAAAGTAAAAATTCCAACAAGTATAAACTTGTTTCCAACACCCTTTAGCCAAGTATTTCCAGTGAGTCCACCATATCTACCTATTAGCTTCAGAGCTATTCCGAGTATGTTCACCATGTTATAGTGTTATTTATGTTCTAAATTAAGATATTCACTTTATTAATTGTCATGAGCTGAATTTGGGATAGGACTCTCACGAACTTTTGAATGCACACCTTTACTTTTCATTGCACTTAATAAACATGACCCAATAACGGGAGCTAAAAGTTTTGCGTTTGACATGTGTTTGGTTGGGAGCTAGCTATAAACGTATATCACTGGAAAGCTTTCAACATTGCACAAAAATTTACATTTGGTTGATATCATGTACTTTTGTTTTTGGACTCCTGCCATGCCGAAATGAAATAGAGGAATAGTTCACAACGGACCGACCCAAGTATATGATCTTGATTGTTCACAACGGACCGAGTTTCTAATGGGGGGGATGGCGACTCAGGCGACTCCACACCCCTGACCTAGCCGCCGGCGATCTCCAATCCCCGGCGTCCACTTCCCCTCTCCAACCGGGTACTTCATTCCTCTGCCGTCCTCCTCTTGGATGGCTCCCCCACGTCCCCCTGCATGGATCTGGAAGGTAACCTATTCTACCTCCAAAGATCTAGATCGGGGACGTGTAAAGTCCTATGATGGAACGCTTCACCTCTGGATCAAAGAACCCTACCGTGACTGGATCTGCCTTAAGGATGCTAAGGGCAAAGCTTTGGTTGGGAGACATGCGATTATTGATGAAAGAATTGATCTGGGGTTTAAGGTACGATTTCCAGCTCACTGTGCCCTAGTTGGCGTATGCATGGCTTCTCCTACTACTCAGGTACCTGTCGAGATCTCCAAGTCTTTGGATCTAGTCAAGGAGTCAACCACACCTGAGGTTTCGGTTACTCCAGACATTATTAATGCTGATATTGATCACGCCGACATGCCCATGAATTGTGCTTCGGCGGTTTTTGATTCTATCTCTATGGGACTGGATTTTTCACACGGATTTAAATTTGCTAAAGAGGTTGATCGTTTATTCTCCTCAACGGTTCATCCAACTTATTATACGGGACACTTTATTATGGTGGTATCTTTTGCACGTTCTTGCTTCCGTCTTAATGAAGATTCCGTTGCTATTGCCCTAGAGGCTGTTATTGGAGGTTTTTGTGGCAGCTTAAAAGTTTCTCATCTTAAGGATAGAACTTATTCTTTCAATGTCTCCAATAAGCTGGTTGGTTTTCATATTTATAAGCTTAAGTCTTTTTCTTGTGATAAATTCAAGTGTGTGTTTAATCTTTGGGGTAGAGGAGGACCTCATTGGTTAAGTGAATTCAAATATTGGCAAGAAGAATGTAATAAAGAATGGACTCTTGTTAGTCCGAGTAAGAAGAAAATTCAAATTGGCTTAGACGCTCTGAAGTTGCGAACTCCTCGATCTATTATCAAGACAGGAAGTTCTATTAGCAAGAAGTTGGTTTTCTCGGAATCTCTTAGTTATGAGGCTTGCAAGGGATATTCTGAACCGTCTAATTCTACGAGTATCACTTTTGGTTCTTTTACATCTTTGGATTCATCTATTTCCTTCGAATCCTCCTCTAAAGAGCCTGATGTTGTGGAAGACACTGGTCAATTGGGGCTGGCTTCTGTAATTGATGACATGGCTTTCCGATTCTGGAAATGTGCTAGATGTTTATCTATGCAACACGACAAATCTAGCTGTCACAGTGATATCAGATGTCGTAAATGCTTTCACTATGGACATGTTGAAAAGAATTGCTTTTAGTAAACGAACCCATATTTGGGTTCCAAAAAATAAGTTGCCTCCGTGTCCGACAGTGAGTACCCAAGCGTCGCCGTGGCCGTTACGCCTTCCACTCCACCACTCCCTAACATAGCCTCCACCACCTGTCGGTTAACCCCTACCTCTGTTCTCGGCGAAAACTCCACGAAAACCCCAATGGCGAATTTCGAGCTCAATCCGGGAAGGTGGGTTCCGCAGGGATTCCAGGTCGTCGACGGTGGGCCTACACGGCTGCCCCGTTCCTTCTACACGCCTGCTGTTCCCCCTCAAGAACTCATGAAGCCTACTGCGTCGCCATTGTGGAACCAGAGCAGTTACCAGAGGAGGAGCAGTTCTGGCGGATTCAGGTTCGTGATTACATCGAACAAACTCTTCAGCGAGTTGTGGAGGATACTCAGCCATGTCTTTTTGGCACTGGCCTCTTTAAGATGCATAGCGCTGCTGCGCGTACTGCTTTGGTTCAGAACGGACCCTATGAGTTGCAGGAGAATATTTTTGTGCGGTTTGTTAATCATGACAACCGCACACAATTTACACAGATCTGCTTTTGGTTCTCGTACTGGATGGATTATGCTTTTGGGAGTCCCTTATGACTTCCGTAATGAGAGGGATCTTGCCAATGCAGTTGCTCCCTTTGGAAGATTCCATCATTGGCATCACCTAGACGGTGTCCTCGACATAACCCTTGTCTATGTCACCTTCATCTCACCGCAGCTCGTTCCAGAGACATTGTTTTTGGAATTTCAGCTCTTTGGGTGCTGCCAGGGAGTCATGGATTGCACCCTGTTATCTTTTATCTGCTGAGTTCAATGAAGTGATTCCCCCTGATGAGGATCAGATGCCATTGGATGGGAATCCCCATCCTATGCCTGGACACATGCAAGAAGACCATGGCAATTTTGGGTTGCCACAGTTTCCTGAACTTGGCTGGAATGAACAACAGCCTGCTGCGGATTTTCCAGTGCAGCAGCCACAAGATGATGCTATGGAAGACCAAGATCCTGTTGCTGGGCAAGTTGGTGGCTGGGACCACCTCTTACACAGCATGAGTCCAATTCTACTATGAGTTCTGATTCTGACAACTCTGTCAATCAGAATGTCTTGATGGTCAATATGCTGCAGGTTCACACAGCCTCTGCTGCACCACTGCCCCTGGTCTCTTTCCCTGGCCATGGGTTCAGACAAATGCCCATATGTATGGGCCTGTCTTGCCCCTTCGATGCAGTGGGATAAGTTGCTGTCCAAATTAGTTCCTACTTGTGCATGTCCTCTGCCAGGCCCAGTGGGTTCTCTCCGAGCCCATTCACAATGATTTCACATGCTTCTGTTCCTTTTAAAGGAAACACTTTTCAGTTCAGCCCAAGAAGAGATTCTTCAAGGCACAGAGGACTAACAGAAGATTGTACCTGGAAGGTTCTTCTAAATCTTCTGGCCCACTGCCCTCTGCCACTATTGAGGAAATCGATTCTCCATTTCACCTGCTACTGTTGTCACTGCAAGGGAAGGAGGTGTAATTTAGGCACTCCAACTGTGGAATCTTCTGTCAGACGTAGTACTCGACAGGCTGCTCTGAATAATGGCTTCAAGTTGGTGGCCTTGCAGGACATCCACAACCCAGAAAGAAGTCAAGGTCTGCTAGACCTCAAGAAGCCAGTGCCTCTGTTACACCCCACACTCCAATTGTGATTCTCCAAACATGTGGGGAGAGCTCTTGAGATTGCAGAGGAAGAGATCACTAAGGACAAGCTTGAGGCTGATCCTGACTCTCCTAAAGACCAAGGAAAATAATGTTAGACAAACTTTTATGTAATGGCTTTTGGTCTGGATTTCTAATGTTTTATCTTATCACCTCCTGGGCATATTATTATGTAATGGATCTATCTTCAAAATGCTTATCTGTGGACCTGATAGGCCCCTATTATTGTTATTTTGCTCTGATGCTGGTGTTCTTTTGGTAGCTGGCTGGTCTAGCTATTTTGCTCCTTTTCTTATCAATGTCAATGGATAATACATCACAATTATTCTTAGATTGGAGAGTGATGGATTGGAATGTCAAAGGCTTAAATGATAAAAATAAAAGAATCCTGGTTTATAACAAAATTGAAGAGAGCCAATGTGCTATTATGTCTGCAAGAAACTAAATGTGAAAGTTTTGATCACAGTTTCATTAGGTCCTTTTGTCCAAAGAGGTTTGATAAATTTGTTTTTCTCTCCCTTGAGGGAGCTTCTGGAGGTATTATTGTTCTTTGGAACAGTTCCATTTTTGATGGAGAATTGATTGACTGCTTCAAGTCTGCTATTAAGATTAATTTTACCTCAAGCATAATCTCTCTTCTTGGACTCTGGTTACTGTTTATGGTCCATGTAGTGGCCTTAACAGGGATTTTTTTGTTCAATGGCTTTTTGATTTAATCATTCCTACATATGAAATTGGTTGATAGTGGGAGATTTCAATTTTATTAGATCAGTGGACAACAGGAACAAACCTGGAGCTGATATGAATGATATTTTCATTTTCAATGAAATTATTAGTCATCTAGGTCTGATTGAATTGCCTTTAAAAGGCAGATCCTTTACTTGGTCTAATATGCGATCAACCCCTGCTTGAGCAACTTGATTGGTTCTTTACTAGCACTTGGTGGACTTTGAATTATCCAAACACTTTGGTTAAGCCTCTTGCTAAATCAACATCTGATCATGTGCCATGTGTTGTTTCAATCTCCACCAACATTCCTAAAGCTCAGATTTTTCGCTTTGAAAATCACTGGATACATCAACTGGATTTATGGAACTTATGCTAGAGTCTGGAAGTGCCTGTTAGGAAGAATAACATGGCTGCCACTATTACTGCTATATTAAAAAACATCAGACATGAGCTCAAGAGATGGGGTAGAAATCTTTCTAACTTGAAGCTTTTAATTGCTAAATGCAATAAGGTGATTTTGATCTTGGATACACTTGAGGAGGAGTGGAACCTCAGTAGACCTGAATTTAATTTCAGAAACATTGTTAAAACCCATCTGCATAAATTGCTTTTATCTCAATCTGCCTATTGGAAGAATAGATGCACTATCAGATGGGTACAGCTTGGAGGTGAAAAATACTAAATTTTTCCATGCTAAAGCTACAGAGCGTTATAGGTTTAACACTATAGCTGAAATTAAAAATGAGGAAGGTGTCTCTTTGATAGATCATCATCACAAAGCACTGCTTTTTGGAATTGTTTCAAAAAAACAGAATGGGAATTCCATCTATCACATCAAAGCTTTTTGATCTTTCCAATACCTGCATCCAACTGTTAGTTTGCAATGCTTGGTTGAGCCTTTTACTACAGAGGAGATTGCATCAGTTATGAAATCCCTTAAGACTGATAGAGCACCTGGACCTGATGGTTTCAATGGACTTTTTGTTAAGAATGTTGGGAGGTGTTGAAGGATGATTTCACTCAGCTATGCCATGATTTCCATTCAGGGACTTTATCTTTACAAAGTTTATGACTCATATATCACTCTCATCCCAAAATCAAACTCACCTGAAAACTGTCAATGATTTCAGACCTATATCCTTGACTAATATTGTCTGAAATTTGTCACCAAGCTTATTGCTAATAGACTGCAAAATGTGATTTGTGATACAATTCATGATAATCAATATGGTTTTATTAGGGAAGAACTATCCAGGACTGCCTTGCTTGGTCTTTTGAGTTTCTGTATCAATGTCAGCAGTCCAAAAGAAAAATTGTGGTTCTCAAGATTGACTTTGAAAAAGCCTTTGACACTTTGGACCATGAAGCATTATTCAAGTTTTAAAATTTAAAGGTTCCCAGATTATTCCTCAATTGGGTAAGAGAAATTCTAGCTTCAGGATTCTCTTCTGTTCTTCTTAATGGAATACCTGGGAAAAAATTTCATTGCAAAAGAGGAGTTAGACAGGGAGATCCTTTGTCTCCACTCCTTTTTGTTGAAGGAGCTGATTTGTTACAGAGTTTAGTAAACAAAGCTTACTCTGATGGTCTACTTTCCCCTCCTATCCCAGTCAGAAAAGATTTTCCTATAATTCAGTATGCTGATGATACTATTGTGGTGCTTCCAGCATGTGCAAAGGACCTGAAAGTTTTCAAGGATATTCTCAACACTTATGCTGCCTTTACAGGCCTGAAAGTCAATTTTCATAAATCATCTATGATTCCTATCAACTTAACTGTTGAGGAAGCTAAGGTACTGATGCTTATTACTATAAGGTTGTTCCACATGCTGTGGTTGAGTCTGGCTCTTTTTGGTGGAGAAATATATTGGCATTATCTGAGAATTACAGGAACTACACTACATGCTGGGTAGGCAATGGTTTCACTGTATTGTTTTGGGAAGATAAGTGGCAGCCTCAACCTCTTAAGATAACTTTCCCAAGACTTTATTCTTTTGCCAAAGACAAATTTCAATCTGTAAATGATTTCATGCTTGCCACAGAATGTCTCCAGAATTTTGCTTTACCTCTGTCAGTTCAAGCAAATGAAGAGCTTAGGATGTTAAATGGCATGATTGGTCAGTTTACTTTGCAACTTGATATTGCAGATCAATGGAAGAGTCCACATTCTAGTGGAAGATTAAGTCCTAGCTCTTTTTATAAGCACCAATTTTGTGCTGTCCCTGATGAACCAATTTCTTTTGCAATTTGGAGGAGCAAGTGTCAATCTAAGCATAGATTTTTTGCTTGGCTTCTTCTGCATGACAGAATTAATACCAGGGATATGTTAATTCGTAGAAATTGGCACATTAATACTTCTTCTGATTGTGTCATGTGTCCTGGGCATGTTCTTGAGGATTGGGCACTATTTTTCAATTGTAGCTTCAGTACAAGGATTTGGAACTACTTGCAGATCCCTTGGATACCTGGTTCACCATCTTGTACTATCAGGTTATGCCAGAAACATTTTACTGGACCTTGTTTTGTGGAGATTGTGATCCTGGCTTGCTGGTGCATCTGGAAGCAAAGAATGGAAGGATCTTCAAAAACATCAGCCAACTTTTAGAGGATGGAAGGCCCTGTTTATACAGGAAGTCACTCTGCTTAAGTACAGGGTGAAGAGTTCACACTCTGTTTTTTTGACATCATGATGGAATTCACTCCATAATCCCTTGTATATATTGTACAGTTTTGTAAATAACCTTTTATTTATTTAATAAATGGGGGGCTGTGGGGGTTTCCCCCACAGTATTGGTGTCAAAAAAAAAATAGAGGAATAGTAAGTTTTGATGAGTAAGTATATTTATGACTAGAGAAACGCATTGAGCCGCTAACCCAAGCCATGCTTGATCATGGTGGAAATTTACTTACAGCTAGAGTGGACTCTACAAACACATCCTAGAATAAAATAATAAGCTATGCATATAGTGAATGAAATAAAAAAGGATGATTAGTCTACTCCGTTTGTTCATCTTGTCATTGTGACATGGGCTGGTTTCCATATCATGGGGCAAGAGGTACCTCTTTGCGGTTCTCTATGATGTCATTAATACTTATTATGATTGTACAAAGCTTTAACATCCCAAGTATGAAAAACACCATTAGAATGTTTGCTCCTTGTTAATTTTTGTTTTGCATCATGTCATCATAAGCATTGCACTTGTTTTTCCATTTGATTTTCAAATCAAATTTCAAATTCTTGTTTCATACTTGTTCTGTTACAATTTTCAAATGAAATATTCAAATCAAAACATCAAATTGTTTCCAATAAACTTGAAAGTTCAAACTATTCAAATTGCTTCTTTTCAATAATTCGATTAATACCAAAATTGCTCAAATTCATTTGAATTTCCAACCAACAACTAAATTCAAACTTCTATAAAACAAAAAGTGGCACAGGTGGGCTTTTGTATTAAATAACCTATAAAAATTATCCCCACAATTTTCAAACCCCAAAAACCCTTTCATCTCTTCCCTTTTTCTTTTCTGCAAAAAAAAGGAGAAAGAAAAAATAAAAACAGAAAACGGCTGGGGGAGGCAGACCAGGCCAGCCAACTGGGCCAGCCCAGCCCACCTAACCCCATCGCGCGCGCAGCAGCAGGCCTGCGGCCTTTCTTCCTCCTCCGTACGGCTGGCGTCAGCTGACGCCAGCACGCACACACACTGCACCTCCCCCTCGCCACCTGCTCCCTCTCCTCGCCCTATATCTACCACCCGAGCTCCCTAAACCCTAGCCTAGCCCTCTCCTTCCTCCCTGCCGCCGCCAGCTCCCTTCCTCCTCTCTAATTTCCTTTCCGGCGATCGTTGGGGGAAGTGGCCGATCATGGCGCCACCGTGGACAGCAGCCTAGCGAGCGCCTCCGACAAGGCCAGGTGCACGAGCAGGACCGCCACCTCTCCCTCGACCTTATCGACAGCTGCAGCGGGTCCCAGGGGCTGCTGATTCTCGACGACGAGCCCGTCACCGCCGCAGTTGTTCTGAACCTCGCCGCTACGCCGTCGTCCCCGACCACGGCAGCCTCAACCAGCGACACCAACCACCTCCCGGTGAGACACTGAAGCGTCCCATGCCTCTCTCCAGCCTCCTCGCTTCCTGTTTCGCTAAGCGCACGTCTGAAACCCACGGCAGCGTCCGCCACCGTGCCACCATGGCTGTGGACGAGCACGATCCCGTGCGTTTTCGGGCCGTCCAAGCACACGCGCACACTCCACAACCCTCAGCACGCACGCACGAACGCCTAGCGCCGCCCGTTAGTGGTCACCGTGCGTTGCTGCACCACCGCGCCGCCGTCTGCCGTCGAGTTTCAGACGAAAGACTGAAACTTTCGTCAGTTTCAGTTAGACAGAACATGTGCACCTCAAAACCACGCGCGCGCTTCCACTGTCACGATTCGATCCACACCGTACTGGCTAGATCTAACGGCGCACAGCGCTAGCTCGCGGGTTCGAACCCCCGCGGCGCAGATTAAAAACCCACATTTTGCTCCTTTGCCACGCGGGCATGCAGGGCCCACCTGCCATAGGAAGTGGGTGCCACGCCAGATCCCAGCCGCGCGCCAGCTGGGCGCTGGCCCACAGGCCAGTGACCCAGGGGTTGATCAGCTGCGTGGAAAAGGTTCCCAGGGGCCTTTCTGTAACTCCTTTTTCGCATCCAAGCCCCTGGACCAAATCTGAATGTTTTTAAAATTGCAGAATAACCCCCAATTTTCAAATTCAAATAACTTTTGCATTTCAAATCCAAATATAATAAATAAAATATGTTTTCCATACCAAATTTAATTCTCTACATGTTTAAACCATTTGTAAACTGTTTTAAACATTTCAAATGTTTTCAAAAATTCAAATTCAAACTACTATTTCAAATTTGGTCAAAATCATAACTAATTCAAATGTCACATATAAAATATGTTCTCCATGCAAAATTGAACCACCTTTCCAAATATAAACTTTGTTTCCTGTTTTGAATAATTAAAATTGGTTAAATAATTTAAACCTTGTTTAAATCATTTAAAATTGCTAAATTCATAACTTGGTCAAATTAATTTCTTTTTGAACATATAAAATATGTTTTCAAACCAGTAAAATATAAACTTTTCAAATATGAATTTTATTTAATGTTTTGAACAAACAAAAATTCAAATAATTTCATACTTGAATTAAATTCATTTAAATCTTGTTCAAACTTGTTTAATTCATAATTAATTCATTTTAATTCCTTTTTCAACAAATGGAACATGTAATCCATCTAAAATTTTGTGTTCTTTCCAAATATGAACTTTGTTATCTATTTTGAACATTTAAAATTGGTGAAAACAACAAATGCTTGTGTAACTCATTTAAGAAGCCAAATTTCATAACTTAATAAATAAAATTTCAAAACTTGGTAAACCCCCTTTTCAAGTTAAAGCTATTGTTGTTTTCTCATTGTTTTCCTCATCCATGCATCATTGTAATCAACTATCACATGATGGTTAGTTGTAGGTCAATTAATTCAACCTTAATTCATGGGCTCTTCCATATGCAATCCAAATTGCATATAGGCCCATTTAATTATGTTACCATGTCAACTAGCTTATTTTGATGCATCAATTAAATTGTCATATATCATCCCATGTTTGTGCATTATGCCATGTTATTGATTGTTTGTCTCTCTGCGTTGTTTGTTTGCTTCTTCTCGAATAGACGACGACGTTGAGACAGACGAGGTTTACGACACTACTTCAAAGGAGTTAGCCCAGTACTAGGCTACTGAGTTTGCAGGCAAGTATTCACTCACATGAACCATTGTGTCCTTTCCACACTTGATATCGATACTTTCCGTTGTCTATCCTGCTAGCCTTAAGATTCGTTGCTTGTGTTCCGATCCTATCACATGTTATCCTGTAACCCTGATATAGCCTATCCTCCACACCTATAACCCCGTTGCTTGTTGCATGTGTCTTACTAGCATGCTTAGGGTTGGTTATCCTCGAGTCTGATGTCCGTTATCTCTTTTACCATATTTATTATGTTCTGGGGGCTCGATGTTTAAACAACAACCTGTTAATGTTTGAGGTAATGCTAATTTGATGAGAAGGCACCGGCAGGAGGCCGGGTATGGTTTTGAGGCCTGCTAGTGTCGAACTCAGGAAAAGTTCTTGTCCTCTAGATCCATGATGAGCGCGCTAACCGCATGTGGGAAGCTTGTATGGGCGCCCCCCTCAACTTTGATTCGATTTGCATCTCGTCCAAATCGCCTCATTTAGTTCGGGTTTTCCATTTGCCGCATGCATATGCAGGTGCGAACCCGAGGCCAGGGTGGTAACTTTTGTAGTCGGCATTTAGGGAGACACGTTCTTAGAGTGCTATGAGGGTCCCCTTTTCTTCGTGGGGCTTGATTAGCCGTGCGCTCAAATGCACGGGGTTCTTTGGGCTTGATGCGAAGAAGAGTTGGGTTGTGTTGAGTGCCTCGCTTGGTGGGTTTGATCCCCGTCTGGCGGGATATTCTTACGTGTACGGCCAAATTGGTGCATCCCTGCAGGGTTAAATCTTCTCGAGAAGCCGTGTTGTCCGCGGTTATGGATGACTTGGTGATAGGGCTGGCTAACAAGGATTAGACAACTTACACCTAATTAATGATAACTTGACTAGTAATAGGCTTATTGACACAATAACTTGAACCTTCACTAATCCAACTGTGTGAGTTATTCTCGGATTTCTTCTTTGGATAAGGGGCGAGATCCAGGATGGGTTTGTTTGAGGTTAGTGGTAGTTGGTTCCGATACGCTATCTTATCCCCTTCTTTTAGCCGGATGTTGTAGCGTGTCTCTGTAGTTGGTTAGGGAGCCCGCTGCCGCACTTTTGTATCACCTATCTTCCGTTGAACCCAAAGCATCTGTACTTGGTGTTGCCGGGTACACTTTGGTATCTTGTGCGTCTTGCTTGCCAGTACTCGTCTGTACTGACCCCTTTGGGGCTGCGTGTTCTGCAGACTACGTTTCCGAGGATCCCCATGGTGGCTACTACGTGGAGTATGACGAGGCTGCCGACGAGTAGATAGCGGACCCGGGCAGGATCCGAGACATCGTGGATGGGCTCCGTCTTTTCGTTTCCGGCCTCTTAGGCCTATTTGGATCTTGTCTGTACTCAGACACTTTGGATGCTTCCGCTGTGATGTAATGATGACTTGTTGGGACATGTGTCCTCTGGATGATTGTATTTTCTATCTCTGCTCTAGTGAGAGCTATTTGCCACTTATTTCTATTTCTGTGTGTCTTAGAGATTCGTTGTGATACCACTTGTTCAAATGCCGTTGACGTACCATGTGTGTATGTTATGAAGTACGTCAATGGAAGTAGTCGGATTTCTATGGGATGGTTTACGCAGACGATGGATAGTAGAGAATGGTTGCCACACGTTTACGTGTTGGCCTGCTCATATTGAGATGCGGGTGCCGGTATGCCCCGTAAGCCATTTATCTACTGTTTAGCGGGATGTGAGTATCCTCTAGAAGTCCGGGTGCGACAAATGGTATCAGAGCATGTCTGCCTGTAGGATCCCTTTTACTGGTCGCAGTTGAGTCTAGAAACTATTTTGTAGCTATATAGGAAAAATGAACGTGAGAGTAGGAATTCTGTTCTTTTATTTCTTTCCCTACCCACCCTCCCTTTTTCTGGTAAGGAAGTGCAACGTTGTTTTCTCTTCTCATCTAAACTTTCAAGTTAGGATTTCACGTATCCCGGAAGCAGATCCTCTATTCCTTTAGCAGTAGATATTGATCCTTTAAAAGCCCGGATGGGTTTTCCGTAGTACCTCAGGAGTGTTTGGTCTCGTGTTTCCCGATGTTGCTTCGATATCCTGTTCTTCTCAACATCCTTTTCGTCCGTTGAAACCTTGTTGTTGCTTGCCACTCCAGTTTTCTACCGGCGTCTAATCAAAACTTCCCCGATCATCTGCAGATGGATCTCAGGTTCTACCCGCAGGTGGTTCGTATGACTCGTTGCGAGAGCACTGCCGGTTATCCGGAGATGCTGAGAGACATGGTCACTTTTCTGGGGTTCCGTTGGGCACCAGAGTACCAGGTCTACGAGCAGCAGCGAGAGTTTGACCAGACCTACTACCAGGCTATCGTCTACATTCTGTCAGATGATGGTATGAGCATAGTCCACCGCTACGAGGCAGTGGGTTCCACAGTGGATATGGCTGTGCAGCAGGCAGCTTATGTGAGCCTCACCGTCCTTCGTGCTGACTACTGGGGATTTGACGATTCTATCTATCGCCACATTCCCCGTGGTTACATCACTTCGGAGGGAGCTCACTTCACTCTCTACGACAACCTGGATGTTTACGAGCATGATAACTCCAGGCTGCACACCACCGCTCAGTTTGTCAGACACAGTGACGCAGTTGCCCGCACTACTCAGGAGTTGGCTTCAGTCAGAGAGCAGCTTTACCTTGCTTTGACTCGTCTGGCGACTTACACCACATACTTTGTTGGAGACGAGCGCTTTGCACATTTCGATCAGCCAGTTTGTCGTCGTCCGCCAGATGCTGGAGGTTACGAGCCGATCAGAGGACCACTCCTTAATCTTGGTGCTGGTTACACTGGGATTCCCCGCTTTGGAGTACAGGGAGTCGACGCTATGTACTTCACCACGCCTAGAGTCGGTCTCAGACCACGTCAGATCTACGTGGATCGTCGCTCCACCTACTTTCGTGGGCGTCCTCCTCACCGTACCTGTCGCCGTACTCCTAGCCGCCATCCAGCGTGATGAGCATGGGAGTACGGATGTATCCATTCTTAGCTATGTTTAGTTATCCTTTGGCATTCGAACCATTTATGGTGTGTTGGATATTCTGATGTATTTGAACATGTGATGATGTACCTGTTGGTTATCTATTCATGCGTCGGAATAATCTCTCTTTCGGTTGCCAAGTCTATCCTTTTCTATTGTTGTGCTAAAATGCATTTCCGTTCAGGATGCCGCCAACAAGGAACAACGCGCCTGAGCCACCGCCAATCGCGGAGCTGTTGACTCAGATGACCCAAGTCATGACGCAGATGGCCCAGTTTCAGACAAATCAGCACAACAACCAGACAGCTCCACGGGTCAGCATCAAGGAGTTTCTCAGTCTGGGCCCAAGAGCTTTCGTGGCCACACGCGAGCCTCTGGACGCTGATGACTGGATCCGTGAGATAGCTAAGGCTCTGGAGATTGCTCACGTAGCTGAAGAAGACAAGGTCAAGTATGCCTCCTATCTGCTGAAGGGTCGGGCAGCTACTTGGTGGGAGAACTTCCAGGCCATGAGAACTGGGATACCAGTCACGTGGGGTTGTTTCAAGGAAGCCTTCCTGAAGCACCACATCCCAGATGGTCTCATGGAAAGGATGCGTGAAGAGTTTTGCTCTCTCAAGCAGGGCAAGTTGGACGTCATTGGCTATCAGAGTGAGTTCAATCGCCTCGCTCGTTACGCTGGTGATGAGGTGTCCACTGAAGCTAAGAAGATGGCAAGGTTCCGCAGAGGTTTTAACCCGGAACTCAAGTATGCCCTCACCAATGGCAAGGCCAACAGCTTCGAGGACCTCGTTAACACCACGCTCAATGAGGAAAATGGGCGCAAGGCGTTCGAGGAGTCTCGCAAGCACTCGCGTGAGGGTGGTTCCTCCTCCAACATGACCACCCCTCAGCAGAAGCGCCGCATCTGGGTACCAAATGGTGCTGTCACTCGGGCTCCATACACCCAAACTTCTCCAGGCTTCGCTCCCCGCCCACCCAACCCTGCTCAGATGCATGATCCAAGAGCTTCGATGGGGCAGCCAAGGCCAGGGTCTCCTCGTGTCGTCACTTGCTACAAGTGCAAGCAGACGGGGCACTACGCCGACAAGTGCACGCAGAAGCAGCTACCTCCACCACCACCTCGTCCTAACACAAACCAGGCAATGGTGCGCGCTCCCCCGCCTAAGGCCTTCAACTCCAACAACAGGCCTGTCGGGAGGACCGCAAGGGTGAATCATGTCAAGATCGACAAAGTTGAGGAAGCTCCTGACATCGTTCTCGGTATATTACCCGTAAACTCTTTTCCAGCTAAAGTGTTGTTTGATACCGGAGCATCGCATTCTTTTGTGTCAAAGATTTTTGCCACAACAAACAACCTAATTGTGGTTCCACTAAGCAATCAAATCACTGTTCACTCCCCGGGATCTCAAATGTTGACCTCCAAGATAAGTAAGGACAATCAAATCCTAATTGGAGGCCACATTTTCCTTGCCTCTCTCATGTTGCTGGGAAGTTCTGACATTGATGTCATTCTTGGTATGGATTGGCTGAAAGCTAATAAAGCAAGGATTGACTGTGCTCAAAAGTCAATAACTCTGTTCCACCCTGCTGGCCAGATAATCTATTCTCCACATGAATCAAGTTCCATTCAGCTGTGCAACCTCGATGCAAAACCTCTACCTTCACTTGAAAATGTTCTGGTGGTTTGCGAATTCCCTGACGTATTTCCAGAAGAGTTGCCAGGAATGCCTCCGGACAGAGCTGTTGAGTTCGTGATCGAACTTGAACCAGGTACCGCTCTAATCTCTAAGCATCCTTACAAGATAGGAACTCCCGAGCTGAAATTGCTGAAGGAACAAATTGATATGTACATGGAAAAAGGTTACATTCAACCTAGTTCCTCGGCTTGGGGTTGCCCAACTCTGTTCGTTGCGAAGAAGGATCACACAAAGAGACTCGTTGTTGACTATCGTCCTCTTAACGAGAAAACCATAAAAAACAAGTATCCAATTCCTCGCATCGATGATCTTTTTGATCAACTTGCTGGAGCCTCAATATTCTCCAAGTTGGACTTGAGAATGGGTTACCATCAAATAAAGATCAGAAAAGAGGATATTCCAAAGACAGCCTTCACCACTCGCTACGGTCTATATGAATTCATCGTCATGTCCTTTGGTCTCACCAATGCACCGGCGACCTTCTCTCGACTCATGAATTCTGTCTTCCATGAATACCTCGACAAGTTCGTTGTGGTATATCTTGATGACATTCTTGTCTACTCAAAATCCGAGGAAGAGCATGAAGAACATCTTCGTCTCACTCTCACGAAGCTTCGCGAGCATCGTCTTTATGCCAAGTTCTCCAAATGTGAGTTCTGGATTTCATAAGTTGCTTACCTTGGTCATGTCATCTCTGCCAAGGGCATAGCCATTGATCCAGAAAAGGTTAAAGCAATTGTTGATTGGAAACCTCCAAAGACGGTGAAGCAAGTAAGAAGCTTTCTTGGCTTGGCTAGCTATTGCCGTCGTTTCGTCCAAAACTTCTCCAAGATTGCCAAACCTCTCACTGACCTCACAAAGAAGGACAAGAAGTTCGTCTGGTCTCCACAATGTGATGAAAGTTTCAATCTCCTGAAGACTAAACTCACTTGTACACCAGTTCTGGTTGGCCCAGATCCTTCCAAACCTTTCCAAATATTCTGTGATGCTTCTCTCCAAGGGCTAGGTGCAGTTCTTATGCAAGAACGTCAAGTTGTGGCTTATGCTTCACGTCAGCTGAACGCACATGAGCTCAATTATCCCACTCATGACCTTGAGATTGCAGCAGTTGTGTTTGCCCTCAAGAAATGGAGACAATACTTGTTGGGTAATCGCACTGAAATCTTTTCCGATCATAAGAGTCTGAAGTATATCTTCACTCAACCAGATCTAAACCTCAGACAAAGGAGATGGATTGAAAAGATCAAAGACTTTGATCTTACCATTTCTTACACTCCAGGCAAGGCTAATGTTATGGCCGATGCTCTCAGTCGCAAGTCGTATTGCAATAGTCTCATGATCATGGAAAGCCAACCTCCTCTTCATGAAGAATTCCAGAAGCTCAACCTTGGTCTTGTTCCTCAAGGCTATCTTGCAAACTTGACAACCACTCCAACTCTCGAGGACAAGATTCGTTCTGAACAACTTCGTGATGCTGAAATCAAGAAGATTGTAGAACACATCAAAGCAGGCAAAGAGAAATTTAAGTCCTTCTCAATTGATGACAAAGGAACTGTGTTCTTCGAAGGACGCATTGCAGTTCCTCAAGTTCAAAGTCTCAAAGATGTCATTCTCAAGGAGGCTCATGAAACTCCTCTCTCCATACACCCTGGAAGTACAAAGATGTACCAGGATCTCAAGACACTGTATTGGTGGCCTGGCATGAAACGTGAAATTGCTCAATACATTTCTGAATGCGACGTTTGTCAACGTGTTAAGGCAATTCATCAGAAAACAGCCGGTCTTCTCCAACCTCTGAAAATCCCTGAGTGGAAGTGGGACATGATCGAAATGGACTTCGTCACTGGTTTCCCAAAGTCCAAGAGGGGCAATGATGCAATCTTCGTTGTCATTGATCGACTCACTAAAGTAGCTCACTTCTTTCCTGTCAAAGAGACAATCTCAACTAGTCAGTTAACAGATCTCTACACAGCAAAGATTGTTCCTCTTCATGGTGTTCCATTGGAAATAAGCTCAGATCGTGGAAGCATATTCACTTCTCATTTCTGGAAAAGCTTTCAAGAAGCTTTGGGCACCAAACTTCTGTTCAGCACAGCCTATCACCCTCAGTCTCAAGGGCAAGTCGAAAGAGTCAATCAGATTCTCGAGGATATGCTCAGAGCATGTGGTATCTCTTTTGGCATGAAATGGGAGGAATGTCTTCCATATGCTGAATTCTCCTACAACAACAGCTTCCAGGCAAGCCTAGGCATGGCACCATTTGAGGCTCTCTATGGCCACAGATGCAGGAGTCCAATCAATTGGTCTGGAGCTGGTGAACGTTCACTCTTAGACCCTGACATTGTTAAGGAAGCCGAAGAGAAAGTTCGCATCGTTCGTGACAATCTCAAGATTGCTCAGTCTCGTCAGAAAAGCTACTATGACAGCAAGCACAGGGACATGGTCTATGCACCTAGTGACAAAGCATATCTCCGTGTAACTCCCCTCAGAGGCACTCATCGTTTGGTGTAAAAGGAAAGCTTGCACCAAGATATATTGGTCCCTTCAACATTCTCTCAAGGCGTGCAGAAAATGCCTATCGTCTTGAACTTCCAGAAAAGCTATCCAAGGTGCACGATGTGTTTCACGTGTCACAGCTCAAGAGGTGTTTCAAAGATCCAGGTCGTGCAGTTGATCATGATTCCATTGATCTGCAAGAGGACCTCTCTTATGAAGAGCATCATGTTCGAATTCTCGATGAGACCGAGCGTAAAACTCGCAACAAGAGCACCAAGTTCTTGAAAGTGCAGTAGTCTCATCATTCCGATAAAGAGGCAACGTGGCAGACCGAAGAGGATCTTCGCAAGAAGTATCCGGACCTTTTCTCTTCTCAGTAGGAATCTCGGGGCGCGATTCCTTCAAGGGGGCGTTTTGTAACATCCCAAGTATGAAAAACACCATTAGAATGTTTGCTCCTTGTTAATTTATGTTTTGCATCATGTCATCATAAGCATTGCACTTGTTTTTCCATTTGATTTTCAAATCAAATTTTAAATTCTTGTTTCATACTTGTTCTGTTACAATTTTCAAATGAAATATTCAAATGAAAACATCAAATTGTTTCCAATAAACTTGAAAGTTCATACTATTCAAATTGCTTCTTTTCAATAATTCAATTAATACCAAAATTGCTCAAATTCATTTGAATTTCCAAACGACAACTAAATTCAAACTTTTGTAAAACAAAAAGTGGCACAGGTGGGATTTTGTACTAAATAACCTATAAAAATTATCCCCACAATTTTCAAACCCCAAAAACCCTTTCATCTCTTCCCTTTTTCTTTTCTGCAAAAAAAAAGGAGAAAGAAAAAATAAAAACAGAAAACGGCTGGGGGAGGCAGACCAGGCCAGCCAACTGGGCCAGCCCAGCCGACCTAACCCCAGCGCGCGCGCAGCAGCAGGCCCGCGAACTTTCTTCCTCCTCCGTACGGCTGGCGTCAGCTGACGCCAGCACGCACACACACCGCACCTCCCCCTCGCCACCTGCTCCCTCTCCTCGCCCTATATCTACCACCCGAGCTCCCTAAACCCTAGCCTAGCCCTCTCCTTCCTCCCTGCCGCCGCCAGCTCCCTTCCTCCTCTCTGATTTCCTTTCCGTCGATCGTTGGGGGAAGTGGCCGATCATGGCGCCGCCGTCGACAGCAGCCTAGCGAGCGCCTCCGACAAGGCCAGGTGCACGAGCAGGACCGCCACCTCTCCCTCGACCTCATCGACAGCTGCAGCGGGTCCCAGGGGCTGCTGATTCTCGACGACGAGCCCGTCACCGCCGCAGTTGTTCTGAACCTCGCCGCTACGTCGTCGTCCCCGACCACGGCAGCCTCAACCAGCGACACCAACCACCTCCCGGTGAGACACCGCAGCGTCCCATGCATCTCTCCAGCCTCCTCGCTTCCTGTTTCGCTAAGCGCACGTCTGAAACCCACGGCAGCGTCCGCCACCGTGCCGCCATGGCCGTGGACGAGCACGATCCCGTGCGTTTTCGGGCCGTCCAAGCACACGCGCACACTCCACAACCCTCAGCACGCACGCACGCACGCACGCCTAGCGCCGCCCGTTAGTGGTCACCATGCGTTGCTGCACCGCCGCGCCGCCGTCTGCTGTCAAGTTTCAGACGAAAGACTGAAACTTTCGTCAGTTTCAGTTAGACAGAACAGGTGCACCTCAAAACCACGCGCGCGCTTCCACTGTCACGATTCGATCCACACCGTACTGGCTAGATCTAACGGCGCGCAGCGCTAGCTCGCGGGTTCGAACCCCCGAGGCGCAGATTAAAAACCCACATTTTGCTCCTTTGCCACGCGGGCATGCAGGGCCCACCTGCCATAGGCAGTGGGTGCCACGCCAGATCCCAGCCGCGCGCCAGCTGGGCGCTGGCCCACAGGCCAGTGACCCAGGGGTTGATCTGCTGCGTGGAAAAGGTTCCCAGGGGCCTTTCTGTAACTCCTTTTTCGCATCCAAGCCCCTGGACCAAATCTGAATGTTTTTAAAATTGAGAATAACCCCCAATTTTCAAATTCAAATAACTTTTGCATTTCAAATCCAAATATAATAAATAAAATATGTTTTCCATACCAAATTTAATTCTCTACATGTTTAAACCATTTGTAAACTGTTTTGAACATTTCAAATGTTTTTAAAAATTCAGATTCAAACTACTATTTCAAATTTGGTCAAAATCATAACTAATTCAAATGTCACATATAAAATATGTTCTCCATGCAAAATTGAACCACCTTTCCAAATATAAACTTTGTTTCCTGTTTTGAATAATTAAAATTGGTTAAATAATTTAAACCTTGTTTAAATCATTTAAAATTGCTAAATTCATAACTTGGTCAAATTAATTTCTTTTTGAACATATAAAATATGTTTTCAAACCAGTAAAATATAAACTTTTCAAATATGAATTTTATTTAATGTTTTGAACAAATAAAAATTCAAATAATTTCATACTTGAATTAAATTTATTTAAATCTTGTTCAAACTTGTTTAGTTCATAATTAATTCATTTTAATTCCTTTTTCAACAAATGGAATATGTATTCCATCTAAAATTTTGTGTTCTTTCCAAATATGAACTTTGTTATCTATTTTGAACATTTAAAATATGTGAAAACAACAAATGCTTGTGTAAATCATTTAAGAAGCCAAATTTCATAACTTAATAAATAAAATTCCAAAACTTGGTAAACCCCCTTTTCAAGTTAAAGCTATTGTTGTTTTCTCATTGTTTTCCTCATCCATGCATCATTCTAATCAACTATCACATGATAGTTAGTTGTAGGTCAATTAATTCAACCTTAATTCATGGGCTCTTCCATATGCAATCCAAATTGCATATAGGCCCATTAAATTATGTTACCATGTCAACTAGCTTATTTTGATGCATCAATTAAATTGTCATGCATCGTCCCATGTTTGTGCATTATGCCATGTTATTGATTGTTTGTCTCTCTGCGTTGTTTGTTTGCTTCTTCTCGAATAGACGACGACGTTGAGACAGACGAGGTTTACGACACTACTTCAGAGGAGTTAGCCCAGTACCAGGCTACTGAGTTTGCAGGCAAGTATTCACTCACATGAACCATTGTGTCCTTTCCACACTGGATATCGATACTTTCCGTTTTCTATCCTGCTAGCCTTAAGATTCGTTGCTTGTGTTCCGATCCTATCACATGTTATCCTGTAACCCTGATATAGCCTATCCTCCACACCTATAACCCCGTTGCTTGTTGCCTGTGTCTTACTAGCATGCTTAGGGTTGGTTATGCTCGAGTCTGATGTCCGTTATCTCTTTTACCATATTTATTATGTTCTGGGGGCTCGATGTTTAAACAACAACCTGTTAATGTTTGAGGTAATGCTAATTTGATGATAAGGCACCGGCAGGAGGCCGGGTATGGTTTGGAGGCCTGCTAGTGTCGAACTCAGGAAAAGTTCTTGTCCTCTAGATCCATGATGAGCGCGCTAACCGCATATGGGAAGCGTGTATGGGCGCCCCCCTCAACTTTGATTCGATTCGCATCTCGTCCAAATCGCCTCATTTAGTTCGGGTTTTCCATTTGCCGCATGCATATGCAGGTGCGAACCCGAGGCCAGGGTGGTAACTTTTGTAGTCGGCATTTAGGGAGACACGTTCTTAGAGTGCTATGAGGGTCCCCTTTTCTTCGTGGGGCTTGATTAGCCGTGCGCTCAAATGCACGGGGTTCTTTGGGCTTGATGCGAAGAAGAGTTCGGTTGTGTTGAGTGTCTCGCTTGGTGGGTTTGATCCCCGTCTGGCGGGATATTCTTACGTGTACGGCCAAATTGGTGCATCCCTGCAGGGTTAAATCTTCTCGAGAAGCCGTGTTGTCCGCGGTTATGGATGACTTGGTGATAGGGCTGGCTAACAAGGATTAGACAACTTACACCTAATTAATGATAACTTGACTAGTAATAGGCTTATTGACACAATAACTTGAACCTTCACTAATCCAACTGTGTGAGTTATTCTCGGATTGCTTCTTTGGATAAGGGGCGAGATCCAGGATGGGTTTGTTTGAGGTTAGTGGTAGTTGGTTCCGATACGCTATCTTATCCCCTTCTTTTAGCCGGATGTTGTAGCGTGTCTCTGTAGTTGGTTAGGCAGCCCGCTGCCGCACTTTTGTATCACCTATCTTCCGTTGAACCCAAAGCATCTGTACTTGGTGTTGCCGGATACACTTTGGTATCTTGTGCGTCTTGCTTGCCAGTACTCGTCTGTACTGACCCCTTTGGGGCTGCGTTCTGCAGACTACGTTTCCGAGGATCCCATGGTGGCTACTACGTGGAGTATGACGAGGCTGCCGACGAGTAGATAGCGGACCCGGGCAGGATCCGAGACATCGTGGATGGGCTCCGTCTTTTCGTTTCCGGCCTCTTAGGCCTATTTGGATCTTGTCTGTACTCAGACACTTTGGATGCTTCCGCTGTGATGTAATGATGACTTGTTGGGACATGTGTCCTCTGGATGATTGTATTTGCTATCTCTGCTCTAGTGAGAGCTATTTGCCACTTATTTCTATTTCTTTGTGTCTTAGAGATTCGTTGTGATATCACTTGTTCAAATGCCGTTGACGTACCATGTGTGTATGTTATGAAGTACGTCAATGGAAGTAGTCGGATTTCTATGGGATGTTTTACGCAGACGATGGATAGTAGAGAATGGTTGCCACACATTTACGTGTTGGCCTGCTCATATTGAGATGCGGGTGCCGGTATGCCCCGTAAGCCATTTATCTACTGTTTAGCGGGCTGTGAGTATCCTCTAGAAGTCCGGGTGCGACAAAAGCTTATTAGGAATCTTAAGTTGAGTAATCATGGAGTAGGTTTTCACACTCACGGGGCATGAGGCATTCAACCAACACCTTGTCAATCACATTACTTCAACATTCACAATTTAAGATGCTAGTGATAAAGGGGCAATGAGAGTCTTAGACCAATGGATGCCACATTTCAATTAGTAATTTTAGTTGAATAATTTAGAGGCTAAATAAGACTTGATCATGTTTTACCTCTACTCAATTTTCTCCAAAGTGTCCACCATATTTTCTATTTTCCATTATGCTATTCTTTTGACCAATATAGGATTTTATTTTTCATTTTGTGTATGCATTTTGTCCATAGTGCTTTTATTTCATTATACACTTTGTGAACTTTCATGAAGCATCTTTGCTTGCATATTTGATATTTCTTATAACATGAATTGTATGTTGCTACTCATCTACATTATGAATAATTTGATTATATGTAGCATGAATAATCTTCTTTGATATTACATGATTGTTTTAAAATGCAAAGTCCATGTTAGTTTTATCACCTTCATACTCGAGGACGAGTATGGGTTAAGCTTGGGGATGTTGATGCACGTAAAATGCATACATGAACTTTGCATGTTATTACTTGTTTTTCTTACATATTAGCGACTTATATTCATGTTTTATAATGATTTGGGGGATTTTCTGAACAATCCCCCTTCTTTTGGTTCTAACCCTGTTTTTCCAGAAAACGTACTCTTTAGTGTTTCAGACTTTCCGGGAGCTTCGGGACTCCAAAAAGGGCAAGGCCAAAGAGCACGGTTCAGATTTTTTGAGACGAAGACCATGGGCCAAAGTAGAGGGCCAAAAGGCCAACCAGGTGGAAAATAGGACCCTCCACGCGGCCAGATTCCTTGGCCGCGTGTGGGGCCCCCTTTTTGCCCCCGTGGCTCCGATGCCGTCGATCTTTCTTCTCCCGAGTGTCTCGTGACCTAAAAACGACTATATAAAGGGTCCCCTGGCCTTTTCAAGAGCGAGGCGGCGCCGAGAGACGAAACCACGAAACAGAGAGACAGAAGGCTACCGCCGGAGAAGATCGGAGGGGGGAAACGCCGCCGGGATCACCCCCGGAGGGCTCCACCCCCCTCCGGCGTGTTCATCGTCAACATCTACAGCAAGATCAGCTCCATCTCTCCACTGTAATCTCTTGGCAAACACGATGTATGATGCAATATTATATTCCCTAGATGTATTGTGTTTCCCGGCTATGTTTGAGTAGTGAATTGTTCTTGGCAATGGTGAAATAGTTCGTTGATTGGTTGCATACAAGTTTGTTATCTTCTATGATTGTCTTTATGTACAATATATGAGTGCACACATATGTTGGGGAATGCATGTAAGGTGATCACCGGTAGCATAATGGAGTGATGGTGACTTGGGAGTGACAGTAACCTGAGACCGAGCCACAAAGTTAAGTTATTGGGGGATATATATAGGGGACCTTAGAACGTAAGGCTACGGTGGGACTTTATGTCTTAATCAATCTTGTGCAGTCATTTACTTGGCCACATGATCCATCATAAGGGGTTGTAGATCATTTACTTTACTATACCTATTCATGGCTCCTTCCTAGAAGAAACAACTAAGACTAAAACATGTGCTTCACTAATTGTGACAACCACATGAACGAAACACCTATTGCTAGAACACTTGCTCCCTTGAGATACTTGAGATATTTTCTGCTTGCTACTTGTGAAACTTTCTTTAGAAACTTGCTCTAGGATTACTTGCATTTTAAACTTGCTTCACTAGTTACTAGGAAAACCACACTCCACGTCACTTGCTTTTAATTAGTTAGTTCCTTTTAGTCAAACTTATTGCTTTGCATAAACAACCATATAAGAGGGTTATAGGGCTTTAGAGAATAGATAGCTTACCTTAAGCTCCTCGTGGGTTCGACACTCAAATACTTATCGAAAGGTACTACAATTGATCTCCTGCACTTGGGAGTCATCAAGGGGCCATCAACAGATGACACCGCCTATCTCCATGATCCGGGCCCTCGCAAATTTGACAGATAGCAACAGTACACGCTTTGGACCGATGACCCGCTAGGCCACATCTGTAGCACTTTTTTGCTTTTCTTGGAGCTGCATTAGCCACTGCATTGGCAAGGTCAGTAGCTGATACGATGCCACTGCCTTGACGGACCACAGCTGTGATCGGAGCCGGCTCAGCCACCACTGCAGACACCACCGCATGTACAGTAGGTATGGAAACTGGACCAGAAACAGCAGCAGCAGCTGTCGATGTCGTAACTGTAGTGCTCGGCTGCGGCAAACTCACAACACCCGCCGGTCCCTGCGGCAAAACCCCTCCACCTTGAACCGATTGAATAGAGGGAGGTTGGGTAACATCAGCCTGAGGATGAATAATTCCTCCACCTCAACCAGTAGAATGCGCATCACCGTAGCAACCACGGATGCCTCTATGATCATATGAGTTGTAGCGTTGAGGTTGGTTCTGATTGAAAGCCCCCGTGTTATTCCGTCCCGCCTCAAAAGTTTTAGGCTCACCTCGGCCACGCCCCTCAAACGGACGTCGACCACGGCCTCCTCCAGCGTTGAACCCCCCTCTAAATCCCCGATTTGGGAAACCAGAGCCGGCATTGAACGTTGCTCCATGATCAAACGAACCACCTGCTGTCCCGCTTGGTCCTCCCTCTTCAAAATTCGAGAAACCACCATTGAACCCCGAATTGAAGTTCCCCTGATTGTATCTCCCTTGGTTATTCCACTGGTTGTATCCACCTTGATGGTTCCCAGTCCCTCGCCCATCTCCCCTATACGCCATTGGCGACGGTGGCTGCTGCAAGGTCCTCGACCAGAAACCCCCCCAAGATAGATTGTAACCCTAAACCTCCCTTCGATCGATCAACAACATGACCAACCGAGCGCTTTGCTAAGACCTGGCCCACAAAAGGCCCGGCCTCCTCAATGCCCATGGCCCGACGAAAGCCAGATTGTCATGAGACTGAAAATTCAAATTTGCACCAAACGTGGATCTCCGACGAGATGCAGAACGCAGCGCTGCCGTATGCTTCCGCAGGCTCACCGTAATCCATTCACTCTCGTCGATCACATCTTCCACGAAAGAAGACGCTGGCATTATCGGAACTTTGGGTACCCGGAATTTTTTTGGAGTCACAGTGAAATCAACAGAGAAAAGATCCTATCGCGCCGCCCGCCTCGAACGACGTCTGGCCAATTTCCGGCTTGTCTTCCCAGCAGTAGCGAGATCCCGAGACGGATCATCATTTGGAGTCCTGCAATCCAACAAATACCGAGAACACAACTTGTTAGCATTACCTTTGGAAGAGTCTGATTCCTCATCTGCATCCGATTCGTCTTGTGCTAGGCACCATAACCGCCCTCCGAGCGGCGTAGACGAAGACGCAGGGACGGGCGAACAGCTGGCCCGTGGTGTCCCGTCCGCCGATGCCACCAGCGCCACCTCGCCGGTCGCCCCGGCAGTCGTGTCGCCAGTCGCCTCACTCATGCCCCGGCAGTCGTGTCGCCAGTCGTATCTGTCTATGTGTATGCAGATGAGGCATCGATCAACTTCATCTTCATAGATGAGGCACCATCCTTTCAAAGTTATTCCCGTCTGAAATAGATGAGGCACCATCCTTTCAAAGTTATTCCCGTCTCGTGACAGTTTGTTTGGCGTTTCATTGTTGTCATGTCCTGTGCTCCCCACATCACCTGGACAGAAACTTAATTAGTGTGTCAGTTCTCATGGCTCCAAGCAGACCGAACACACCACAATGTGCTATAGTACACGATTTCCATGGTGCACCGGCCGGGTTTCTTGAGATGTTTACATGTACCGGATATTAATTCCTCGCTCCTAAGAAAATGCATTATATATAGTTCGCCAGTTGTTGGCTGGTTCCAATGTGCATGTTTATTTTATCACTCGGGCATAGCACCATACCACAGTCGTTTTCCCCCGTATATTCATCATTGATTGGAGGGAGTTCTGTACATGCAGAAAACAGCATGGCGTTTTGGTAATTCTTGGTCGATTTAAATGTTCTTGGGTCTGAATCGAGCTTGGCAAAAGTGTAGCTGCACTTTAGTAAAAACTGAAACTTCCTCTTTTTAAGAAAATTTTAACCAGGTGAAAAATACAAAATCAGTTTAGTAAAGAGAGTCTGATTTATCCCCCTAAATCTGTCTTAAGGTTCACTTTACAACACTCAACACTCATTTGATTCAAGTTTCACCCCTAAATTCTAAAATCTGATCCAAATACACTCATTTCACCATTTGAGCGGTTTGACGCGAGAAGTTATGTACATGAAATGGTATATTTTGTTCAAGACGTACGTGAAATAAATCATTAGAAATGGCGAAAAGCCCCGTTTAATCGATGAAAGGGAGTTGAGGGCTGCAAACTGAACATTGGAACAAGTTTAAAGGATTAAATTGACCGAGGTATGACGGACCCTTAACTCTTATCCTACTTATCACGTCTTCATATCATTTGGGTCTAAGAGACACACTTTGGCTCAGTCATTATTTCGCTGCCACAACTTTGATAATAATTCAAACAAAACATGTCTACCCTATGTGCTTGCCTGAATCACAACATATGTACAATACTTGGCATTGAGGAAGGGGAAAAAGAAGACGAGGGGAGGGTTGAGGAGACGGGCGCTGAAAATCACCCCTAGGTCACCCAGCGGGATACGACCAGGACCCAGCGGGAGACCTCGCGCAATCAGATCGAGCATCGTTCGGGGAGTAAAAACTGAAACTCCAATGCTGCGGCAACGCAAATACTAGTAGATTGTCGGCATTGTTAAATAATTGTGAATGGGCCTGGTTAGTGTTAGTCCTGGCCATTCCAATTTGTCACACGGGCTAGGCTGTAGGGTCGGAATTAAAACTCGAAACTTGCGAGTTAAACGAGTAGCTCGCAACTCGACTCGGCTTGGCTCTAACTCGTTGGCAAAGGAGCGGATCCGAGTTTTTGTTTTTCGTCGGTAAAAATACTCGTTTAGCTCGTTTAACAGGAGAAAAATAGTGATTGCATGATATTATTGTTTATGCAAACAAAAAATAGTACAAGCTTCGAGGCGACATCCGCGACGTGAGCCTCTCCGGGATGGGCTGCAGCGCTGGGGTGATCTCCCTGGAAGTCACCAAGAACATTCTGCATGTGGCGCCAGGTGCGTATGCCATGGTGGTTTCCACGGAGATCGCCTCGCTCATCAACTACACCGGCAAGAACCGGACGATGCTGGTGCCAGGGGCCCTCTTCCGGATGGGCGTAGCAGCGGCGCTGCTGTCCACGTCCAGGTCCAAGTCCCGGTTTCGGCTTAAGTACCTCGTGAGGACGATCACAGCCGCGCAAGACAGATCTTACCTGTGCGCGTCCATGGAGGAGGACGACGATGGAGAAAAAGGAGTATACCTGTCCAAGGACCTCGTGGCCATCGCGGGGGAAACTCTTAAGGCCAACATCGCCGTGATAGGGTCCATTGTCCTCCCACCCTCTGAGAAGCTGCTCTTCGCTCTCTTATTCATTGGGCAGAAGGTGCTGGGGATGAAGATCAAGCTATATGTCCCTGATTTCCGTACGGCATTCGAGCATTTCTGCATCCATTCCGGTGGCCGGGCAGTGATCGACGCGGTGCAAAAAAGCTTATGCTTGTCAGCGGCATGTAAGAGGGGGCGACAACATGCGTGAAGTCCAAAATCCTACCTTTCAGGGTGAAAACCCAAGGTCTGGCCTTAATTGGTTGTGCCTGGCAGTGGTCCTGTTGGAGACATTGTTTTGAGAGCGAGGATTATCTTCAGGGTGAAAACCCAAGGTCTGGCCTTAATTGGTTGTGCCTGGCACCGTTCTTCTTGAAGACGTTGCTTTTGAAGAGCTGGACATCAGGTGTTGTTTAGGTGGTGGTTGTGCGGCTGCTCCAAAGACTGTAACTCTGTAGCGGGACTTTCTTTTTATTTCTTTTTTGTCTTTCGGCTGTGTGCATCCGTAATGGTTATGGCTATTGCGTTGTTGCAGAGGCCGGGTGTAATTTGTATCTCCGCGATATTAATATACTTCCCTTTATCAAAAAAAAAAAAAGATGAGAACGTGGAGCCATCACGTTCGGCGCTTCACCGGTTCGGGAACACGTCCAGCAGTTCATTGTGGTACGAGCTTGCATACATCGAGGCCAAGAGACGGACCCGTAAGGGCGACCGGGTGTGGATGGTCGGCTTTGGGTCTGGGTTCAAGTGCAACAGCGCCGTGTGGGAGTGCATCAGGCCGGCCAGCAACACCACTATTGGGGCGCCATGGTCTGATTCCATCCATCAGTACCCTGGGAACATTTGGAAATGAGGCCGAAGAGTCCATGCAGATTGCCGGGTAGAAGTGCCGCTCAATCCAACAGTACTTCATAATTTAATTTGGATAGGACAAAATAAAATTGATGAATCATGTTTGTGGAAAAATATGGCAGCATTTAAAACACATCAATACATGTCTTCTTTTTTCTAAAATGTCTAAGGCCATGTATTATCTGAAATTACCCTAACAAATATAAAGTTCCAAACAAGTTCTTGAAACAATAGACGCATCTTCTGCATCCATCGGGCGGTGCCACGAGAAAAACTCATTGCTGCCTTTATAGGCCAACGACGCACCGGAGCAACCTTAACAACCGTAGAACTTGTAAGAGCTTTGTTCAGTAAGTCATCGATATGTAGACCAGAAGGCGTCGGAGGCCTAGTTCTAGAAAAATCGTAGGCCCCCTAAGAACCTAGGGAAAGATGATAATCCAAAATACAATCAGGAAGTCATGGGGACACAGAACTCACCTTTCCCCGACACAGCCAAAATACGTTGTGATATCATCCCTTCTGCAGGATGATGCATGATGTCGCCGTATACAATAGATAATCACGATAAAGCTAACTACACGATGATCAACATGGGTAGAATTTGATGGACCAATATTATGATCGTCACTGATTCCCCAACTACACTATTGACGAATCGGCGCTCCACCGGTTCGGGAACACGTCCAGCAGTTCATTGTGGTACGAGCTTGTATACATCGAGGCCAAGACACGGACACGGAAGGGCGACCGGATCTGGATGGTGTTCAAGTGCAACAGCGCCGTGTGGGAGTGCATCAGGCCAGCCAGCAACACCACTATTGGCGCGCCCTGGGCTGATTCCATCCATCAGTATCCTAGGAACATTTCGAAATGAGGCTGAAGAGTCCATGCTGGTTGCAAGGTACAAGTCCACTAAATCGTACAATATTACTAACCTTTTGAGTAGTTCATATATAATTTGGATAGGACAAAATACAATTGTGAGGCTTTTGTCTTCCACTTCAATATAGTAAAATGAATCATGTTTGTGGAATTGATTTTTTCATAAACAATTTTATTACTTATATGGTTTAACCATTATACCCGGTTTCTACATAATTGAGATGCACACAGCCGCCAACCAACAGTTCAAGAAGAAATAAAAAGGAAGCTAGCAAGGAATTACAATCCTAAAGAAGTAAAATGCCTATGCCTATGGAGTGTCAATCCGGAGATCAAATGGCCATCCATGTTGAAAAAAAAATCCCTCGCTACCTTTTCCGGTTGTGCACATGGATCCATAAAAATATATCGATAATTCGCCCGTTGTAATGTGTACCCTGAACGGAGAATATATGTGCACCAGTATAGTAACTACAAATGAAAAAAATTATTATCATTGAAAGGTTTGTTGTTTCTACATAGCCAAAGCGAGCATATAATGGTTAGCGCTCCCACCCTGATAATAGTTCTAAACATATTATCAATGCCATGCAACCAATTTCCAAACACATTTGTGACGGACTTGGGATGATATAAATTAGAGGCTATTTGGATTGTTGACCAAATATAATGTCCGAATGTATATTCGAAGAATGAGTATTTTATTGTCTCTTGATGTGGAGAAAAAAACGCATTGCATACTTCCATGCCAATTTCGTTTAACATGGTTGTCCTTTTTTCAAAATTACACCCTTATGAAGATACCACGCAATTTTTTTTTATTTTAGCAGTATCTTCATTTACCATATTTTTTATTACTATGGACTGGAACTTCGCAATGAAATGAACACAGTGTATATGGAATCTACCGAGAGTTTAAACTCATCGAAACCTTGTGTCAACTTAAACGGTACTAGCCGAACTAACAAGGCATTCCAAGACCCAAGTCCCTGCTCGATTAAGTCTAACATGAACCTCACATTGGGGGGGGGGGGGGGTTGTGATGGCTGCATGACTGTGGCTAAAGTATCCCTTTATGACGTACACTATTGTATACTGTCATATATATTGTTCTCGGGGAGTGGTATTTCCTAACCATTTATCCTCCCATAATTTGTGTTCCGATCCGTCATTAATCTTAAAGATTCAAAAGCGGAAGAAATTTTTCTTCCTCGCCATCATGCCTGCCTAGAAGTGAGTATCTCCATGTTTCCAGTAAACCAAATATAACACCTTTGTGTTAGAGATATGCACTAGAGACAATAATATTCAGTTGTTATTTTATCTCCAAGTACAGAATTGAGTTTATCTCACATGCTACAACAGCAATAGCACATGAAAAGTGAGTTTTTGAAAGAAAAATCTATGTGCGGGTGCGAAGACATAAAAAATGATTTTTCCTAATTTTATCTCAATATTAGGTTATGGTTTGTAAGATGATCACATTTTCATGAGCATGGACTTGATTAAAAGTCTAGGAAAGCATAATAGTTTATTGTTAGCGTAACAATAATACTAAGCAAACTCAACTATATGATCTTGATAAAAGAGGCTAAACAATTGTAATGTATTGAGCAAAGTAGATATAAAGTTGTTATTAACTATAATTCCCATACTATGAGAATATCTTGTGATTGCACGTTCGAAAGTTATGATTTAGATGTCATCAACCGTCGCACCCTAGTTGGGATCATAACGGTGATGTCTGCAATATTCTAGAAAGTGTAATGAAACTGAGATCGTTTAATACTAGTACTTAAATTCTCTAGAAGATAGAGATACATACTCTGTTCTCTCATAGTATCACTGATGTCAACCAATTGTCTGGCCAGACACAGTTACGAGTTTTATGTGTGTTATGATCAAAGAGATTGATCAGATGTATCACCTTGTGATATTGTTGGTATCGTGAATTTAAGAACATAAGTGGCATTAGTAACTTATAAGGTTCCCTCATTCTTCGTGAACACACAAGAGCCATCATGGGCGTCCACGGTCCCTCTTTTGGTTATTGTTCGGTAAGTTGCCGAACATGTTTTTCTATTATCGAGTCTTCACGGGTCACACGGTTAACCCGTGCGAACCTTTGGTTGAGATGATAAAGATATTATTATTGGTTTTACGAAAGACAGATCCTTAAAAATTAGGCATCCATACTTCAAAAAAAATAAGGCATACTTAAAAATTAGCTCAAAGAGCCCATATATACGGTATGACTCAAGTGCATGCAATAATATCATTTCATTTGCTCATGATAAAAATACCTCCACAATGTAATTTGTACTTCATCTAAAACTGTTTGATGTACTTATCGCATGGATCGTTTTCTAAAAAGTGGTTGGCCACCCGGCCCAGGCATCAAAGTGATGCATACATATAGCTTCACTGAAGTTGATGCCAACAAGGCCAAAGTCATCAACAAGTAGAGAGTACACGACATAAACAACTACGGGAAAACAGTTATTCCCTCAGACCTATTTTAATTGTCGCTTCTTTAGTATAAACTTGTACAAAATAAGCATAACTAATATTGATTGGAGGGAGTAGAAGATATGAATTTGACACCTGCAACTAAGGCAGCTTATTCCACAGCACCACCTTTAAGAGTGAAGCACGCCGTAGTGTAATTGTCGACACTTTTGGCTGAATATGGCTAGGACAGGGAATTTCATCCCCAAACTAAGTATAACAACTAATGTACACTATGTAAAGTTCTGGACGCAACACCATAGCTGCACAGCCATGTCTTCGATAAAAGCAATAGAATTAGATGGCCACGAACATTACCAACTTTGCTTTGGGAAGATGATATCTAAGTAACTATGTCTTAGGGAGTTTGTTGAGCAAAAGGAAATGTAAAGAGTACTTTGAAAGATTGATGACACCAATCGAAACTTAACAACCTATATAGAGTATTGACATGAAACTAGTAAACAGCCCCAAAAAAGTCATTAAAGGTAGCCGATACATGTTTAATATTAAAATCGCATCTAACTTTCCCTGAGATGAGTCTAGATTCTAGAGACAACAAGTTGAAAAAAAAACGTGTTAGTGTGTCAACATTGCAAAAACGTGCATTTAGAACTCCCTATCCATCCCTCTTCGGAGAAACATGATTAGCAATGATATTCACCTTTTTTTTAAAGCAATCCCCCAACTAGAAACCATACCTCCCAGAGGTTTTTTCAAAACCATACAAGTTGTCAAACTTATCTAAAAAAGGGTGGGTTGCACACTTTTTTTGCGGGGCCATACAAGTTGCCCTAACGTTACTATTTCAGTCTCCAACTATCAGCAACACAAACTGGTCATTCTAGCATGGTATTTTACATAATTAGTCTGTCGTTATCCTCTCCCAAAAGCATACATATAATATCTAGCGGATGGTGTGAGGCTCTCTGCTTATCACACTAACTGGAAACTAGGAAGAGCATGCACAAATAAACGGGAGATGGACTTAACTGCTAGGTGCTTCTTCTGGCTGGCCTGCGTAGGCGCTTTCCATGTGGCCGCCATCTGCTTCCGCCTGCTAGCCTACCTCGCACTCTGCTTGCACCCGCCGAAGGACCTCCGCCGGCGGTACGGTGCATGGGCCGTAGTCACAGGCCCTACTTCTGGCATCGGCCGGTCCATTTCCCTGGAGCTGGCACGCCGGGGCCTCAACCTCGTGCTCGTCGGGCGTGACCCCGCTAAGCTGCGTTACATCTCTGAAACGATATCGCGGAATCATGGCGTGCGGACGAAGACCGTGCTGTTCGACTTCTCCCATGTGTCCACCGGTCAAGGTGGCAATATACCGACGCCGCCTCTGTAACATTTAATTTGTGACTAGTTGCCTTTGTTGAAATATAAATACACGTCTAGCCCCTTTTCCATCAGTTGGGACTTTTGGTCTATATGGCTAGTGCAATAATTCTATATGCTATCATAGTCAAGCGGTCTCGAGTTCGAGACCCTGCTCACGCAGTATTAAAAACAAAAGAAAAAAGATTCTGCGGCCCCTAAGGACTAAAATAACCTAAACGTGAGGGGGAGTGTTGAAATAAAAATACACGCCTAGCCCCTCTTCCATCCGTTCTTACTTTCGGTCTATATGGCTAGTGCAACAACTCTATAGCCTTTACTGATATGATATCAATTTTTCGCAGGCGACCAGGCTATGAGACGGCTCCGGGAGGCCATCCAGGGACTGGAAGTAGGGGTGCTGGTGAACAATGCTGGGGTGGTGAGGCCGGGCGCGCTGTTCATGCACGAGGCAGATGTCGAGTCGTTGGTCAGGATCATACGGGTGAACGTACTGGCGCTGACACAGGTCACGGCGGCCGTGCTTCCTGTTATGTTGAAGCAAGGGAGGGGCACCATTGTGAACATCAGCTCGGGGTCAGCACTGGCCCTCCCTTCCTTTCCTCTCTATTCTGTCTACGCCGCCACTAAACGGTACGTTCACGCGCGCCGCGCTATAAATTTTAACTTAGCAGTGAATTTTCCGCCATAGATGCTCACATGATTATACAACATATGCTGAATGAAATGTTTGTGTAACTAGGTTTCAAAGTGTGTTATTTTCTTTTTAAGCAGCTACGTTGCTGAGTTCTCCCGGAGCCTTTCCATCGAATATAAGCGCAAGGGAATCGATGTGCAATGTCAGGTATCATCAGCTGAATCTTTACTCAACATAGGTTTCATCGTTTAGATGCTGAGGTGCTGGTCGCATTTCGTGGGCAGGTCCCTTTCCTGGTGGAGACGAACATGATATCGAGCGCTGTGAAGGCCAACTTCATTCCCTTGTTCGTGCCAACCCCGGAGGTATACGCTCGTGCAGCGGTGCGCTGGATCGGGCATGGAACCTTGTGTGTGCCATACATCGCACATGCCCTGCAGTGGTGGCTTACCGGTACTATGCCGGAATCCGTTCTTGATAAGTACCGCCTTGGTCAGCATCTACGTCAGAGAACCATCTTTCGGAGGCTCAAAACGAGGAAAAAGTAAAACTTGAATTCCCTGGACAGCTGGGAATTTAGATGTGTTGTGTTGCGAAAGCGCTGAGATAAAAATAAAATCTTTTAACAATGGACAAATGACCGACTGGTTGTCACCAAATTCGTTCTATGCCACTAGTTTTCACTTTTTTCGAGATGGGGGTCCCTGGCCTCTGCCACTAGTATTCACTGAATTAGCAAAACGCCACTAATTCTGGCCACTCCGTTATTCTACACCAGTCGACTTCATGTCGGCTCCCATAGGTATGCCATCGATGCCATCTATTCGATTCGTTTTACAATATGTGGAGGACACACCTCTTACCCACGTCGACATGAAATCGGTCTTACTTGGAAGTTGTGTATTGGTTCTTTGCACATCGTACATGTATACATATATTAGAACACTACCCATAATTTAGAGGGATTTCGGCACTTGCTCGCACGGATAGCTTGAAAACCCTTACACCCCATGTCATCTACCCCTTTCACCAGCGTCGAAAGAGGGTGGACCACCCAACTGCAAGTCGTTGATGATGGGAGGCACCCATGGCTCAGTGATAGTGTCATCGATATGGATGTCCTCGTCCTCATCCTCAAAGGAGGGGTCGAATTCGTACGGCCTTGAGATCTGCCACTCAACGGCAAACTACTCTAAGGGTAGGCCGCGATCGCGATCTGTGGGCTCATCCGCGAGCTGGCGCTCCATCGCATTTGCTCCGCTACTAAGGGCAGGTGTAGATGATTCACATGCAGAGGCTAGGGTTTACCTGTTCGAAAAAACAATCAATATTTGTTAATCTCGAATATTTAATCGGAAATGATGGACATGGCTTCCTGGCAGGGTCACACATTAGCCCGGCCACGCGCTGGCTCACTCCTCCCACAAATGCTTGCGTGCATCTAAGGTCTATCCCAATGGGAGTTTCTTAGCGCGGGTTCATAGACGTTTTGCTTATGTGGCACACTACTTAATGATGAGAGAAAGTGAGGTTGTATCTTCGCTAAGATACAACATTGGCACGCTATCATAGATAAAAATGGTTAATAGCCCAATCACATCTATGCATGCGCACCAAATCATTAAATTTAGAGACAACATCTAAGAAACAATGCATTGGACTAGTAGTCTCTTAAATTATTAATGCACCTATGGTAACGTGCTAAGAAACGATGCATTGGGACAAGCCTAACTAATCTACACTCTTTCACATACATACATGCAATTAATTAGTTCGGGCATATAACATCTCACTCATCTTCCTCACATGCATGATGACATCATTCAGGATTCTCTCAATTCTAAAACTTAAAAATGATAATTTCACAAACCGTATGTGACATTCTACATTAATTAACTACAGATTATAATAACATCATTCTATATATACAGAAATTTAATTTGGAGCATGGGAGCATATGCTCTAGCACCGAAAAAACATTTGGAAATGTCAAAAAATCTGGAACAAAAATTTGGCTTATATATATCGACATTCCAGGGTTCCATGATAAATTTTGCGGAAAAATGATATTTTTATAGTATGTGTAAAAGACAAAAAAAAGTCTCATGAAAAACCTTTCGTGGCACCGAAATTTGGCTTTTTGAAACACGACATAAAACATGCAGTCTCATGAAAAACCTTCCGTGGCACCGAAATTTGGCCTTTCGACACACGACACAAAACATGCATGTTTTTCGTGAAACGACATAGGGAGTACATGGAACATCGACATGTACGCCATAAAAAATTTATCCGATTTTTTTGATATTTCAAATATGTTAAAAAAATGCATTTTAAAAACTGGGAGCATGTTCTCCCAGGTGCTAAAAGGACACCCTATATATGTATAAACACTACAAATGACTGTACATTGCCCGCTCTCTACCAATGCACAAATGATTACCTAGAAACTATGTAAATTATCTGTTAATTGCTTGAGATGTTAATTTGGTAATCACAATACTGTAATCTATTAATTGGTGCATCGATACAATTTCATCGAAATATAGTAATATGGGATATAATTTTTAAGCTCTCGTTGGGATGAACTCAAGGTTAAAAAAAAGTTTTGACTGAAATTTTCACATTTATCAATTATTATGATTATTTCAGCATGACGTGTCTGATTCTCACATGGATGCATATGGTCCCTCTATAAAGGGAGAAGCACATGCAAAAACTGCCACAGCATAAAGATATATATATATTTATTTATTTATTTGGTATGGTAAATTTCATATATTCATCTATAGCATTGGTCAAATTTAGAACACGTTGACCTTTAATAAAACTAGCACGGTGGCCCTCGCAAATGCGAGGGTATCATGATCAATTTGTTGAAAATGAGTGATAAAAAAATATATTGTTTCATACATAGTCACATTATGCAAAAGTAAATAATATGGTTCTATAGCTATTTGAGCTTATCTATGATACATAATACATCGAGAAATATTAATTTGTCCTTTACAAAAGAAACATTGGTGGTCATATGTGTGATTTGTACATGGTATTACGAAACTGGTCACGATTTATTCTATGATATCAAATCATATTGAGTTAATGTTCAGCTTGTTAATGCTACATCAGATATTACAAAAAAAATCCATTTGTTTTGACCAAAATAATATTTTTCTCCACATGAGCAATATATCTAGAATATATTTTGATGGTCTTTGGTGGAATAGCGTAATAACTTTGTTATATTTCATAAAAAAACTTCGTGTAATTTCACAAAACATTGGTGGTCCTTGTTCAAATATTGACCAGTTACAGAGTAATGGATTTTATTTTACATTGCGTCGAAAATTTCCTATCATTTATTTCTTTGTTCTGGAATATTAGGTGTTTCCTATTGTTTGGAAATACATGTTAGACATGTGCGGGCAGTCTCCAAGATGCAATTTATACCATTTTTGTATATAAATATATAACAAAATTTAACTAACAGTAATAAATTATTATTTCAACAATTTTATCTTTTGAACAATTCCAATTAATATATATTTATATATCAGTAATCAATAGTACACACTTTGACTACAAATTTCCTTGAAAAATTTAATTTCGAAATGATATATCAACTAACATAACCCGCTACGTCGTGCAATTTGCAGCCGGTCGGACATACTAATTCACTACAGGAAACGCTCCATATGCCGACGGCCATAAGCCGTCGGCACAGGCTAAAAAGCCGTCGGCACAGGCTGTGCCGACGGCCGCCGTCGGCACATGGTCAAATGGCCGTCGGCACATAAAAAACCGTCGGCGTAGGCTATGCCGACGGCAAAGCCGTCGGCACACTAAGCTCTATGCCGACGGCTTTGCCGTCGGCACAATATTTCCAAAATTCGAATTTTGGAAAAAAAAAAAATTTGAACTTTTTTGAGTTTCTATTCCAGAATTTTTCACTTAGCCACATATTTAATCTCTAATTACACAATTAATATAGTGAACATACTTAACTTAGTCAAACTTCCCGTTCGGTCACCCATCCTGAAATTGCTCCAACCCAAGCACACTTAACCTTTGAGTTCCTTCCAAACTAGATTCCATATGAGATGTTAGAACTTACTGATATAACTATCATATTAATCATATTAACCTGTGGGGAATGATGTTAAACTTTTCTATTGTATAAATTTAAAACAGTATTTGAACAAATAACAATGATTTTATAATTATCTTTATTGACTAAATAACAATATAATGTTATAAATTACTTTATTTTGTGAATAAATTATTTAATATACAATAATTTATATCTTTAAATCCGTAAATCGAAATTTGACACATAAAATGTCTAAATCGATTAGAAAAATTAGAGAAATTCAAATATGACATCCATATCATAAAAACATCGATAGTTTTTTTTAAAAATAATCTCTTTTGATAAATAGCCATGGTGGCCAATTTGACAGTTTCTGCCGATTAAGGTGGAAACAGGCCAAATGACGGGTGTAATGGCCAAATCCATGGCATAGTTTGTTTAAATATGCCCATATTCCACACAAACATGCATATTGGAAGCACGGACAATGTTCCCGAAGAAAGTTTTCCTTTTCATTGAATAAAAAAACCATTTTTCATCCTCCGAGTGTGAAAAATGGCTTTTTTTGTGAAGCATCAACCACAAATATGTTGCAAAACCTAGGAGCTGCATTTTTTGAATATACTAGACCATGTTATATTCACAAATAACCAATTATTTTCCTCTGAAAAGGTTTTTATCCACCTCTTTTGAAGAACACAAGTTTCTGCCGATTTAGGTGGAAACGGGGCAAATTTGAACTACAGGTGCCTCCTAGTTTGCTCATGATTTTTGGAAAAAATAATTTTTAGGTACACAACTACCTATTTCGTCAGAGATACACCAAGAGTTTCTCAATATTCAAGCCCTAGATACGAACGGTCATGCCCGCCGTCTTGACTTTTTCACGAGACCGACTTAGAAAATTCCAGAAAATTTAAAAAACCCCAAAATGATGCAAGACCTTCGCGTGGTGTCATTATATATGTCCTAGTATCCACCAAAAATAATAAACTTGGAATACGACGGTTGTGTTGAAAATATGTTCACATAAATGAGCTATCTCCTACGAACATTCTAGGGTTTCGGGCCAAATGACGGGTGTAATGGCCAAATCCATGGCATAGTTTGTTTAAATATGCCCATATTCCACACAAACATGCATATTGGAAGCACGGACAATGTTCCTGAAGAAAGTTTTCCTTTTCATTGAATAAAAAAACCATTTTCCATCCTCCGAGTGTGAAAAATGGCTTTTTTTGTGAAGCATCAACCACAAATATGTTGCAAAACCTAGGAGCTTCATTTTTTGAATATACTAGACCATGTTATATTCACAAATAACCAATTATTTTCCTCTGAAAAGGTTTTGATCCACCTCTTTTGAAGAACACAAGTTTCTGCCGATTCAGCTGGAAACGGGGCAAATTTGAACTACAGGTGCCTCCTAGTTTGCTCATGATTTTTGGAAAAAATCATTTTTAGGTACACAACTACCTATTTCATCAGAGATACACCAAGTTTTCTCAATATTCAAGCCCTAGATACGAACGGTCATGCCCGCCGTCTTGACTTTTTCACGAAACCGACTTAGAAAATTCCAGAAAATTTAAAAAACCCCAAAATGATGCAAGACCTTCGCGTGGTGTCATTATATATGTCCTAGTATCCACCAAAAATAATAAACTTGGAATACGACGGTTGTGTTGAAAATATGTTCACATAAATGAGATATCTCCTACGAACATTCTAGGGTTTCGGGCCAAATGACGGGTGTAATGGCCAAATCCATGGCATAGTTTGTTTAAATATGCCCATATTCCACACAAACATGCATATTGGAAGCACGGACAATGTTCCCGAAGAAAGTTTCCCTTTTCATTGAATAAAAAAACCATTTTCCATCCTCCGAGTGTGAAAAATGGCTTTTTTTGTGAAGCATCAACCACAAATATGTTGCAAAACCTAGGAGCTGCATTTTTTGAATATACTAGACCATGTTATATTCACAAATAACCAATTATTTTCCTCTGAAAGGTTTTCATCCACCTCTTTTGAAGAACACAAGTTTCTGCCGATTCAGCTGGAAACGGGGCAAATTTGAACTACAGGTGCCTCCTAGTTTGCTCATGATTTTTGGAAAAAATAATTTTAGGTACACAACTACCTATTTCATCAGAGATACACCAAGAGTTTCTCAATATTCAAGCCCTAGATACGAACGGTCATGCCCGCCGTCTTGACTTTTTCACGAAACCGACTTAGAAAATTCCAGAAAATTTAAAAAACCCCAAAATGATGCAAGACCTTCGCGTGGTGTCATTATATGTCCTAGTATCCACCAAAAATAATAAACTTGGAATACGACGGTTGTGTTGAAAATATGTTCACATAAATGAGCTATCTCCTACGAACATTCTAGGGTTTCGGGCCAATGACGGGTGTAATGGCCAAATCCATGGCATAGTTTGTTTAAATATGCCCATATTCCACAAAAACATGCATATTGGAAGCACGGACAATGTTCCCGAAGAAAGTTTTTCCTTTTCATTGAATAAAAAAACCATTTTCCATCCTCCGAGTGTGAAAAATGGCTTTTTTTGTGAAGCATCAACCACAAATATGTTGCAAAAACCTAGGAGCTGCATTTTTTGAATATACTAGACCATGTTATATTCACAAATAACCAATTATTTTCCTCTGAAAAGGTTTTCATCCACCTCTTTTGAAGAACACAAGTTTCTGCCGATTCAGCTGGAACGGGGCAAATTTGAACTACAGGCCTCCTAGTTTGCTCATGATTTTTGGAAAAAATCATTTTTAGGTACACAACTACCTATTTCATCAGATATACACCAAGAGTTTCTCAATATTCAAGCCCTAGATACGAACGGTCATGCCCGCCGTCTTGACTTTTTCACGAAACCGACTTAGAAAATTCCAGAAAATTTAAAAAACCCCAAAATGATGCAAGACCTTCGCGTGGTGTCATTATATATGTCCTAGTATCCACCAAAAATAATAAACTTGGAATACGACGGTTGTGTTGAAAATATGTTCACATAAATGAGCTATCTCCTACGAACATTCTAGGGTTTCGGGCCAAATGACGGGTGTAATGGCCAAATCCATGGCATAGTTTGTTTAAATATGCCCATATTCCACACAAACATGCATATTGGAAGCACGGACAATGTTCCCGAAGAAAGTTTTCCTTTTCATTGAATAAAAAAACCATTTTCCATCCTCCGAGTGTGAAAAATGGTTTTTTTTGTGAAGCATCAACCACAAATATGTTGCAAAACCTAGGAGCTGCATTTTTTGAATATACTAGACCATGTTATATTCACAAATAACCAATTATTTTCCTCTGAAAAGGTTTCATCCACCTCTTTTGAAGAACACAAGTTTCTGCCGATTCAGCTGGAAACGGGGCAAATTTGAACTACAGGTGCCTCCTAGTTTTGCTCATGATTTTTGGAAAAAATCATTTTAGGTACACAACTACCTATTTCATCAGAGATACACCAAGAGTTTCTCAATATTCAAGCCCTAGATACGAACGGTCATGCCCGCCGTCTTGACTTTTTCACGAAACCGACTTAGAAAATTCCAGAAAATTTAAAAAACCCCAAAATGATGCAAGACCTTCGCGTGGTGTCATTATATATGTCCTAGTATCCACCAAAAATAATAAACTTGGAATACGACGGTTGTGTTGAAAATATGTTCACATAAATGAGCTATCTCCTACGAACATTCTAGGGTTTCGGGCCAAATGACGGGTGTAATGGCTAAATCCATGGCATAGTTTGTTTAAATATGCCCATATTCCACACAAACATGCATATTGGAAGCACGGACAATGTTCCCGAAGAAAGTTTTCCTTTTCATTGAATAAAAAAACCATTTTCCATCCTCCGAGTGTGAAAAACGATTTTTTTTGTGAAGTATCAACCACAAATATGTTGCAAAACCTAGGAGCTGCATTTTTTGAATATACTAGACCATGTTATATTCACAAATAACCAATTATTTTCCTCTGAAAAGGTTTTCATCCACCTCTTTTGAAGAACACAAGTTTCTGTCGATTCAGCTATAAACGGGGCAAATTTGAACTACATGTGCCTCCTAGTTTGCTCATGATTTTTGGAAAAAATCATTTTTAGGTACACAACTAACTATTTCTCATGATTTTTAGGTCCACCTAGATTTTGGTTGGATTCAGACGCCCCACAACCCTCTCAGACGAAACTGTTAACCCATTATTGTTAGTTGCGTTATTTCTCATGATTTTTTTCTAATTATTTAGTTTTAACAATATGCATGATAATTTAGATATGTTTCTCCTCTTCGAAACGAGCTAAAGAACGTCAAAATCCGAGTTGAAATGCAAAAGTTATGATCAAAACGGTGATTAAGTCAAAAAAAAAATTGAGCTTGGCTATGCCTACGGCTTTGCCGTCGGCATAGCTCAAATTTTTTTTTTCGCAATCCAGGATTCCCTCTTAGGGTATATGCCGACGGCAGCCGTCGGCGTAGCTCAAGAAAAAAAAACAAAAAACAAAAGGCCGACGGCATTGCCGTCGGCATAGAATTTTTTTTTTCGCGGTTTGAGATTTTCTCACTCGACCTATGCCGACGGCCCCGACAAATTGCCGTCGGCATAGAATTTGGCCGTCGGCATATAGGCCGATTCATGTAGTGATTGTTAACATCCTTTTAAAACACGGACTCTTTTCTCTTCCCCGCAGACTCGAGACTCTCAAATCATATAACATGATCCAACATGTTTTTGGTACTAAAGATTTCCTGTCCCATGTCTTATATGCAAGGATTCTCTTCACATTCTCATTTTTATTTTGCCGGAAGACGGTGATTCTCCAATCATATGTGAAATAGTATTGAAAATAGAACCTGATCCGTGTAAGGGAAGTAATTCTAGTAAACTGTTTAACCACACAGATTGCTGGATTTATTATTGTATGGAGAAAAACCATTGAGATAAGCAAAAATGAAGAATTCCTGTATTTTTTTTTATTCCATGCTGCAACATAGGTGCAGGTTGATAATTTTTTATTGAGAGAGGAGAGCAGTGGAACAGCATATGTTCATTCGTATATATAAATATATAGTGTAGATAAAGATGGGACAGGTATCTTGTCTCGCGTCTTTTTTGCGGGACGAATGCGTAGGTACGTGAAATTTTAACCCGGATAATTCCAATTTGGTTTATTCTTTTTTTTTTGAACAGTGGAGCGTCCCCGTAGGGACTAGAACCTGGTAGAAATACAACGCTGGAGACAACTGGTAGTCACGTCCGCTTAATCATGGCCATGCGTGTCTTCCCAGGCCGTTTCCGTCTAATTCTCAGCAAACGAGTCTTGCTAGGTACGTGGCCAGTCATCCCGCAAAAATAAAAGGTACGTGACATAAGTTTTTTCCTTTTACACGTTTAATGTGTTAAATGTAATCCTATACTCATACGTATACGGAGTAGTACTCCGACACGTATTGGTATCCTCATGTACAATGCCACGGTGGGGCTTTTCCACCCTATTTAACATGTACCCGATACCCCTAACGCGGATATCGTTCGCTCCATATTTTCTACATGGTATCAGAGCTTCTCTTCCTAGACCTAGCTGCCGCCGCCGCCGCATCTCTCTGAGGTGCCGCCGCCGCCGCAATACCTCAGCCGCCGTTGCAGGTTCTCTGCCATCGCCGCTCCAATACACCAATACCCCAATATCCTGCCCTGCTGCTGTGTTGCACCTCGGCTCACAATCGCAATATCCGAATACCACAACCAATATAGATCTCATCGTCGCTGCTGCTACTTGCCGCCGACGAAAATAGCCAAAATCCCGAAATAAACCAATACACTGATAAACCCTAGCTGTTCTCGGCGTCGCCATGAGTTCTTCATCAATTGCGTCGCTGGCCGCTACCCTCGGGGCACCTCCTGCTCAACAGCTAACCCGCAGCAACTATCATCTCTGGAAGGCGCTGGTTCTTCCTGCGTTTCGCGGGGCCAACGTCATGGGCTTGCTGGATGGATCCGATCCAGCCCCGCCCAAGCGTATCGAGTTTGAAGATTCGGCGAAGAACAAGATAATAGTTGATAATCCAGAGTATCTTGCTTGGATTGCAAGGGATCAATAGGTACTGCGGTTCCTCCTCAACTCGCTTTCACCAGACATCTTGTCTCATGTTCTCGGGATGGACACCACCGCTGCTGTTTGGTCTGCAATCTCTGCCATGTTCTCCACTGCCTCCCGATCAAAGGTGCAACATCTTCGAGCTTCACTCAATGACATACGCAAAGGTACAATGACTGTTGCTCAATATTTCACAAAGGTCAAGGGTTTAGCCTCTGAACTTGCAGTTGCTGGTAAACCCCTTGAAGAAGATGAACTAGTTGGATACTTGTTGCATGGCTTAGATGGATCCTATAATGCTCTCATTACTGCGGTCGATAGCAATCCCAATACAACTCCTGATGACTTCTTCAGCTTGTTATCCTCCTATGATTTGCGCAATGACAACAATAATGACCCTCTTGGTGCTAAAATATATACTAATACTAATGTCAATGCTAGGCATGGTTTGTTCACTTCTACAGGGAACCAAGCAATCTTTCAGAAGCCCTTGATCATTTGCAATGGAAAAAAGCAATGGAGGAGGAGTACAATGCACTAATGGAAAATAGCACATGGACTTTGGTTCCTTCTAGCACCACGAAAAATGTTATTGGATGTAAATGGGTTTATCGCATTAAAAGGAAAGCTGATGGCACAATTGACAGATACAAGGCTCATTTAGTTGCAAAGGGGTTCAAACAAAGGTATGGCATTGATTATGAAGATACCTTTAGCCCTGTTGTGAAAATAGCAACTATCAGAATTGTTTTAGCTCTTTCTGTTTCCCGTAATTGGAGTCTAAGGCAGCTAGATGTCAAGAACACGTTCCTTCATGGTGTTCTGGAAGAGGAAGTTTATATGCAACAACCCCCAGGTTTTGAGAATTCTCACACTCCGCAGCACATATGCAAACTTCAGAAAGCTATTTATGGGTTAAAACAAGCACCAAGAGCATAGTTTTCTAGATTGAGTGCAAAATTGTGTCATCTTGGTTTTCGGCCTTCTCAAGCTGATACCTCTCTATTCCTTTACAACAAGTCAGGTATCACTATATTTGTTCTCATATATGTTGATGATATCATAGTCACAAGTTCTTCAGATGATGCTATTTCTGCTCTTGTTCGTGATCTCAATACTGACTTTGCTATTAAAGACTTGTGAGAACTACACTTCTTTTTGAGTATTGAAGTAAAAAAGGTACAGCAAGGATTATTGTTGACATAAGAAAAATATGCTACTGAGTTACTTGATAAGGTTAATATGAGACTTTGTAAATCTGCTCCAACACCACTATCATCCTCTATTTTATTGGCTCTTAATGATGGTTCACCTCTTGGTGTTGAAGATAGTACAAATTACAGGAGTATTGTTGGGGCTCTCCAATATTTGACTTTGGCACGACCAGATTTGTCATACTCAGTTAATAAGGTTTGTCAGTTCTTACATGCACCCACTACAACACATTGGTCAGCTGTTAAACGTATTCTTCGATATATTAGAGGGACTTTGGATATTGGTATCACTTTTATGCAATCTTCATCTACACTTCTGAGTGCTTTTTCTGATGCTGACTGGGCTGGCAGTCTTGATGATAGACGTTCCACTGGTGGCTTTGCTATCTTTCTTGGTTCAAATTTAGTGTCACGGAGTTCCAGAAAGCAAAATACAGTGTCCCGTTCTAGTACTGAAGCTGAATATAAATCTCTGGCAAATGCCACCGTAGAGTTGATATGGGTTGAAGCACTTCTTCGTGAGCTTGGTGTCTCTTTGTTGCAAAAACCATGTTTATGGTGTGACAACTTGGGTGCTACCTATCTTTCTGCTAATCCAGTATTTCATGCTCGTACTAAGCATATTGAGATTGACTTTCACTTTGTTCGTGAAAGAGTTTCTAATAATCAACTTGAGATCAAGTTTATAGAGTTTCTAATAATCAACTTGAGATCAAGTTTATAACTACCAAAGATCAAGTTGCAGATGGTTTCACCAAGGCTGTACCAGTTAGATTGCTAGATGAGTTTAAACGTAATCTTAACCTCTGCGAAGGTTCAGATTAAGGGGGAGTGTTAAATGTAATCCTATACTCATACGTATACGGAGTAGTACTCCGACACGTATTGGTATCCTCATGTACAATGCCACGGTGGGGCTTTTCCACCCTATTTAACATGTACCCGATACCCCTAACGTGGATATCGTTCGCTCCATATTTTCTACATAATGTTGTGCGTAACACCTCGTAACTTAACCCCCGATTAAATCTCAATGGTTAATTTTGGATCTAACTGTTGAAAATAATCACGATGATGTGGCTTAATGTGGTGGCTCCGTTAGACAACTGTATATTGCTTTTAGTATATAATAGATAGATTTATAAGCCCTATCCAAATAAAGTGAGTATTATTGTATTGATTCAGTCGGCCTGCCTCGTAGCGCTCCATTAGCCTCCTTTCGAAATACTAGTTAGCGTGCATATGCAACGCACGCAATATTTAACAAATTATTTTGACAAAGGGACTCAATAAATTTTGCACAACAGAAGATTACTATATAAAATAAACAGGCTTGTCACTTATTTCATACAACAATTTTCAGGAAGTAAAAGGAAGGGGATTGTCTTAAGTCCGCCAACTTTCGGTTACTTGTTTCGTGCACAAATTATTAATATTATATTAAATTTAAAGATGTCATTGTTCACGTGCAGGGTTGTTGCGGATACTGATGGATGGAATCAGCCCATGGGGCTTCAATAGTTGTGTTGCTGGCCGGCCTGATGCACTCCCACACGGCGCTGTTGCATTTGAACCCAGATCCGAACCCGACCATCCACACCCGGTCACCCTTCCGCGTCCGTCTTTTGGCTTCGATGTACGCCAGCTCGTACCACAGTGAACTGCTCGACGTGTTCCCAAACCGGTGAAGGGTTGAACGTGATGGCTCCACGTTCTCATCTGATAAGCATAAACTGGTTTGCACGGCGTCAATCACCGCCCGGCCACCGGAATGGATGCAGAAGTGCTCGAAGGCCATGCAGAAATTAGGCACGTATAGCTTGATCTTCCTGCCAAGCACCTTCTGTGCGATGAAGGACAGCGCGAAAAGCAGCTTCTCAGAGGGTGGGAGGACAATGGACCCAATTGCGGCGATGTTGGCCTTGAGCGTCTCTCCTGCGATAGCCACGAGGTCCTTGGACAGGTTGACCCCCATATGCCCCTCCTCGTCCTCCTCCTGGTATGCGCACCGGTACGCCCTGTCCTGTGCGGCGGTGAGCGTCCGCATGATGTGCGTGAGCCGGAACCGGGACTCGGACCGGGATGTCGACAGCAGCACCGCCGACGCGCCCATGCGGAATAGGGCGGCAGGCAGCATCATCGCTAGGTTCTTGCCGGTGTAGTTGGTGAGCGATGTGGTCTCCGTGGACACCACAATGGCTCGCGCGCCCGCCGGCGCTGCCTGCAAGAGGTTCCTAGCCACCTCCAGGGCGATCACCCCGGCGCTGCACCCCATCCCGGAGACGTGCACGCTCCGGATGTCATCTCGTAACTTGTACCGGTGTATGATCATGTCCGCCATGCTCGGCGTCGGGTTAAACGCGCTGCAGTTGGTGACGACTATTTGGATGGTTTCCGGACTGATGCGCGTCTTGGCGAGCAGGTCGTCCATGGCGGCGAAGATAACCTGCTCCGCCTCGTCGCGGCTTGCGCTGAGGCAGCAGAGCGGGGGCATGTGGTGCAGGGACGGGTGGAAATAGGTCTGGTCACCGAGGCCAGAGCGCTGGATCATGCGCGTGAGGAAGCGGACGGCGCCGTCCTCCAAAGAAGGGGAATTGCGAACGCCCTCGATGAAGGCGGCGATGGATACGCGGCAATTGGATTTAGGACGGCAGCAAGCGTAGTCCACGAGGTACACGCTCCTAGGGCGACGCATGAAGTATAGGATGATCATGGCGGACGGTAGGAAGACGGCCAGGAAGACGTGGACCTGCCGCAGATCATGGAGCCGGGAGAGGAGCTCGTCGGGGCCGAGCTGTGCAACTTTGCGGAGCACGACGATGGCCGTGACCGGTGTGACGACGATGGCGAGGAAGTTGTTCACAACGAGCTGGTACAAGTGTTTTAAGTGCTTCTTGAAATGGGATGCCGAGCTGACCATTTCCGATCGTGGCGCAGCGTACGTAGTGGATAAATGTGTTGTTGTGTTGATTATTCGTGTTGTAGTTTAGGACATTATAAAAGCACTCCGTACTGTTTCATACGTGCAGCACACAACTGTCATCATTACAACGTCATGGAGAAAACATTATTCTCATTAAGGGGACCTGTAGAGTCCACTCTGAAATAGATGAGGCACCATCCTTTCAAAGTATTGTATTCACGTCTGTTGACAGTTTGTTTGGCGTTTCTTTGTTGTCATGTCCTGTGCTCTCCACATCTCCTGGACCCGAACTTAATTAGTGTATCACTTCTCATGGCTCCAAGCAGATCGAACACACGACAATGCGCTATAGCACACGATTTCCATGCTGCACCGGTGTTCTTGAGATGTTTACATGTACTGGATATTAATTCCTCACACCTATGAAAACATGTATACTTCGTTAGTTGTTGGCTGGATACAATATGCATGTTTATTTAATCACTCGGGCATGGCACCATGCGAGTCGTTTCCCTGTACATCCATCATGGAGGGAGTCCTCTACATACTGAGTACAAACCACATGGTTCCTCCGAAAACCACGAGGCGTTTAGCTAAATCTTAGCCTTTTTAAAAAAAATGATAGTTTAGCCTCAGCCTCTCACAAACGATACATAAGACGAAGAAAAATGTTATGAGACCGGGTCTATCCTCCGGTGATTATAGACCCGCTCCAAAACATGCCACCTGTCGATATACATCTTAAAACAGATGTCTTCTTCTTCGAACCACTCTACAATTTCTTTTTCGTCAAAAGCAATATTTCTGCCGTGTTCTTAAAGAATAAATGGCCACTTAGATTATGGCAAGTTTTACAGTACCTTTTACTACTCTCAAAAAGTGACTAGTATGAATTGGCTTGACGGTTGAGATTTAACAATGGAGATTAAGCCCAGTTGGCCCAGCACGACATACTAGTTTAGAAAAAAAAATGTCAAAGTGTACGGCCAAAGTTCCGTACTCGTACAGGTACACGGCCGCCTCCAGATGCCGGCGGTGACTCTACCTCACACGCGGCCAGAGAGGCGCCGCCGGCTGCACGCACATGGCCAGTGCCGACGCTACACGAAGCCCTAACACGCCCCTCCCACGCGGCTAGCGAGACGCCGCCGCTGTCAAGCGCCGACGCTGCATCTTGAACCTCCCACGCGGCCAGCACCATTGTTGCACGATGCCCAAGCAATTGATCAAACTTTGAACACGCGTGCACTAGCCTACCTTCAATTAATCCGTGCCTTTCTGTTCTCGGATCAATAAAACGTTTACAAACATACAGATGCAAAAAATAATTGTTTTGCTAAGCAAAGAATACTGTACAACAGTTCGGGCTGATGACTCTTTACAAGCATGTGGAGTACGACGACTCATGGATCAGCGGCCAATCTCCTTCATCTGTCGGTGTGGTGTACTGGTGTGGTGTGGCCGCCGTCAACCACGGCCCCGGCAGGCCGGCACTATCTAAACTGTGAACTTCACGCTTCATAGTAAGGAGAAGTGCATGAGTCGTTGCCGCGTTGGACTGCTGGAGGGACTCGGCGTTGGGGACTGGGCAGGAGCAGGACGCGTGTACCGGTGGCACCCACGCACTCCGGAATTTTTTTTTTTGGCCTGTGGGCCTTTTTGGGACGGGCCCGTCTACGCAAATTCCTGGTGTGGTGTCTATTTTTCTGGGTAGTATGAATTGTACTGGTCAGAGTTTTCACACTAGTATGAATTGTCACGGACCATCGGATACAGAAAAATGGATGGCTATTATTTAATTGAGGGTACCATAAAAGAACTCTAGATTATGCAGTCTATTACTCAGACAAGTAGGCAGTGTCCATCTATCAATCCATCCATGGCTAGCACGTGGAGTTAAAAAAAATCTCTCCATGAATCTGGCTTCACGATCTTCTGCAATACTTGCTAAAGGATCGTCCAAATATCTAATCATATACTCCTATTTAAGCTGCTGCCTTCGTTGAATATAACGAACTGGTGCAGTCGTCGGGGTGAGGGTAAAGTCGCTGGCGGCAATTATGACGCGTCATCTCTCCCGTTCATGTCAGATCTATCTCAGTGTGATCAATCTAGCTATGTGGTCCATTTGGAGCTGCTGCTGAACGAACACACCAACTTCCACGAAGAACGGACGGGCATGGACAGGTCGACGGAAGGAATCAAGAACCACGACCACCTAGAATCCTTTTGATCTGCGGTCGCCTTGACCATGACGGAACATGGGATGAATTTTGCTGTAGCCAAGCCTGCTTAGAGTGCAGTTCCGCCCTGTTCTTGTGGAATTAGGCATTAAACTCAAACAGTTACCGTGTCAGTGGTGTGATAATTTGTGAGCCACATACCTTTTGAAGAGTCATCTATTTCATGCAAGAGCCAAGCACATTGAAATTGATTTTCATCTTGTCATAGAACAAGTCCTAGACAAGCAATTGAAGATTGGCTTTGTTCCCTGATCAAGTTGCTAATGGTTTTACAATACCACCCCGAGTACGGAACTTTGAAGAATTTAAAAGTATTCTTACTAAGTTGAGATTAAGCGCGTGTGTTAAACTTATCGATCATTCCTATTGTAAAACAAGTCGATCATGAATATAAGGTCGACTTGGCTTAGTCTAGAACTCCTCCCTGTAACAGCTCGAGGCCGCGTCGCCTCCAATATGAATACACGGACCGCGGCTCGGTATATGCACCGAGTAGACAAAACACATCATAGCTCCTTTCACAAGCACTGTAAATGAAACTCAGAGAATTAACGGTTTAGAAAACAAATCATTTTAAATTTCAGATTTACCAATTATTATGATACTTTCGGCATGAGGTGTTGGAATGAATACATATTCTCTCTTTATAGGGAAAAAGAATATACAAACATCCTACTGAACGATGAGGTGTTTGGTGCTGCACTTATAGATAGATTTCACGTGAATGTTACTTTCTCCGTATCAAAATATAAGATGTTTTAGCATTTTTTAGATAAAACGTATCTAGACATGTTTTTCTGTATAGATTCATACGCATTTTACACTAAAACATGTCCAGGCTCGTTTTGTGTAGAAAATACTAAAACATCTTACATTTTGATACGAAAGGAGTATTATGGTACGGATTTATTATTCTACGGATTGAGTCGTTATGCTAGGCCCTTTAGCCTACTTTCGAGACGTTCATAGGATATTTATGGATGGAATCATCCCATGGCGCTCCAATAGTGGTGTTGTTGGCCGGTGTGATGCATTCCCACACAGCGCTGTTGCACTTGAACCCAGAACCGAACCCGACCATCCACACCCTGTCTCCCTTCTGCATCCGTCTCTTAGCCTCGATGTATGCCAGCTCGTACCACATTGAACTGCTCGATGTGTTCCCGAACCGGTGAAGCGTCATCCTCGACGCCTCAAGGTTCTCATCAGATAAGCATAAGTTGGTTTGCACCGCGTCGATCACGGCCCTGCCACCAGAATGGATACAAAAGTGCTCGAAGGCCATCCGGAAATCAGGAACATATAGCTTGGTTCTCCTGCTCAGCACCTTCCGTGCAACGAATGAGAGCGCGAAAAGTAACTTCTCGGAGGGCGGGAGGACGATGGACCCTATTGCGGCAATGTTAGTCTGGAGCGTTTCGCCGGCGACCGGCACGAGGTCCTTCGATAGGTTGACCCCCGTCTGTCCCTCATCGTCCTCCTCCTGGTACGCGCACCGGTACGCCCTGTCCTGCGCGGCGGTGAGCGTCCGCACGATGTGCCTGAGACGGAACCGGGATTCCGTCCTTGACGTCGAAAGCAGCACAGCAGCCGCGCCCATGCGGAACAGGACGGCAGGGAGGAGCATCGCCCGGTTCATTCCGGTGTAATTGAAGAGCGACGTGGTCTCCGTAGACACCACCAACGCACGTGTGGCCTGTGGCGCCGCCTGGAGGAGGTTCTTGGCGACCTCCAGGGCGATCACCCCCGCGCTGCACCCCATCCCGGATATGTGCACGCTCCGGATGTCGTCTCGTAGCTTGTACCTATTTATGATCATATCGGCCATGCTCGGCGTCGGGTTAAACCCGCTGCAGTTTGTGACGAGTATGTCGATGGCTTCTGGATTTATGCGTGTCTTGGTGAGCAGGTCATCCATGGCGGCAAAGATGACCTGCTCAGCCTCGTCGCGGCCTGAGCTCATGCAGCAGCGCGGGGGCATGTTGTGCATGGACGGGTGGAGGTAGGTCTGGTTACCGAGGCCAGAGCGCCGGATCATGCGTTCCAAGAACCGACCGTTGTCAAGGTTCGGCATGCAACGAACATTCTCGACGAAGGAGGCTATGGACATGCGGCAGTTGGGTTTTGGCCGGCAGCAAGAATAGTCCACGAGGTACACCCTTCTAGGACGACAAATGAGGTGCAGGCTGGTCATGGCGAACGGTAGGAACATGGCCAGGAAGACGTGGACCTGCCGCACGCCATGGAGCCGGGAGAGCAGCTCGTCGGGGCCCAGCTGTGCGGCTTTGCGGAGCACGACGATGGTCGTGACCGGTACGGCCACGATGAGGAAGTTGTTCACGACGAGCTGGTACAAGGGTTTTAGCTGCTTGCTGAGATGGGATGGCGAGCTCACCATTTTCATTGTGTTGATTCGTGTTGAAGATGTCCGTACCGTTCATATATACGCAACTATTCAGGTCGTTCTATTTGCGCTTGTAGCCCATGCTGTCACCATTACAACGTCATGGAGGAAACATTCTGGACACGACCAAGACCTGTAACTGCAAGGGCATCTGGGCATTTACTAGGCTAGCCTCTTAATTGCGACACTTAATTAGTTATTCCCTCCTATCCATAAAAAATGTTGCACATTTTATACTAAATTAATACAAATTTTGTACTAAGTTCATGACCTTTTTTATAGATCGGAGGGACTATATTTTTCGAGGGAATTGCGGCTCCTTATTGATTGATCAACATCATTACAAACTACTTTCCGGTACTTCCCGGAGACATTCTGGAATACAATCATGGTAAGTAATACTCCCTCCGTTCCTAAATATTAGATGTTCTAGCCCTTTTCCACTTCACATATGTCTACGTGTATCTAGACAACTTTTAGTATACATGTTCACTCATATAAATGTGTATCTAGTCACCGTGAGAAATATCTAGAACATCTTATATTTAGGAACGGAGAGAATATATGAAAAGAGCTTACTAAGACGAGGTAAATTAGTTAGTTAGGGGATCCGTTGGACCCTAGGATTTGTAATTTTGACGTACTTAATTAAGTTCCAGCCGCATACTTAACCGTCGATGCTAAAAAGCGGCTCGGAATAAGGCAAAATGGCCGAGATTAATTCCCTTCCCGGATATTAACTGTTGGATGATTTTAATATGCATGTTTATTTTATCACTCGGCCATGGTAGCATCTGAATCGTGTTCATGTACATCCATCATGGAGGTCCGTCAGAAAACGAGTCGTTTTTTCAAAGCTTAGTCAATTAAAATTTTCTTGACAATTGTGTTGGACGAGCCTTTTTAACAAGGTTGTGTGTTGGCTACCATGCCAAGCTGAGGGGTCAGTGGGTCCAACAAAACGCTCAATTTTATACTTTCTTATCTATGTAATCTTACACATTCTGGAGATTAAAAGGTGACACATGTATTTCTAATCCTATACCTCAGTAAATCAGTTTGTATTGCCCACTCGATCTTGGGCATTCTGGTTGATTATCCTCCATCAAGGAACAGTTCTACAAGTCATGCATGGCAGTTGGGATCTATCTACCCCACCACCATCAGCATCATCATCTTATATAATTGAAGGAATAATCGACTACCACCATTCACCTGTATACTACAGTCTCGGGGAGTGGGTTTCCATCATCATGCAATGTAGCCATCACAAGGCTGAAGTACTATCATCTTCGCACGCTGAAAACACCGACATGCATAGCGTCCGGAACTCATGATAGCTCTCGGCGTGTCCAGCACTCGTCTCACCGGCCACCAGAAAGGGTTCAGAATGAGTTGGCCAACGTCTACCCATCTCCTGGGGTAGAATTAAATATTAGCTCTTGGGATAAGTTGTTTAGATACGTCATCTTGGATTATAAAATATTGTGACTTCAGAATCATAAAATCTCTTTTGCAGCATTCGGAGATAATAACTCAGGATTTATTAATCCAATATTTAGATTGCGATCCAGCAAATTTTTGCGAGGATGATTAGCAACTTCTAATCCTTTGTGAATGTCGGTTAGTAACAATTACTGTTCTACCCGTTTTGGGGAAAAATCATTAGTTTCCCAAACTCAAAACTAAAAGGTCCAAATTTTGAACTCTCAGGTATAGCTCTAAAATTTACCGTTTGTATTCTGCCGGCAAAGCTTTGATATATGAGAGAGAAGTTGTGTCGGCATTAAGGCGGTACATATTTGTGTGTCGGTAGTTGAGTAAAGACATAATAAGTAGCGGATGATGCTTGGGCGCAATAGGTTATGTGTATGTATACATGTTTTTTTCAGATAAGAGGCTGAAAGTCTCTACGATAAATTAAAAATTCAATAAGCAGCGAAACAGGTACATCATGATGAACCCAGCTTACAAAATGTAACTACACACCCACGGGAAAAAGAGCCAACGAAAATATTACAGGAGTCAGCACAACCCCTCTCTTCCCGTGTTGGTCCATGAGTATCTAGCCCATCTCACCACTCTAAACCTCCCCATCGCAGCTTTTTCTTCCTCTTTCTATCCACAAGGATAAGGTAGTCAGCATAGCTCGAGTGGGTCAGGTGGTCATGGGATTGGCCATCCTGATCAGAGGCAGACTGGCTTTGGATCCAACAACGGCGGCGGATTCGGTAACTTCAATGCCGGGTCTGGTTTTGGTAATCAAGGAGGACACAATGGATACGGCGGTGAGTTACCGTCGGCCTTATAACAATGGCGGTCATGGAAACTTTCATGGGAGGAACTATGGATATGTGCCGAGAGGACATGCTGGAGGTAGGGTTCCGGACGCTACCCAACCAAATGCTGCTGTGATTCCAGGTTTGCAAGAGGGAGCTGTTGCGGAAGTTGTCAGGCAGGTAACCGAGGCACTACGTGCACAGAATGCAGCAGCGGGTCAGTCTGTGCAGCCGGTCACTGTTGCGCAATCAGGAGCCGGCAGTGCGTTGCCAGTTTTCTCTGTCGGGCAGAATTCTTTGGCAGCCAGACCATCGTCCGTGGTACTGCCAGACCCTAAGCCACATGCGGTGGTGTCAAGGACTGGTGGGGGGCCTGCAGTTGGCTCAAAAGTTGATGATGCGGCTAACAAGAAAGCAAAAAAAGTGGATAAAGCTAAATGTTACTAGTGTGGAGCTCCGGGCCATCTTAGAGTGGATTGCCCGGTCAAAGTATGTGAGTATTGTGAAGGGTCAGGCCATGTTCCGGAGGATTGCCATTTGTTGACAGCAGTTAAGCAGCAAGTTGTGACACATGGGTTCATTCACGAGGGATTGACTTTTTATAAGGCGGTTCCGACGGCTTCTTATAGACCAAAAAAATAGACTCTGCGAGACATGCGAAGCTTACTGTTTCGGGAGGAGTATTGACTCTTGAACAGGTGGTTTCTCAACTTGCGAGGTTGGTACCGTGTGATAATTTTAAGTGGGAAGTTGTACAGGTTGGCGAACAAGTTTTCAAGGTTTCTTTCCTGTCAAAATCAGAGTTAGAGAGGATGAAAATCTTTGGTGCCTGTCATGTGCCGAATAGTAGTTATGTTATTACAGTGGAGTCGTGGGCTGTGGAGATGAAGCCACTTTGGCTTCTTCCGGAGATTTGGATTCATGTTTCCGATATACCACCTATTCATAGAGGAGAATTTTTTATATTGTGGAGTCTTGGTTCTCTTTTTGGTAAGAGGCTTAAGGTCGACATGAAATACACTCGCAAACATGGGGTTTTGCGGATCCTTGTGGGTTGTATGGATTACAGTTTAATCCCGGAGAAGTGGGCTGTGTTTATTAAGGATGGGTTTTATTAATTTAAATTTTCGGTGGAGAATCCCATTGGGGAAGGAGGTGATGCCATGGTCCTAGATGCTAGTAATGATCATGCTGGAAAAGATGACAGTGGGAGTTCTCAGAAGCCTATTGAGGATGATCAGGGAAGAAGTGGTAAAAATAAGATAGTGGAGCAGCCCAACTCGGTTTCCTTGGGTGGCGTTAGTGGGAGTGGTTCTGACTCAATGGGAACCAAGAAGATGTTTTCTCCCGGGGTGGTGCTATCACCAATGGTGGCATCGTCTTTGGAAAAGGCTCGTAAGGAGTTGATTCGTATTGCTAGCGTTCAGAGCAGTTTGTGGTTTCCGAAAATAATTCTGTTACTTCTGATTCGGTGGAGGATGCAGATGAGACGAGGATCGATGAGGATCCTCTTGTCACCTCTGCTACACCTACACCTGCCGAGCTGGGTTTTTCGGACACTGGTGATCTTGGGCAGTCCGTGGAGAGGCTGGATGTTGGGCAGAAATCTGTGTCTATTTCTGTCAGGCGGAAGTCCGTTGTTTGGGCACCGTTACCGTGTTCAAAGGAGGGAGCACCGCTGTGTTTTTCTTCTATGGAGAAGGGTGTGCTGGGACCTGCGGCTTTTCCGGGTGCCAATGTTGTAGCGGAGGGGGCTCGTGCCGTAGTGATGCAACCACAGTGTCTGGAGGATGCGTTCGATAGAGAGCATACACGCTCACCTCAACCAGGAGGGTTGGGGTTCGAGGCGTGTGGTGCGGATGGTTTTTCGGTTCCACCAGGTGGGTGTAGACTAAAAAACTTGGATACTACACCGCGACGTCCAACTGTAGCTGAGGTGGCTTCCTATGGAGAATTGTAAGGTATGGCGATGCAGGAGGTGCGCTCGAGTCCAAGGCTACGTGCCAAGGTTGATGCGGATCTGCCGCAGCAAGAAAGCGTGATGGCTTTGTTGGAGAGAAGGGAAGTTGGGTATGCTTCAGGTACTTCTGTCTGCTCAAACCTTTCTTTATGTTCTTTTTCAAATTCTGAAATTATTCATAGAGCCGATAAGTTAGGGGTTTCACTACGAGCTTCCATAGAGAAAATGACTTTGTCTATTTCTAGTCTAAAGGAGAGGGACCAGGAAAGATACGTTACTTTTCTTAACAATAATTTGAACAATAATTTAGAGAGTTCCTCAAGTAGTTTGGTTTTGAAGAAGGCTTCAAATTTATGTGAAAGTTGGATAATGATGATAGTGCGCTGGTTTCGGATCATATGGATTCTACACCATGTGGGCTTAAGGTTAAACCTAACCGAAAGACCAACTTGGGTTGTTTTTCTAAACCACCTAGAAGGAGTGCTAGACTAAAGAAATTTAAAAAGTAAAATGAAAGGTTTAATTTGTAATTGCGAGGGGTTCGGTGATCAGGTTAAACATGTAGCGGTAAATGATTTTGTGAAGGAACACAGTTTGGATTTCGTGGCTTTGTTAGAAACGGCAAGATCTGCGTTTTCTTCCCATTTCTTACAATTCTTGGCGGGAGGTAGAGACTTTACGTGGTTTTGTCTACCTTCGCATGGTCGATATGGTGGTATGCTCATCGGTTTTAATAATATATCTCTCGCGGCACATATCGTTGTGTCGGGGGATTATTGTGTTAAGTTTCATGTCAAGTCAAAACTGGATGGTTTTATGCGGGGACTAGTTGTAGTATACGGTGCTGCAGAAGAATCCAAGAAACCAGACTTTTTGGCGGAATTAGTTAGAATTTGTGAGAATGAAAATCTTCCTCTTCTCGTTGGAGGAGATTTTAACATCATTAGACGGAAAGATGAAAATAATAATAATAAATTTAATGCTCGTTGGCCAAATATTTTTAATGCTATTATCGAAAGTCTTGATTTAAAAAATCTCGAACTTTCGGGACGTCAATATACTTGGGAAAGTAGGAGACCAATCCCAACTTACGAAAAGTTAGATCGTTTTCTCGCGAGTATTGAATGGGAACAAAAATATCCCCTGATCACGGTACATGCCTTGACCCGGTCGGGGTCAGATCATACTCCGTTGGTTATTGATTCAGGGGAACATGCCCATTTGGGGAACAAGAGCCATTTTTCATTCGAACTTTCTTGGTTACGTCAGGAAAGTTTTTTGGATTTGGTGCGCCGGGAATGGACAGCGGTTACAGCCAGTAACTCTCCAATTGAGCGCTGGCAGAATAAGATTCGTCACTGACGCCAGTTCTTAAGGGGATGGGATAAAAACTTGAGTGGGAAGTATAAGGTCCTAAAATAAAAACTCGTCTTGTTGATAGATAGATTAGATATTCAAGCAGAAACTAGTCCTTTTAGTGCAGCCGAGCGGGCAGCTTAGAAGGAGGCAGAGAATGTTTGACCAAATTAAAACGAGACGAGGAGTCTAAATGGGCTCAACGGGCAAAGGTTAAGCATATTCAAGAAGGGGGCAGCAACACAAACTATTTTCATCTCATTGCTAATGGTAGGCATCGTAAAAGAGAATTTTTCAGCTTGAACAGGACAAGGGTACAATAGTAGGTGAGGCCAATTTGCGGGTTTTTATTTTGGAATACTACAAATATTATTTGGAGCACAGGCTCCAAGTTTTGTTACCCTCATTGAAGATAGGATTGAGGACCTGCCTCAAATTTCACCTCAAGAGAAATCAATTTTAACGGCTCCGTTTACGGAAAAGGGGGTGTTGGAAGTGATTTCTCAAATGGAACAAAATAAAGCTCCGGGACCAGATGGGTTTCCTTTGGAGTTTTATCAGACCTTTTGGGATGTCATCAAAACCGATTTGATGGCATTGTTCTCTAAATTATATAGTGGTCAGTTACAGTTGTTTAAACTAAATTTTGGAGTCATTACGTTGCTGCCCAAAAAGGAAGATGCTAGTCGCATTGAAAAATACAGACCGATATTCCTATTAAATGTGAGTTTTAAACTGTTTACCAAGGTGGGTACTAATCGAGTAACTTCTATTGCGAGTAAAGTTATTCGACCAACCCAATCTGCATGTTTGCCGGGTCGTAATATTTTAGAGGGAGTAGTAATTTTGCATGAGACGATTCATGAGTTAAAGAAGAAGAAACTGGATGGTGTGCTGTTCAAAATCGACTTTGAAAAGGCATATGATAAGGTTAATTGGTATTTTCTGCAGAAAGTGCTTAGAATGAAAGGTTTTACTCCTATGTGGTGTGAATGGGTAGCTCGATTTGTTCAAGGTGGGAGTATTGGCATAAAAGTAAATGATGATATTGGCCATCATTTTTAGACTCTAAAGGGTTTAAGGCAGGAAGATCCGTTGTCTCCTATTCTTTTTAATCTTGTGGCTGATCTACTTGTTGTCCTGATTGCTCGAGCCAAGGAGGATGGCCAGGTTGGTGAATTGATACCGCACCTGGTCGACGGGGGGGGGGGGGGGGTGTCAATCTTACAATATGGGGATGATACTATACTTTTCTTAGAACATTACATTGGAAAAGCTCTCAATACGAACTTATTCTCGTAATTTTCGAACAAATGTCGGGTTTAAAGATCAATTTTCATAAGAGTGAAATTTATTGTTTTGGTAAAGCTAATGATGCGCAGGATGACTACCGTCACATATTCGGATGTGAAGTAGGAAGTTTACCTTTCAAATATTTAGGTATACCTATTCATTATAGGAAATTGCTTAATGTTGAGTGGAAGCCGGTTGAGGATCGCTTTGAGCAAAAATTAAGTGGGAGGGCAGGGAAATTATTGTCATATGGAGATCGTCTCATATTGATAAATTCTGTACTAACAAGCCTACCAGCGTTTCTGCTATCTTTCTTTGAAGTTCCAAAAGGAGTTTGTCGAAGGATAGACTTTTATCGCTCTCGGTTTTTTTGGTAGAGTGATAGTAAGAAGAGAAAATATAGGTTATCGAAATGGAATATTGTCTGTAGCCGAAAGGAACAAGGGGGTCTAGGTATAGAAGTTTTGGAGACTAAAAATAAATGTCTTTTGAGTAAATGGTTGTTTAAATTGCTTCACGAAGAGGGAGTGTGGCAGGAGCTTCTATCCAATAAATATTTAGGAGATAAACCGTTATCTCAGCTGCAAGTAAAACCATCTGATTCTCCCTTCTGGAAAGGTCTAATGAAGGTGAAACAGGAATATTTTGCGAGAGGTTCCTTCACCCTAGGTAATGGGAGACAAAATAGGTTTTGGGAGGATATTTGGCTTGGAGATAAACCGTTATCTCAGATATATCCCTCTCTTTATATCATTGTTCAACATAAAAATGTTACTGTGGCATCCGTGCTCTCTAACAACCCTCTTGATATTCGATTTAGGAGATGTATCTCCGGGGACAGAAGGAACAATTGGCTTCATTTAGTTGAGAGCCTTATGAGTGTTTCTCTAGTGGACGAGAGCGATAATTTTAGATGGTAGCTAACACCTAACGGGTGTTTACTGTCAAATCTTTTTATGCAGATTTAATGCATGGTTCTATAAGATTCTTACGAAAGTATCTGTGGAATTTAAAGGTTCCTCTAAAAATAAAAATCTTATTATGGTTTGTCAACCGGAAAGTTATATTAACAAAGGACAATCTTGCCAAGAGAGGATGGACAGGGTGTAAAAAGTGTGTTTTTGTGATGTGGACGAGACAGTTAACCATCTTTTTATATCATGCCCCTTCTCGAAACATATTTGGCGACTTATTCATTTCACCTTTGGTATTTACTCACCGACTAGCATTTCGAATATGTTTGGGAGTTGGTTAAATCGTATTGATACAAAAACAAAAGCGCGTATACGAATAGGCGTTGCTTTTTTTTGACTTTTTCTACTGTAGGGCAAAGAACCCCACAGCCTTTTATTGATATGTTAGGAAAGGGACAACCATTTACAACAGCCAGACCACTAGGGGAGGCTATCTATCCAACTTTTTACAGCCAAGGATTTCTCCTTCTGAAACCTATGTACATGTAGAAGCATGTCATTAGCAAATCTATTTCTCCAAACAGAGAATTTAGGTCTATCCAATCTAAAAATTGCATCATTCCTGATCTTCCAAATGTTCCAGCAAGCAATGAATGCCACTTCCAAAAAGAAATGTTTACCAAAACTCTTCCTAGCAAGCCTTGCCTTTGAAAGCAAATCAACTCCCTGTGACCAATCAATGCCCAGATAATTCCACACTCTGCTGCTAAAATTGCATTGAAAGAACAGATGATCTCTGTCTTCATAGCAGTCTCCAACACAAAGAACACAATTATCATCCTCAGTTACAGCCCAGTGTCTCCTCCTCAGAAGGTCTTTTGTATTCAGTCTGTCATTAATCAGTAACCAAGAAAACATCTTAATCCTCATCATACATTTACTTTTCCATGGACACTGTACCACAGGGCAAACCACAATGTCCTTATGCACATGAGCATAATATTTAGCAGCTGTGTAAGTACCACCTTGCCAAGTACAGAGCCATTCATCATGTTTTGAGGCATCTAGCCTAACAGAATCCATCCAATCCGAGAGGATAATCAAGTCATCAAAAGCTTGTGTTGACAAGGGCAGGTGAAACCCCTCTTCCCTCTCCACTAGGCTCATGATAGTCCACACTGATGCCTTCTCATCCTTGACAAATGAAAAAAGTCTGGGTAGCCTAAACTGTAGTGGCAGAGAGGAACCTCCAATCTCCCAAGAGTCCATCCAAAAGCACACAGATTTTCCACTATTAACCACTGGTTTGGTGATCTCCAAGAATTTTCCCACTAATTTCAGATTATCCTTCCACCAAAAGGAACCACATGGGTCCTCTTTATGTGGGATGGTATCTCTATAGTAGTTGTCCCAGATTAGTTTAACCCAAGGCATCTCAAACTTGTTGTAAAACTTATTGACAAATTTGAGCATCAATGCATCATTCTTAATAGAGAAGTTAGTAATACCTAAGCCTCCCTTCATTTTTGGTTTAGAAATCATATCCCAAGAAGCAAGAGACTGTTTAGGAGTATCATCATTTCCTCTCCATAAGCACTGTCTAATAATTCTATTCAACTGCTCCACAATCCCCTGAGGAAGCTGCAGAGTGGCAAGAAAATGCACAGGAAGGGAAGTGAATACTGAATTAACCAGCTGCAGCCTAGCTCCTTGTGATAAGAAACAGGAAGAAGCACACAATCTCCTCTCCAATCTCGTCACAATTGGAGTTAAATCACTGATTTTTGGTCTAGTAGTTCCCACAGGCAAACCAAGATAAGTAAAAGGTAAAGAACCAACTTGGCATCCAAAACTCTCAGCTAGCAGCAATAAATCATCAGGCTCCACATTGATTGGTAACATGCTGGACTTATGGAAATTAATTTTAAGCCCTGTGGTGACTGAGAATTTATGTAACAAGGTTTTAAGGGCCATGATTTGTTCCTGGTCAGCAGGAACAATAAGAAGAGTATCATCTGCATACTGGATGATTGGAAAATCAGGATCCCCTGTGTCAATAGGCAGAGCAATCTGTCCTGAATCCAAAATATCATTGATAGCTTACTGGAGCAGGTTAGCCCCAATTGTGAACACCAAAGGAGATAAGGGGTCCCCTTGCCTTACTCCTCTTCTGCACATAAATTGCTTACCAGGCACTCCATTGAGTAGAACTTGGGAAGTACCAGAGGCTAGTAAATCTGTTACCCATCTTATGAAAATGCTGTCAAAACCTTTGCACTGGAGAATTTTAATTATGGCCTCATGCTCAATTGTATCAAAGGCTTTCTCAAAGTCCAGTTTTAAAATAATTACTGGCCTTTTGGAAGCATGGCACATATGTATATATTCCAGAGTCCAGGCAATGCAGTCCTGTATAGTTCTGTTTCTGAGAAACCCATATTGATTCTTGTTAAGACAGTCCAGAATCCTGTTCTGTAACCTATTAGCAATCAGCTTAGTAAGGAATTTGAGGCAAACATTAGTCAAGGAAATAGGTCTATAGTCACTCTCAGTCTCTGGAGATGAGTTTTTGGGAACTAGAGTGATGAAGGATGTATTAATGCTAGCAACCCCTGTCTTTCCAGCATGAAAATCCTGAGCCAGTTGATAAAAATCCTTAGCAACAATTGACCAACATTTTTTTAGAAATATACCTGTGAACCCATCAGGACCTGGAGCTCTATCACCTGGCATATATTTAATAATATCATCCATTTCTGTTTTAGTGAAAGGTTTAGATAGTTCCTGCAGTCCATCTACTCTCTTAACAATTCTATCAATATCAAGACTCATGGTGATGCCATTAGTGCAACCCATTCTGGCTTTGAAAACATTCCAAAATTTACCAGCCATTTGATCATGATCTGTAATTAATGTGCCATCCTCACTCTTAAGACTAGCAACAGAGTTCCTCCTCAATCTATTGGTTGCCATGGCATGGAAATATTTGGAATTTTCCTCTCCCACTTTAGCCCATCGTATGGTGCACCTATCTTTCCAATATTTGGTCTGAGCTGATAACAGTTTTTGTAGGTGTTGTTTAACCAGCTTTCTGAAGTTTGACTCAGGGATAGAGAGCACCCTATCTCTTCAAGTTCATCCAAAATAAAGATAGCTTTATTGCAAAGCTCAATCAGAATCTTTATTTTTGATAATCCAGTACTCCATCTTTTCAGATCATATCTCAAAGTCTTAAACTTGGCAGCCAATGTTGCAGCACTGGAAGATTTATATACTTCTTTTTCCCAAGAGCTTTGGACACATTGCAAAAAGCCAATCTGATCTGTCCAAAAACTTTCAAACCTAAAAATTTTAGCTTTGGGGATGCAAGTACCAATCACTACTACACATGGTAGATGATCAGAGGAGGACTTAGCCAAAGGAAGTACATAGGTATTAGGGTATGTGATAGTCCAATTAACAGATGTAAAAAACCAGTCTAACTGAACCAGTAAAGGGTCTGCCTGCATATTAGACCATGTATAGGACCCTTTAATAGGTAATTCCACTAATCCAAGATTACCAATAATATCATTGAACAGAAACATATCATTAACATCCCCAGTTCCTCTATTTCTGTTATCACTTGATCTGGAAAAATTGAAATCACCTAGAATTAACCAATTATCAACAAACCAATATCCAAATTATAGAGCCAGGACACAAAATTGTCTCTTTCAATCCCTTGACAAGGTCCATAGACATTAACCAATCTCCATTTTTCAGAATTATGCACAGAAACAAAATCAATCACAATACCAAATCTTTGCAATTCCACCAATGACCCAGCTAATATAGATGAATTCCAAATGACAATGATGCCTCCTGAGGCACCCACAGATGGAGAGTATAAAAGAGTCAAAACGTTTGGGACAGAATTTTTTAATTAGCCTGTGATCAAAGTACTCAATTTTAGTTTCTTGCAAACAAATGACTGAACACTGACTTTCTTCAATCTTAGCACGCACATCAGATTGCCTCTCCTCACCATTCAGTCCACGCACATTGAGATCAAACACCTTCCACATACGATTACCAGTACTATTCATTACAACTGATAAATAAAAGAAAACCACCAATTGGTACAATTGGGTAACAAAAGCACATAGAGTCTGACAACATAGAAACAAGTTCCAGTTAACAGATACAGAAAGTGTGCCACAACAACCACATGATTACAGCTCCAAGGATAAAAGAAACACACCCACTGCACTGCCAACCCAGCCACCCCAAGTACCATAGGTGAACTAAACATCTGAACTGTCTGATGAAGTAGAAGGAGTCCTAGCTGCAAGCCTCTCCTCAGATAGCAGTGATTTATCAATCCCCAAGCCAATCCCAATCTGTTGCAAAGTTTGGATGGAAGTATATGGTTTTACTCCATCAGCACCACTGAAATTGTTAGCATCAGCATTCTGCTCATGTTCCTTGGAGGGCATAGCCAGAGGTTTCCAAACTGAAAGATCACAGCTACTGTTACTCTTTTTAGCACGTTTCCTGTATTGAGTATGGCCATCCAGCATAGGGGAAGGCTTAAAACCTTCTGTAGCTCCATTTGTCTGGCACTGCGTCTGACAGGTCCTCCTAGTAACACAACCTTCTTAGCCTTGAGCTTTGCAGTTTGAGATAAAAAATTCTCAGTGCCAGAGGACTGAAAATCCATAGCAGATTGAGGCATCTGAATAGGAACAGCACTAGGTAGACAGGAGTGTTTAGCCTTAAACAATTTCAGTCTAGGAGAGTGCCCTGTCTTCCCCACCAGACCAAAGACATCAAACAATTGATCAAAAGCTTGAGTCCAGGAACGCTTGTTCAATTTAATCAGCCAGAAAGGAGAACCATTCACTGAAGCAGGAATTGAGAGAGATAGGAACTGAGGCATATTCTTCTCAAAAAGTCTTGTCCAGGCCATCAGAGGTGGAAGGCAGGGACCAAACACAGTCTGTACCAGCCCAACCTGAATATCTTGATTGATTTGCAGAGGAGGGTATTGGACTGAAGAAACAGAGGCCTCAGAAGGATTTAAAACCATGGAGAATTGATCCTCTACTTCTTCTTGCACCATATTCCAAGGTTCACCCAAATCCTGTTGCTGCTGGTTATCAACCCCCTGCTGATGCTGCACATTATCCCATCCAATTTCAGGGAATTGAGGTCCCACAAACATATTAGCATTGGGTACTAAACCACCAGGTAGTGGGTGTGGATTACCATCCAAAGGCATCTCATCTTCATCTGCTGGTAAATGGTCTGCAAATTCAGCTGACAGGATATAGACAGGTGCAGTCCATGACTCTTTAATAGCTCCCACTGTGGAAAATTTGCAAAACACCACATCACGAGGAACCCTTGCAGGCGAAGTGAAATCTGCTAGAACCAGAATCCGTGACTTAATGGGATCATCCATGTTCCAGGTGATGTATTTGCCAAAGGTAGAGACCGCATTGATGATATCCGCCGTGTTCCTGTAATCTGGCGGCACACCTAGAAACATTAGCCAGCCACGCCTAAATCCCTGTTCAGCACGATGGTTCAAAGCTCTCTCTGGTTCCACAAACCTCACTGACACCCTGTTCAGCACGAATAGGCGTTGCTGCTGGTCCTTCCTGTTGCATGTCGATCAGCGAGGACTTATGGATACAGGATGTGCTCGACTGATGGCGGTCGTTCAGGTTATATACAGCCGGGGTGGACAGCTTAATGCTAGACGGCTTGATGCTTAAATCTGTAATCTTTATTTGGCTGATCTTTGTGGCCACATTAGGTGACACTTGAATTGTTCGTACGTGTGGTACTTTTGGATTCTTCATTTTTAATATAAAATCCTGGCTCTGTGCATCACTTTGATGCAGAGGCTGGGGTCTAAGGGCTTCCATTTCAAAAAAAAAATTAGACCAACATGTGTTTGTCGAAGCTCATGACGATCACTCTGCTACCATTCGCGGCGACCATAATGGGTTCGTCGCTGCTGCTGAGAGAGGTGCCCTAGTGACTGACTCTTGTTGATGCTAACCATATATCATGCCACAGCTGCTGGATCGGCATATTCTACCACTGCATGACCATGGAAATCTTCAAGGGTGATGCTACGCTAAGACAATGTAGGAGAGGAGTTGAGCGTCGACTATGTGGCGGAGCAACAAGCTCGACAGAAAGTGATGGCGGGTGTGGGATTTTTTTTCTTTATAGAACTAATCACGATTGACATGCATGTTTGTTTGTGAAAATAATCACCATTGTTCAGGCGAGATGTTATTGGACCCAGACTGATGGTCTTGGAACGCTTTGCTCGATAGATTGTCCCTGGTACAACTATCTGAAGGCACCGATGATTTTCGGTTGAGTCTGACCGGGAACAGTAAGTTCTCGGTAGATTTCATGTATAGGGGGTGGTTCATTCAGAAGTCCCGATCGATAATAATAATTAAAAAATGGCGTATGAAAGTAACTTTGAAGATGGAAATCTTCGCATGCTACCTTCATAAGGGCGTCATATTGACTAAACATAATCTTGTCATGCACAACTGGAATGGGAATACAAAGTGTTTTTTGTGTCCTTAGGATGAGACAATTAGACACTTATTCTTCGAGTGCGCATTTTCCTGTTTTATATGGTCAGCTATCCAAATGGTTTAGAACCTTTACCCTCCCTCTTTCGTTGCCTTTATTTTTGGCAATTGGTTAAATGGAATCAATAAAAGGTTTAAAACTATTTTTAGGGTAGACGCGCTAGCCGTTATATGGTCGCTCTGGCTTTGTAGAACTGATAAGATTTGTAATGATAAAATTTTCTCTCGTTTGCATGTTCTATTCCAATGCACATGTATTCTCCGTTCGTGGTACACATTACGATGGGTGGAGTATCGAGGCCTTTTTACGGAGTCTTGTGCACGTCAGGACAAGGTGGCGAGGGATTTTTTGATCCCACTTGGATGGCCGCTTGATCTCCCGATTGCTCCTCCATAGGCGACAGTTTGTTATGTCAGTATGAGTGTAATTTACATGTTTCTACACTTTTTTATTTTCTTGTTCGGTCTGCGGCTGTGTGCATATTGTTATGCAGAGGCTGGGTGTAATGCTTAAACCTTTAAGTAATAAATGTCCTTTATCAACAAGAACAAAAGCGGAGTAACGGCGCAAAAACCTTGTACTAGTTTTAGGCGCCCGCATGATGTTTCCTCGATTGATCTTTGTAAGAAGAGGATAGGGATGATGATTGCATTCCAAGACAATGGTCGTCGTACATATAAAGCTAGGGTTCCCGGTAAACCACCCAAAGCCAAGAGAGGTATGACCACATAGAGCATTATCCGCGAACCAACGTGTGGTTGGATGGTTAGGATGGTCGTCTCAGGTTTTACATCTGTGTGTCTCAGATAGGTGAAATATTCTTTTAGTGAGCGGCAAAGTTCAGGTCAATAGCTAGGCGACTGTGATTATGTCGTCAATCTCAATACCGATCTGCTGGTTTAGTCCCTCAGAGGTGCTCATATGGGTAGAGCGTATGTGTATTCATTCATAGGGTTGAGTGTATGCGCATTTATGTGAGAGTTTGGTTTATATTGTGTTTCTAAAAACACGTAGAACATTGTCAACCGAAAAAATATCAGCCGAAGAAACATGCCTACTTGATAATATTTATGTGAGTGTTTTGTTTATATTGCGTTCATATCTACAAGTTATTTAACAAGCGTCGGATATATGCCAACTAGGGGTGTATCCGGTATTGGCCAAAGGCTAGATTATAAGGGTGGCCCGCAGGCAATAGAGCAAAGTCCATTGAGCGGCCCACTAAACTTAAGCACATGAAGCTGGATTCTAGAAGAACCCGGATCACGGTCCAATACGTGGTCCGGCTTGGAGAAGAAGCTGGATGCCTTACATTCCAAGAGTAGGAATTATTTTTGTAGTCTTCTAGGTTTACTTCCTGTAATCCCTAATCAAGCTATCTATATAAAGTCGGACGGGAGCAACCCAAGAAAATAGAGACCAAAGGTTCGAATAGCTAGAAGCCAACTCACCGGGAAATTCATCCTCGCTGAGTTAGCGAAATCATACTCACAATTGGACTTTATATAGTTCAGACTTCAGCCCTGATTTAATAAGATTGCAGGAGTAGAAACGCTGCCATAGTTGCGACATACCGAACCTAGGTAAATTTGTGTCCTCGTTTCCACTTTCCACGTTTCCACCCACGGTTCTATCAACAGACTTATGGCACCCCTGGCCATGAACCTAACTAAGAAGACTCGACAGTTGGCGCCCACCGTGGGGCCATCGGCATCGGGAGTCATGTTTTGAGCGTGCATACTCGGCAGAATCGGCAGCACTGTCGGAAGCCTGGAATTCAACGGAACGTCGGACGCTTCCTCAACAACGCATCCTATATTCCAGCACGAAATCACCTGGTACGCGCATGTGTCCTTCCCATCGGTTCTGCTAACGTTTTTATTGGTTTGACGGCAGAAGCAATGGGATTCTGTGGTGGAAGTAACTTTATCGCACCCGTCCTACGCCCAATCAATGAAAGCTTTGATGCCATATTCGGCTCAGATCTGCCTTATTCACATATTCGGGCAGATCAAGAAGCACTAGCTGCATATCGCCAAAGCATGACTGGATTTACCACCTCTCAGCAGATGCCAGCAGCCAGATCACACTTTGTTGGCATAGTGCAATCAGACATCGCCAAATACATGGAAGACGAACATCCCGTGGAAAAGGCAGAAATATCGAGCCCACAAAAATGGTGGAAGATCCGACATCCGCCGATCAGGCGACGAACTCGGAAGCCGATTCTATACTAGCCGCTATAGAAGCAAAATTGGACTCAGAAACCGGATCTGCAGACATAGATTCCGACGATGAAGATGAAGATGCTTTCGAAAGAAATGTCAAATCCATGCAAGGAAACTTCCACGATGTACTCATGGATAGCCAACCGCAAAGTTCGGATGAAGAGGAAGAGGAAGATCCTAAGACACCTCCGCCAGCTGGTGAAGAGGAAGGAGAGGAAGACGATGGTGAGAAAAGTCTGTCCTACCCTGATATCTCGGAACTGTGGAAGAGGAACCACACAATAAATCTCCATCCTCCAACAATAAGAAGAAATCTGCCAAGAAGTTGTTCACCAAGGCCTCGAAGAACAAGGATAAATTGGCATACATAGCCAACCAAAACCTAGAAGTCGGAGGTGGCTGCGGCGCAAAGATGGCGGAGAAGAAAAAAACTGAAATCCCTGTTCCCCATTTATTGGTACAAGAAGAAATTGATCTAATTCAAACCCCGGTTGCACGAGGTGCGCCACTGGAAGTGCAGGAAGCCAGGAGACAAGCAATAATGCAGCAAAAGCAACATCTCTTCCGGACTCAGGAAAATCTCCTTGAAACCCAAGCCGCAATAAAATTGCAATATAAAGAAATAGAGGAATATGAGCACCGGAAAAGAAATGGAATTAAACCCACGAGGTTACCAGGAATTGCAAAACCGGAAGAACTGCCAGCAAGACAACGGTTTGAAAACATGTCTTGGCATAGGCATGTTAACAGCACAAACGCTAAGGGTGAAGGCATCTACAAAACTGCAGCAGAAAACGCAGAAGATGAATTTGCCATCCTCAATGACGACCTTTAATCCAACGATGAAAAGCTTTAGGGAGTGTATCCTTTCTTAGGAAAAGCATTACAACAGCAGCAGCGAGGACAAGCATGCTCTGGTAAGTTACATGATGATCCAGGTTTATGCAAAACTACCACGTGTGTCGCTGCAGCACCATATCCAAGCGAACCTGGAGATTCAGGAAGTTCGAAGGGAAAGAATGGTGATCCTAAGAACGGCAAGAAAATCCCGGATAACAAGGATGCGACGTCCGGAACAGGGTCTCATCCGCCGAAAAGAGAAGATAAACCAAAATCACGCTTTGACAAAGACTGGAAGGACGGAAAAACAATGCCGTCTCCGAGATACCCGGAAGGTAAAGCCTGAAGATAGGATCGCCCGCATAGGAACAAGAGATCCCTAACCCCTCTAAGGAATAAAGAACGGGCAAAGAGCAGAACTCCGCCTCATTCTAAATAACGGGACTCCTGAAGATATAAGGCAGAACCTAGACGAGTGTATTCACGCAACAATCAGAGAGTTGTAGATCCCCCTCTGTCCATTCCGTCGGAAGGTACTCCGCACACGCTGATAAGGCGGAAAGGGATGATCTGTATTTCGGCCCAAAGTGCTTCACTGATAGGATCCAGAAGATCAATCTACATTCTGGTTTTGCCAAAGTCGGGCCAACTTACCAAAAGTATACCGGAAGTACAAACCAGGATACATGGCCTCGGATTACTATAGTTCTGTCCAAATCAACAAAGGAACATACCTTGAAGCTGTAAAGTTCTTACCCCTAATGTTGTTGGACGGAGCCCGAGACTGGATTAATGGACTTCCGTCAAGACCGGTGGACATCTGTGAGGATATGGCTAGAGACTTCGCTCAGCACTTCTGGGGTACGTATAAATGCCCCAAAAGTATTAACCAGTTCAACCATTGCGTCCAATATGAAGACGAGTCGTATGTTGACTTTATCTCAAGATGGAATGCAATGAAGAACAGTTGCTTTGGAGTAAGTGGCGTACAAGCAATGCATGCTTTCGTCAATGTGCTAAAACTCGGCCTCGTGCCGTTCATGGTTGGTTCCAAAGAGCATAAGGACCTAGGTTCTATGCTCACAACCGCCAATGAGCACGAAGCGGCCGAAGACGACATTAGGGCAAGAGGCGAAAACACTGATGCATTGGTTCAGGCAAACAAAGCCTCTCACTCTGAAAAGAAAGCTAGTCCAGAAACGCAGCAAAATCCCAAAGAGGTAAATGTAGCCTTTGGAAAGGATAACACCAACAGATGCAATCGCAAGGGCGCAGAAAGCAGGGAAACTATCTCCTACTCTAAGGAAGAGGAAAGATGAAAGGGGGTATTCATCTCGTGCGGTTTGGAAAGCCTAACCATACAAACCAGCAATGTCGGCTTAACAAGCACATGAAAGGCAGCGCTGGAGCCGGGAATAAAGGGAAGAATTCCAAAAGGAAATTCAAAAAGGAAAAGCCGGATGCTGATAAATCCAGGAGCAACAACGGAAAGGCGGACCTAAATTCCCAAGAGTCGAGGGAGAATGCAATTTAACTTCCCTTGCGATCCCATCAGCTAAACAAGCGAAGCGAATGCTGCGAGAAATCAATGTCATCATTCCACGAACTCCAAAATACTTAAAGTATTCAAAGACGCCAATTACTTGGGTCCAGTCTGATCATCCCGTTAATATCCCGGAACCCGGCACACATGCCTTGATATTCAGCCCTATTATGCAAGAAACTAGGCTAAATAGGGGTGTTGATAGATGGAGGATCAAGCATAAACATTATGTACCTAAGTACTGTGAAGAAATTGCATCTCTCATAGACCCAGCTCAAGAATAGTAATGTGCGTTTTCACAGCATTGTTCCTAGCAGGCAAACGCATTCCGTAGGAGAAATTTACCTAGAAGTAGCCTTCGAAAAGGAGGATCATTTCCGCCAGGAGATGATTTCGTTTGAAGTAGTACCGTTTGAAAGTGTGTATCACGCAATACTCGGACGTACGGCCTTTGCCAAATTCATGGTCAGGTCGTGCTACATATAGAACAAGCTTAAAATGTCAGGGCCAAAAGGTGGATTAATCACCATTGAAGGAGACTTCAAACTCGCAAATGAGCTAGAGCTGGGAAACACCCTTTTCGCCAAGCGAGTAACAGCTAAGGAGGAACTGAAAGAGGTGGCTAAAGAAGAATAGCCGACAGAAATGCCGGCAGGAAAGGAAAGCCGGAAGCCGACTGACAGTTTCAAAGCGTCCGAGAATTCAAACTGGATCATCCTGGACCCCAAGGATCCAGCAAAATATGTCATGGTGGGAACAGAAATGATTGACAAAGAGGAAAGCGCGCTGATGAAGTTCCTCGTGTCCTGCTGATATGCCAGGTGTACCCCGGGAAATTGCTGAGCACCAATTGAAGGTCATACCAAGATCATAACCCATCAAACAAGGTCTCCGTCGTTTTGATGGAAGAAGGCGGAAGGCTATAGGCAAGGAAATCATCCGGCTTCTAGCAGCTGACTTTATCCAGGAAGTCATACATACTGATTGGTCTACAAACCCGGTATTAGTCCCGAAGAAGGATACTATTGTTCATAGGATGTGTATAGATTATACCGGATTGAACAAATTGTGCCCAAAAGAAAGGTTCGCTTTACCGCAAATTGATCAAATAATTGACGCCACTACTGGCTCTGAGCTTTTATGCTTTTTGTACACTTATTCCGGGTATCATCAAATACGCATGGAAGAAGAGGAACAAATAAAAAACCTCTTTCATAACACCCTATGGAACATATTACTACATAACCGTGCCTTTTTGCCTGAAGAATGCTGGAGCCAGGTGCCGGCGTTGTATGCAAAGATGCTTGTATCATCAAATAGGTAAAAATGTTCACATTTACATGGAAAATATTACCGTAGTTTCTAAGGAAAATCATACGCTTCTTGAGAATTTACGAGAAACTTTCGATAACGTACGCACTTATAAAATGAAGTTAAATCCATTAATGTGTGTATTCGGGGTTCCCTCGGGAAAACTTCTGGGTTTTATCATTTCTCATAGAGGAATTGAGGTAAACCCTGAAAAGAACAAAACAACCCTGGACACGAAGAGACCTACATTCCTAAAAGACGTCCAGCGTTTGACGGGTTCTGCAGCCGCCGTAAGCAGGTTTATAAGCCGGCTTGGTGACAAAACTCTGCTATTATACAAATTGTTGAAGAAATCTGACAAATTTGAATGTACAGAAGAAGCAGATAAAGCGTTAGCTGATACGTCATAAATGTATCCTTAATTTCTTATGTTCCATGTTGTTTTCTTATTGTTTCCCACATGTTTTCTATACACTTTATGTCATTTTTATCAATTTTCCGGACTAACCTATTTACAAGATGCCACAGAGCCAATTCCCTATTTTCTGCTTTTTTTTTGTTTTAGAAAAGTTGTTCTAGAAATATTCGTGGAATTGGAGAATTCGAAGCCCGGAAGTCTTAGAATTCCCGAAGGTTCCACGGAGTCCCGAAGAGACGCGCAGGGGGGCCTCAGGGGATCCACACCATGGGGCTGCGCCCCTGGCCGCGCCATGGGGTGGTGTGGGGCCCACGGCCTCCACCGCCTTTGATCTTTCGCCTATTTATACGCCCCGAGACAAAAACCCTAAACATATGCCACTTCGTCCCGAAAAACATTCGAGGCCACCGTCATCGTCATCCCGAGATCGGGTGGGTTCTGGAGCTCTCCCTAGCACCCTGCTGGGAGGGGAATTCATCACTAGAGCGGTCTAAACCACCATGGCCTCCTCCTAAGTGATGCGTGAGTGGTTCATCCCTGGACTACGGCTCCAGAGCAGTAGCTAGATGGTTGTTCTCTCCACTTTGTACCTCATGTTTAGATCTTGTGAGGTGCTTAACATGATCAAGATCATCTTTACGTAATACTACATGTTGTGTTTGCTGGGATGTGATGAATGTTGAATGCTAAGTCTTCTGATTATCAATCTATCATGTTATCTTCATGCATATGTTATTTATGATCTTGCACGCTCTCCGTTATTAGTTTATGCTCTGTCCAAGTAGATGCTAGTAACTCCTAGAGGGGGTATTTATGCTCGATAGTGGGTTCATGCTTGATCTCCGGATTGCTCCTCCATAGGCGACAGTTTGTTATGTCAGTATGAGTGTAATTTACATGTTGCTCCACTTTTTTATTTTCTTGTTCGGTTTGCGGCTGTGTGCATATTGTTATGCAGAGGCTGGGTGTAATGCTTAAACCTTTTAAGTAATAAATGTCCTTTATCAACAACAAAAAAAGCGGAGTAATGGTGCAAAAACCTTGTACTGGTTTTCGGCACCCGCATGATGTTTCCTCGATTGATCTTTGTAAGAAAACGATAGGGATGATGATTGCATTCCAAGACAATGGTCGTCGTACATATAAAGCTAGGGTTCCCGGTAAACCACCCTGATGCATGTAAAATGCATAGATGAATTTTGCATATTTTCACATGGTTTTCTATTACATATTGCATCATATAAGGGTATAATTCAATGTTTTATAGTATTTTGGGGTTAAATTACAAAGTCCCCCAACTTTTTTGGAATTAACCCTGCCTGTCAGAAACCCCGTTTTCTATATTTTTGACGTTTCAGGGGGCAAACTTCCGCGAAATCACCTGAAAAGCTGCGGGGGTCATTTTCTTGGAAGGAGAAGACTTGCGGGCGAAGGATCCACGAGAATTGGGCAAGGACGCCCAAAAGAGGACCCTCCACGCGGACAGATTCCTTTGCCGCGTGAGAGGCCCCCTTTTGGCCCCTGTGGACCCAATTCCTTCCATCTTCGACTTACCGACTCCGTCTTGACCTAAAACCGACTATAAAAAGGGTCCCCCGTACCCTTACGGAGGAGAGCGCCGCCGAAACACCGAAACACCAAAACAGAGACCTGGAGTTCCAGATTGGAGGGGGAAAACTCCAGCGGGGCGTCGCCGGTGTGATCTCCTACCCCTCCAACGTCATCTCCATCGACATCTCCATGAAGAGGGAGTAGTCCACCCCAGGGCTATGGGTTTGTGGAAGTAGCACCTATATATCTCTCTCTCTCTCTCTATGTGCTTCACTAATTAGATCCGTATGAGCCGCCTCACATGATTATGGGCACCGTTGTAATTCCTATGTGGTGGATCTTTTCTATGAGTTATTGAATCTGAGATTGCAATTGTTTCTCTTGAGTTATTTGAGTAGATGTATCTTATGTACCCCGTTCTTATTTGCTAGCTTTGATCAATCTAGTTCTTGAGAGCGTGTGTGGGGTGATGGGTGCATTAGTTGGAGTAACGGGGGGTGGCTAGTGCTGTGAAAGTGACAGAAGTTCAGCGATCCACTTAGGGTTTGTTAAACCTTTCTTAGTTACCTCACTAGGGATAAAAAGGAGTACCTTGTTACCGGGGATTTGAAGTGACACTAATCAATCTCCATGACTAGATCTAGCAAGTTCTTACTTCAACTTCATCACATTGCTTAAAGCTATACTCTGGTTTTTCCTTAATTATCGAGGTGTTATGATTTATTCGCATCTTAGTGGAGTATAAGAGGGATCAATATGACCGTAGAGATCTCTATGCTAGGACGTGATGCCCATATGAAAGTACTCAATGTTAAACATGTTATTGTAATCTCACATGTAATTCTTTATGACCACCGTCTACCACTTTATTTGAGAGAATGCAAGTGTGAAACCATGAACCCCGGTCCTATTTTAATTATAAGAAAACACTATAGTTACTTTGCTGCAATTTACTTTACTTGCATTTTACTTTACTTGCATCTCCAATTCGAATTTACATTATCTCCATCACCACTTGCATCACAAAAATACAAAAACAATCCATTGCATATTTATTTTCTCATTTGCATTTAGTAGTAGATTTAATTATTGCACATTTACTTTCAGCATTGCAATTTAGAAGTCCCACACCTTGTGCTTGACAACCACTTGGTGAGGTTGAGGGCACAAAATTCTCTACTTGTTTGCAGGATCCTGGAGGAAGCTTGGAAGACAACTGCTGAAATACTGGCTCCAGGTGCTCCAGCGGCGCAAGTAGCTGTTTTGCATAGGGCGGAGTTATCCTGCAGTCTTCCTGATCGCTCTTGGGCCCGCTGTTGTTGTTGCAATGCTTTTCCTAGGAAAGCATAAACCCCCTGGAGCTTTTCACCATTAGAGTACAAGTCATTATTGAGGATGGCAAACGCTGCTTCCGCGTTTTCTGCTGCGGTTTTGTATATTGGTTCGCCTCTGGCATCTTTGCCGTTTACCTGCTTTTGACAAGATGAGTTGTGAAACCTTTCCTTTGGCGGCAGTACTTCCGGTCTTACGATTCCGGGTAACCTTGTAGGTTTAATGCCAGATCTATTCTTTCTCTCGTACTCCTCGATTTCTTCCTTCATGAGCTTAATATCCTGGGTTTTTGGAGGTGTTCGCGAGTTCTGAGTAGATGTTGCTGTTGCCGTTGGAAAGCTCGTCTCCTGGCTTCCAGCATCTCAGGGGGTTCGTTTACTCCCACTGGCGTTTGCAATAGCTGTTGTTCTTCCTGTTCCGTCATTGGCGGAGCAAGGATTTCTTTGATTTTCTTCTCCGCATGCTTTGTTCCGCTAGCATCCCCTACTTCCAGGTTTTCATCAGCTAGATCAGCTGATTTTTTCTTCCGGATTTTGTATTGGAGTTTCTTAGCGGCACGGTGCTTTTTCTTGGAAGAGGGAGGTTTTTTGACAGGCTCATCTTCTGTCAGTTCCTTTACATTAGGGAATATCGGAGAAGTTTCTTCGTCTTCTCTCTCTTCCTCTGGCGGAGGGGTTTTAGGGCTTTCCTGGCTGCCGGCGTCCGTGGTATCAGCCGGTTTCGCCATTAGTACTTCATGGAATCCCTCTTGAAAAGATTTAACTTTCCTTTCGAAGGCGTCCGCGTCTTCGTCTTCGGAATCAAAATCATCTGATCCGGTTTCTGATTCTAATCTCGCCTCAATGGCGGCTAGTACAGAGTCAGCTTCCGAGTTCATCGTCATGTTGACAGATGTCGGATCTTCCGCCTGTACGACGGGTGTCGGATCTTCCGTCTCTGTGACGGGTGTGTTTTTGTCTGCCTTTTGCACGGTATTTCCATCATCCGTGTTTTCGGCGACTTCAGATTGCACCATGCCGATAAAGTGTGTGTCACTTTTTTGTCGGCGATCTGAGCAGAATCCGGTATCATAGTCATCCTTGACTGGGTATAGGGCGGGTGGGATAAATTTGCTTCCACCGCAAAACCCCTTTGCTTCTGCAGTTAGTCCGATAAAGATGTTAGCAGATCCGATCGGTAACACGCATGCACTTACCAGGTGGTTTTGCGCCGGTATGTAGGATCCGTTGTCGAGGAAGCGTCCGACGTCGTCGTCGAACTCCAGGCTTCCGACAGTGATTGATCTTCCGATTCCGCCGAGTATCCCAGATCGGAACTTCACGCCTGACGTTGTTAGCCCCACGGTGGGCGCCAACTGTCGAGACATCGTAGTAGTTTTCATAGACGGGGGTGCCATGAGACTACGATAGAGACGTGGGGTAACGGGATTGCGTGGTGGACAGTGAACACAGGATTTACCCAGGTTCGGTACGTCGCGACAGTACGACGTGCCTACTCCTGCACTCTCACTTATCAGGGCTAAAGCCTGTGTATAGAATTACAATGTGAGGTTTAGATCTAGCTATTCGCAGAGGATCAACTTCCCGGCGAGTTAGCCTATAGACTCTTCTCTGTTATTAGTTATCAAACTTATCTCCCGTCTGGCTTTATATAATATCCGGATTAGCGCTTACAGAATAGGAAACCTAGAAGACTACGGTAACTATAACTTGGAAAGTAAGGAATCCGTCTTCTCCTCCAAGCCAAATCACGTGGGCCGTGATCCGGGTCCTTCTAGAATCCGGCTTCTGTGCGTCGAGTTACTGGGCCGCCCAATGGACTACAGCCCACTACCGCTTGGGCCACCCTGGTAATCCGGCACTTTGACTACCATCTGATATACCCCTATTTGGTATATATCCGACAGACATGATCCATGATAGCCCTAGTGTGCAGGCATACAATGAGACGGATGCCGAAAATGCACGTTAGGATGCCGTCGATCTCTTAGAAGAAGAACGTGAACTTGTGTTGGAGAGATCCGCCATTTATTAGCAGGGTTTGCAGCGATGTCATAGCCGGAAAATCAAACATCACTCCTTTAAAGAAGGTGATTTAGTGCTAAGGTTGGTGCAAGAAAGAAAGCACAAGTTAGCCCCAATCTGGGAAGTACGGTTTGTTATCAGCAAAGCTATGAAAAATGGGTCATATTACCTTGTAGATATTCGGGATACTGAAGATGAGACGAAAAATTCAAATCGCAAGAGGAAGAGAAGCATAGATGTCGAACTAGGAGAGACAAACACGCCCTGGAGCATCCTACAATTACATCCTTTCTATACCTAGTCCAATTCTATGTAAACATTATTGAAATCATGAAATAAAGTTCGTCAGAGCATGCAAATTATCTTTTCTATCTTTACTGTTAAACCATGTTCCATCTTTATCTATTTCCCAATGATCTTTCAATGTTAACCCGAATTTTACCTGTGTGCTCGGAGTTAAAACACTGAATGCTTTTCTCCTAAAAAGGCTACTGAACACCAGATTGTGCCTGCGTGCCTCGAGTTCATACTCTCAGTTTCTTATTTCCTTAAGTATTATCTGATTGTTTGTTTTGGTGGGTCAATGGATTTGTAAGTAAAGTGCCAAAGTATGACTCATGATTCCGAGTTTAGACTGATTGGTTACTTAACCCGGTTGCTCGGCATGAACATTTCATTCTTTTGGAATCACTGAAACACTAAAAAAGTTAAAGCATACAAACCAGAGAACGTAAAAGAAAAATGAGACAAATTTCAACTTACAAATATAATAGTAACTGCAAAAGCATAAATTGTTCATACAAACCATATAATGCATTATATATGGGTATTACATTGTGAAAGAAAGTAATTCATTCTATCGGATTCCATCATTGCGGGACTCAGATTCAGACGGCATCGACAAAGTCGTCATCGTCGTCTTCGTCGTCACTCCGGTAAAAAGTGGTCATGGAGATCATCTAGGCAATCTTGGAAGCATGCACTTTTATGGAGTCAAAAACTTCCGCCCTTTGCGCATCAGAGTAACCCTGAGGAATGCCGGTAGAAATGCCCCAGGACTTGGCGGTGGGGTATGGCATCTTCATGATCCCTAAGGCCATACGCACTCCAGCGCAGGCGGCAGATTTCATCCAGCTTTCGCGTTGGTTGATAACCTCTGTGAAGGTATCAAGCAGCTGTCCTATGTCCGAGTAATCGTCCCTCTTATCCGGAAGGCACTTATGAATAAGTTTACTTCCGGCATTCTTCATTTCATCGACGAAGGCCCCAAAATCTCGGATGCAGTTGATACGGGACGAGGAAGGATCGCTTTCTGCTGCAGAAAACAGAAGATCAAATATAAGATAAGCATTCAGATGAAACGTATGCATTTCGAATGAATGATAATACTGGCAAAAGTACAAAACTTACCAAGGATTTTACTGGAGATGGAGAGCAGCCTCCAGGTCTTCAATGGTTTTCCTGTCTGTCTCTGCTTGGGATGTAAGCCGAGATTCGGACAAACCCAGTGCAAGTTGGCTTGCCTCCAAATCATTTTGCAGCTTCACATTAATTTTGTGAAGCTCCAAGTTCTCATTGCGGAGCTGATAAGCATTTCCAGCATCCACGGCTGCTTGCCTAGCTTCAGCCAGTAAGGATGAAATGAAAAGAAGGCAAATATTTTAAAACGCGAAAGTAAGAAAAAAATCGCAAGATCAAAATCAAAGACAAGGAATGTATAAGCTACTTACCACCATTCTCCTTAAACTGATTTTGAAGCTCCGCAATTTCCGACTCTTTCTCATTAGTGATAGCAAGAGGAACGGCGCCAGAAATTCTTGATGATGATTAAGTCCCCGACAACGGCGCCAGAAATTCCTTGATGCAGAAATTCCTGTGTGTTGGGAACCCCAAGAGGAGGGTGTGATGAGTGCAGCGGTAAGAATTTCCCTCAGTTAAGAACCAAGGTTATCAATCCAGTAGGAGAAAGAGAATCTTCGGAAGGTTGATGCCACTGACGGTGGTGATGGCTCCTCACCGGTGTCAGCAACAACGCGGAACCTGCACACAACGCAACCAAAATACTGTGTCCCAACGGTACAGTGAGGTTGTCAATCTCACTGGTCTTGCTGAAAACAAAGATTAGACGTATAGTGTGGAAAATAGTGTATGCTTGCAGTAAGTAAAGAAAGTAAGGAATTGTAGTGGTTTGTTTAACAGTGTAGAAAATGGACCGGGGTTCATAGGTTCACTAGTGGTGCCTCTCCATAAAAGATAGCATGCTGGGTGAAAAAATTACAGCTAGGCAATTGACAAATAGAGGTTGCACCGTAGTGCACATTCATGACATGATGACTACTATGATATTTAGTGCGGGGATTATAACAATATACATAGACGGTAATCCAACTACATCTATGACTAATAATCCACCCTTGGGTTATCATCTGAACCCCCTTAGGTATTAAGTTGCAAGCAACAGATAATCGCATTAAGAAATGTGTGTAAGCAATGATTGTGCACGCGGGCACTCACACCGCTATTTTCTTCCTAGTGGCCACAACACATCCTCCCCCGTCACGTTTCTGTCACTCGAGCATAGGCGAAAAGAAGGCATGAACCCACTATCGAGCATAAATACTCCCTCTTGGAGTCACTAGCAACTACTTGGCCAGAGCAACCACTAGCAACGGAAAGCATGCAAGATCATAAATAACATATGCAATAAAGACTATACTCAACTTGGCATAAGTTCAATATTCATCGAATCCCAGCAAACACAGCACATAGAATTACATAAGAACAATCTCGATCATGTTAGACAGCTCACGAGACCTAAACATTGAGGCATAGGAGGAAAAGACAACCATCTAGCTACTGCTATGGACCTGAAGTCCAAGGATGAACTACTCGCGCATCGCTCAGGAGGCAGGCATGGTGATGAAGGGGCCTCCGGTGATGATCTCCTCTTCGGCAGGGTGCCAGGAGACAGCTTCAGCCAAGGGGGAGGTGCCCCACCCTATGGTATGGGCCCCCTGAGGCCCCCCTCCGGGTCTCTTCGGGACTCCGTGGAACCTTCGGGAATTATAAGACTTACGAGCTTCGAATTTTCCAATCCCGAGAATATTTCCAGAACAACTTTTCTGAAACTAAAACAGCAGAAAATAGGGAACTGGCTCTGTGGCATCTTGTCAATAGGTTAGTCCGGAAAATCGATAAAAATGAAATAAAGAAGGGAGAAAACATGTAGCAATTGGCATAATATGATCATGGAGCATCAGAAATTAGGGATATGTTTATGACGTATCAAGCATCCCCAAGCTTAGTTCCTACTCGTCCTCGATTAGGTGACATGCTACTAACATAAACTTGAACAATCTAATGTAAAAGCATATGCACGCTGAGATCATAAAACTTTAAACACATGCATGGTAAATAAAACTTTAATAATAAAGCATAGCAATTACTTTGCATCACGAAAAGTAACTCAAATAAAGGATCATGACTAATAATGCAAAGAAAGGTAAACGTTTGTTTCAGGTAGAGAGAAAGCATGGCAAAGTGATATTTTGATAGTCCTTGAGAGTGGGGCAAAATATAAATGTCAGCACACCTTCAAAGTTCATGAGGAAGACAAGAACAAATAATTTAAGAACAAATGATATCACATCATGAAGTAATTATTGATGCTTATGGGACAAATGCACATAGAACTCCAAATGGAAAAAATGCTCTCCCAACTGTGCATAAAGTTAATAGATGGAGACTCGTCATAAAAGTAAAAGAAAGGTCCTTCGCAGAGGGAAGCAGGGATCACTCATATGCTAGAGATTTTATTTTATTAAACAGAGGTATGAAAAATTTAACATTTGTAGAGGAATGTCTATATTTTTGGAGATGTATGCTAATGTCAACGAATGGTAAACAGAAAATACAGGACGTCACAAGTCAACTGGATTCACAAGAGAGGCTCCCATGGTTAAGGACACAACTGGTGTAGAAGGTCATCCCTCTTTCTCTTTTGTTTACACAATTATGCTTTGACTGATAAATCAGGGGCAAAACTAGTGAAGAGAATTTGTTTGTATTAATTTGGGGCTGGGCACCCCGCTGCCCTCTCTTCTATCATTTGGATAAGCGGATTAAGCCACTAGTCCAGGGTGTGAAATCCAATCAACAAGTGAGATAAATATTCTCTATTTACGTCCTCATGAGCAAAAACAAGAACATAAAGCAGGAGTAATTTTGAAGGTTTTAAAGGTAACACATGAGCAATTTACTTGGAATGGCAGTTAAATACCACATGTAGGTAGGTATGGTGTACACAATGGGAAAAACTTTGGTTCAAGGGAGTTTGGATGCACGAGTAGATCTCATACTCAGTATAGGTGGAGGCTAGCAAAAGACTGGGAGCGTCAAATAAAGAGAGCATAAGAGCCATTATCATGCATAGCTACATAAGCATCATTAATTAAAACATAAGAAGTATCACAAGTTAAAAAACTAAGTGGTCATGGAGGCTATTCATGACTGGTTTGTAGTCATAAACATGGTGTGAGCATGCTCCAAGTCAAACAAATAAAACATTCGAGAGAGAATACCATATATTGATGTTTTACTATGACAAGAACAACTCATGAATATTTCAATACATATTAAACACTATCATATATTTGAGGCTACTCATGGTACTCAATAACCACAAGGGTTTAAAACTAAAATAACACTTAGCATGGCATGAAAAAGTCCTAGCCATGGTCTATACAAGCTTCTACTAGCACTGTTATAAATTCTACTTCAAGCAGCAGTTTTCTTTCTCCCAACAAGCACCACAAAAACATGCTTTAAAAAATACTATTTATGATACATCAAGCAAACATGAGAGTACTCAAATAATACTACTAAAACTCACATCTCTCATAAGAGATGCATGCAAAACAGGAGCTGAATAAATGCAGCAGCCAAACAGAGACTAAGAATACAACGTATTCTTATGAAAAAGCGGAGTGTGTCACTCTCCAATAAAAGAATGATGGGGTCAAACCAATCTTATTATGAAAGTAAAAAACAAAATTAAAGACAAAGAAAAATCAAACTGAAAACAAAAATAAAAGATGATCCAAGTAAAGCACATAAGATGCGACTGAATAAAAATATAGTTTCACTAGAAGTGACCTGATAATTTGTTGATGAAGAAGGGGATGCCTTGGGCGTCCCCAAGCATAGACGCTTGAGTCTTCTTGGAATTTGCTTGGATGTACCACCGGGGCACCCACAAGCTTAGTCTATTCACTCTTCTTGATCACATCATATCATCCTCTTCTCTTGACCCTTGAAAACTTCCTTCACATCAAAATTCTCACAATCTTCATTAGCAACGTTAGTGCAACTGAAATAATAAATTCACGTGGTTCAGTTTCAACACAAGTATAACAATCAAAAACACATTATCTACTGTCACAACTTCTTTCAAAACTCTTTTTCTCAAAAGAACACCAAAAGAAAGAGATTAAGATGCAAATACGATAAATGGCAGAAATGTATCAAAACAGAACAACAGGTAAAGATCGATTTTTTTTTCAAAAATCTTATTTTGCTCAAATCAAAAAATGGTATACTAATAAAAGTTGAATATATAACTCAGGATTAAGCACAAAAAAGATAAGGTCATTTTGAATTTTCTGTGATTTGTAACGGAATTAACAGTGGACAGTAGAAATCTGTTTCCTGCGCAAAAATCCAAAATATAGGCTCAAATTTCCACTAGAGGCTTTACTTGGCTCAAATAAAACTCAAAATAAAAGATACAGAGGGTTTTCTAAGGAAATAGACAACACCCAGGTACAAAGAACACCAAAAAAATGAAAGAAAACGGGTTGAAAACAGAGAAATAAAACGCGTTGTCTCCCGGTAGCTCTTTTCTTTAACGCCTTTCGGCTAGGCATAGAAAAGAAACTCAAGTGTTTTCAAGGGAAGAAGAATCAACATCATATTTTTATCTAATAATAGAGTCAAATGGTAGCTTCATCTTGTTTCTAGGAAAGTGTTCCAAACCTTTCTTGAGGTGAACTTGATATTTAATACTCCCCTCTTTCATGTCAATAATAGCACCAACAGTTCTAAGAAAAGGTCTTCCCAAAACAATAGGACAAGAAGCATTGCATTCAATGTTCATAACAACAAAATCAACAGGGGCAAGGTTATTATTAACCATAATAAGAACATCATCAATTCTACCAAGAGGTTTCTTCTTAGCATTATCAGCAAGATGAACATCCAAATAACAGTGTTCCAACGGTGGTAAATCAAGCATATCATAAAGCTTTTGAGGCATAACAGAGATACTAGAACCAAGATCACACAAAGCATTGAAATAAAAATCATTTACTTTGATCTTAATGATAGGCTCCCAACCATCATCTAATTTCCAAGGGATAGATGTCTCAAGTTTCAACTTGTCTTCCCTAACTTTCATGAGAGCATAGGTAATATGTTTAGTAGAGGCCATATTCAAGGCACTAGCATTGGGACTTCTACAAAGCTTTTGTAGAAACATAATAACTTCAGAGATATTGCAATCATCAAAATCAATATTATTATCATCAAACGTAATGGAACCATTATATCCCACATCTCTAAAAATTTCAACACTTTTATCAGAAGCAATTTCAGCAGTTTGAGGCAATTTAGCACGTGTCACCAAAGGAGTATGGACTTTATTAACACCAACTACTTTACCACTTATAGTAGGCGGTTTACTAGCACTTGGTACTTCAGTTTTACTAGTGGTTTTGATAGTGCAAACTTTAGCAATATTATTCTTTTTAGCTAGTTCATCTTCTCTTTCCCACCTAGCTCGTAATTCAGCCATCAATCTAACATTATTCTCTATTTGAACTTGGATGCCATTCAAAGTTTTATTTTGTTTAACATCTTGTGGAAAAACCTTCAGTTTTAGAAAATCAACATCAATAGCAAGCCTATCTACTTTAGAGGCAAGAATATCTATTTTACCAAGCTTTTCCTCAACAGATTTATTAAAAGCAGTTTGTGCGCTAATAAATTCTCTAAGCATGTTTTCAAGATCTGAGGTAGAGATTTTATTATTATTGTAGGAGTTGCGATAAGAATTACCATAACCATTATTAGGAGGATATGGCTTATAATTGTTTCCACCAAAATTATTTCTATACACATTGTTGTTAAAATTATTATTTCTAATAAAGTTACATCAACATGCTCTTCTTGAGCAACCAAAGAGGCTAAAGGAACATTATTAGGATCAACTTGAGCTTTAACATTAACAAGCATAGACATAATAGTATCAAGCCTTTCACTTAAAGAGGATGTTTCCTCAACAGAATTTACCTTCTTACCTTGTGGAGCTCTCTTAGTGTGCCACTCTGAATAATTTATCATCATATCATCAAGAAGCTTTGTTGCATTGCCCAAAGTGATGGACATAAAGGTACCTCCAGCAGCTGAATCCAATAGGTTCCTGGAGGAGAAATTCGGTCCTGCATAAAAGGTTTGTATAATCATCCAAGTAGTCAGTCCATGAGTGGGACAATTCTTCACCATAGTTTTCATTCTTTCCCAAGCTTTAGCAACATGTTCATTATAAAATTGCTTAAAATTTGTTATGTCACATCTCAGGGATATAATCTTAGCAGGAGGATAATATTTTCCAATGAAAGCATCTTTACACTTAGTCCAGTAATCAATACTATTTCTAGGCAAAGGTAGCAACCATTATTGAGCTCTTCCTCTCAAAGAGAAAGGAAATAATTTAAGTTTAAGAATATCTCCATCCACATCTTTATATTTTTGAGGTTGCACCGTAGTGCACAACATGACATTAAGATTACTATGTTATTTAGTGCGGGCATTACAACAAGATACATAGACCGACATCCATCTGCATCTATGACTAATAATCCACCCTCAGGTTATCATCCGAACCCCCTTAGGTATTAAGTTGCAAGCAACAGATAATTGCATTAAACAAAGTGTGTAATCTAAGCAATGATTATGCACACGGGCACTCTCACCGCTGTTTTCTCCCTAATGGAAGCAGCACATCCTCCCCCTTCACGTTTTTATCACTCGAGCAAGGCAACAAGGAGGCATGAACCCACTATCGAGCATAAATACTCCCTCTTGGAGTCACTAGCAACTACTTGGCCAGAATAACCACTAGCAACAGAGAGCATGCAAGATCACAAATAACATATGCAAATAAAGACTATAATCAACTTGGCATAAGGTCAATATTCATCGGATCCCAGCAAACATAGCACAGAGAATTACATAAGATCAATCTCGATCATGATAGGCAGCTCACGAGATCTAAACATGGAGGCTTATGAGGAGAAGACAACCATCTAACTACAACTACAAACCCGTAGTCCAAGGATGAACTACTCACGCATCACTCCGGAGGCAGGCAAGGTGATGTAGAAGCCTCCGGTGATGATCTCCTCTCCGACAGGGTGCCGCAAACAGCTTAAGAACCCCCCTTATCTGGGGTTGACGGTGACGGCGGCTGTGGAAATTTTCGGGGATTTTGATAAGGTGCCTAGGGTTTTCCATCCGGGGGCTTAAATAGGCGAAACGGCAAAGGCGGTGGAGGCCGGGGAGCCCCACACCCATAGCTGGCGCGGCTAGGGGGGTCTTGCCACCCTATGGTGTGGCCCCCCCTGCTGCCCCTCTTCGACTCCTCTTCGGTCTTCTGGATGCTTCCGGGGAAAATAGGACTTCCGGGCTTCGAATTTTCCAATTACAAGAATATTTCCAGAACCACTTTTTTGAAACTAAAAACAGCAGAAAACAGGGAACTGGCTCTCTGGCATCTTGTTAATAGGTTAGTCCAAAAAATCGATAAAAATGACATAAAGAAGGGAGAAAACATGTAGCAATTGGCATAATATGATCATGGAGCATAAGAAATTAGGGATACGTTTATGACGTATCATGCACATTCATGACATGATTACTACTATGATATTTAGTGCGGGCATTACAACAATATACATTGATCGTAATCCAACTGCATCTATGACTAATAATCCACCCTCAGGTTATCATCCAAACCCCCCTTAGGTATTAAGTTGCAAGCAACAGATAATCTCATTAAGCAATGTGTGTAATGTCAGCAATGATTGTGCACGCGGACACTCACACCGCTGTTTTCTCCCTAGTGGCAACAGCACATCCTCCCCCGTCACATTTCTGTCACTCGAGCTTAGGGGAAAAGGAGGCGTGAACCCACTATCGAGCATAAATACTCCCTTTTCGAGTCACTGGCAACTACTTGGCCAAAGCAACCACTAGCAATGGAAAGGATGCAAGATCACAAATAACATATGCAATAAAGACTATACTCAACTTGGCATAAGTTCAATATTCATCGGATCCCAGCAAACACAGCACATAGAATTACATAAGAACAATCTCGATCATGTTAGGAAGCTCACGAGATCTAAACATTGAGGCATAGGAGGAGAAGACAACCATCTAGCTACTGCTATGGACCCGTAGTCCAAGGATGAACTACTCATGCATCACTCCGGAGGCAGGCATGGTGATGAAGATCTCCTCTCCGGCAGGGTCCCGGGAGACAGCTTCAGAACCCCCCTAATCTAGGGTTGATGACGACGGCGGTTGCGGAACTTTTCGGGGATTTTTGATCATGTCCCTATGTTTTTCCTCCAGAGGGGAATAAATAGGCGAAAGGGCTAAGGCGGTGGAGCCCTGGGGGCCCCACACCACCCCCCGGTGCGGCCAAGGGGGGAGCTCCACCCTATGGTGTGGGCCCCGTGAGGCCCCCCTCCGGGTGTCTTCGGGACTCCGTGGAACCTTCGAGAATTCTAAGACTTCCGGGCTTCGAATTTTCCAATTCCGAGACTATTTCCAGAAGAACTTTTCTGAAACTAAAAACAGCAGAAAACATGGAACTGGCTCTGTGGCATCTTGTCAATAGGTTAGTCCGGAAAATCGATAAAAATGACATAAAGAAGGGAGAAAACATGTAGCAATTGGCATAATATCATCATGGAACATCAGAAATTATAGATACGTCGGAGTCGTATCAATATTTAGGCCGGACTTAATAGTAAAACTAATTTACATAACATAATAAAGAAGTTCAAAAACTTTGAATTCCCAAGTTTGAAATTCCCACACATATTTTATAATTCCAGCTCAATAGTGTTCTGGAATAAAAAATATTCATTACATAATGATCGAACCAAACATAACTATTATTTCAAAGTCCTAATGTTGATCTTCTAAATTGACTTTGGGCTTCTTGAGATGACCATCTACACACCAAGTGCATTGGCTACGTCATTCTAGAACCTCCTCTTGTTTCCATCATTTTGTCATTCCAAAGTACCTGCCACTCGTACAAGTAAGAGCATCAATTTGTTGGTGTAGGCTTAGGGTACAAGTAAGATCATCAATTACTTTGCAAACATGCACTGTTGTCGAGTCCTCTCCTTTCACAATTGATAAACATGGGTACACTCGCTGAACCACTTTGCCATATGTAAACGGTAGCTGCAGTCTACGGGAGATTGATGATAGTAACATCTTTGGCTAGAATATCTCTAACGAACACTTGGAAAATGTTTACTCCCTCCGTTCAAATTTAATCTACATCCTCGATCGAAATCTGTTCAGATTTAGTCTACATTCTAGGTGGGTCCCATATCCGTAAATAAGACGAGAGAGACACCACACACTATGACCCAATCCCCATGTATGGACTGAATTAAATAAGCTTGACTTATTCAATAGGTGATTTGTTTCTTGTGAGACCATAATTTGGATGCATATAAGAGTGTGCAAAAATAAATATTTATAAATGGAAACCCAATTTATCTAAAAAAAATCAAGTAGTGAACTAGATATGAACGCAGAGAGTATGTTCGGAGAAAAGATTTATTTGTTGTTGTACGAGAAACATTGCCCAAGAGTATTCTAAGGTGGATCTACCTTTGCTTCATAGTTGTACTCACTTTTTCCCACACTAAAAAATTTGCTCGCTTTGCCTTAGTTATGTGCAAAATTTCGGGTAGAAAAGTGAGCAAAATGTGTCAGATTAGACAATAGCATTGGGAGAACTGGGCGAAAATATTAATAATGGAAAAGGTGAGTATAACTATAAAAAAATATGGGGCATGAAAAAAAATACATATTTTTCAAAGCAAGTAAAAGAAGTTTATGTCAGCATGCTATAAGGGATAAAATAATATATATTTGGTTGTATGGATGAGAGAGAAGAGAGAAGAGGAGTGGCCTCTAGGACTAGCCAAAGTGGTTGTAATATAGCTAGTATCATGCAACTTGGTCACACAAGAAAGCTTATGTGACATCTAATTAATTAAGTAGGAGAAGATTAGAGTATCATAGGTACGATAGATACCATATCATGACACATAAAATTAAGAAAATTAATGTCAAACAAGTCTTGCGCACATATTTGCATTGAGATTCTACAAAATAATAGATAGAAGTTACTATGATACTCTTATATGATACTATGTGTTATAGTGATAATGTCATATACCGGTAACACATACATGCTACTTGTATATGATACTCACCACTAAGACTAGTCTAATGCAAGAGCCAGCTATAACGCGTGCTCCTAAACACTTTGTGAGAGTGGGAGGTGACCATGTTTTAGTAAACTCACTAGTGGAAAAAGGGCCACTGGTACCGCTTGCAAAGGGCCTTTAGTCCCGATTTAGCAACTAGTACTAATCAATCGGGACTAAAGTCCCCCCCCCCCTTTAGTCTCAGTTGCTCACGAACCGAGACCAAATAGCATGTGGCCCCGGAGGAGCCAGCGAGGCTGGAGACCTTTCGTACTAGTTCATGACACGAACCGGTACTGAAGTAGGAATGTTTTTTCAAAAAAATCTGGGAAGACCCAATTGGGTCAAAGCTGGCCCAGCTGCTAGCGACCACCAGCCCGCTGCCCCGTCTCCACATGGCCACGTCCACGGGTGGTCAAAGCTGTCCCACCTGCCAGCGGGTCACCAGCCCGCCACACCCTAAACCCCATGCGGCCACGTCCACATGTGGTCAAAGCTGGCCCACCAGCCCGCTGCCCCCGTAACCCCCACGCAGCCACCTCGCCATCACCGCCCACCTCGTCTTCACAACCGCGTGCCACCTCTCCACTATGGCTCTGCCGCCTCGTATTTACAACCGCCACCTCACCTTCGCGCCCCCGCTAGCTTGTCTTCCCCACCCTCGGTCCTTCAAAATGGGCTACGGCGACCCCTGGACAGCGACACTCGCCTTCCCCAACCCTACCCAGAGCCATGTCACGGTGGTACAAGAAGCCCAAGAACCAGCACGAATCCGGCGGCTCCTCCGGCCAGAGAAGGCCACCACAGGCCCCGCTTCCTCCTCCCCCGACCCGCGTCGCTCCGTTCCGCCACCACTGCCGGAGACGTTTGGCATCGTGCCGCAGGGCGCGCGGAAGCATGGGCGGTGTTCCCCACCACCTCGGGTGCGGCAGGGCAAGCGGTTGCGCCGCTATGTCCGGGTCGCCGAGTGCTGGTGGCAATGCCACCCCGGTCATTTGGCTAGATGTCCACCTAGCGGACAACTGGCACCTGAATCCAATGCGGATTCCGGTGCCGCCGATCCCGGCCAGCGGTCGAGCCAGGGAGCACGAGATCACGCGCCGCTGCCGCCTTCTCTCGCCGGACCTCCTCAACGACCCAGCCTACGCGACATAGTCCCCCTACTGGGACTAGTGGTTCGCGGAGGAGCGCGACGACCGTCGCCGCGCCTTCTTCGCCGCGGCCCCACCACCGCCTCCGGTCCCCGAGGCCTAGCCCGCACCACCGACGGCACGAGGAGGTCCTATGATTCCAGGAGGAGGCCATCAACGACAAGGACCTGGAGATGCAGGGTGCCTACGAGGCCTCCCGGTGGACCCTCATCGACGACGAGATAAAGAGCTTGAAGCGCGTGCTGGCCGAGGCCCAGCAACAGATGAACACGGAGCTGGAAGACACGGAGGAGGAGCAGGAGCCTGCTTCTCCCTTGCCAGCCAGCCTCCTTGGCAAGGCATGGGGTTGGACAGGCGGCAGCTGGTCTCCACCGTCACCGCCACGGCCGCATCGGGAGCTACCGCCACCAGCCCAGGAGAAGCCGCATCAGCCGGGAACGCAGATGGCCCACATCTGGACCAAGCCGGACTATGTCGACCTTGACTAGTCCTCGTCCTCCGCCACCGGTGGCCCTTTATTATATATATATAGATATATATATATATTGTAAAAAGGCCATTTGTGGCCCGCCCCTGTTGTAAGAACGGTTGTTAGGCCTATAATATAAATATTTTTATTATTACACTTGTCTTTACCGTTAGCGTCACCGTGGTTCAATCCCCGAGAGGACAGACAGGAGCACGGCCGACGGATCGGGAGGAGCGAGTAGAGCCGTAGATGTACTCGGGGACGGTGGGTCCGCATGGGGAGTCGTTGATGTACTCGGGGATGGCGGCCCAGACTGGCCGCGCAGTCGAAGCATGGCGGCGTCTTCTTCTTGGGAGTGAATAGCCAACGGGGACTATGAGAGGAAGGGGGTGACTTATAAAACCCCTAAACCACCTTTAGTACCGGTTCCAGCCACTCGCCAAGAGTAAAGGGCCATTTTTTTGGGCCGCTGCGAAATTTGCCACCAAATACGAACTTTAGTACCGGTTCCAGCCACGAACCGGGACTAATGTTATTTTTTTTTCCCCTGCGAAATTTATGGCGCCAAAGGCAACCTTCATAAAAACATTCTAATAGATGTTTATACATGATAGACCTTTTTCTGAAGAAATTTTGTGAACAATTTGTCGAAAATCAAGTTTATCATTTTTCATAGCAACTAGTACACAAAAAAGGACTTCATGGCGGAGGATATCTTTTTTTCGCTTTATTGGATTTTTTTGGTAAAACAGTCGAAATGCCCACCAATGTTTGCCGGAGGATATCCTTTTTAGTCGAAAGAGGTCAAATTATGTAGAACTATCGATGTTTCTGTGATTCAACCACTGGTTGTGCACCTTAAAATTATTTTAAAAAATTAGACCAAACTATCAAACACTTGTAGTTTAAATTTGTATTATTTTCGAAAATTCCTCAAATCGGCATAGGAAACTCCGGAAAATTCAAAAAAAAACTCAAAATGACGGAAGACCTTTGCGTGGTATCACTATATATGTCCTAGTATCCACAAAAAATAATAAACTTGGAATACGACACCTTAGTTGAAAATGTGTTCCCATAAATGAGCTATCTCCTCCGAACATTCTAGGGTTTTGGGCGAAATGACGGGTGTTATGGCTAAATCCATGACATAGTTTGTTGAAATGTGCTCATATTCCACACAAACATGCACCTTGGAAGAACGGACAATATTGACAGAGAAAGTTTTCTTTTACATTTAATAAACAAATAATTTTCCATTTTTCGGGTGTGAAAAATGGTTTTTTTTGTGAAGGATCAACCAGAAATATGTTGCAAAACTTGAGAAATGTATTTTATGAAAATACTAGACCATGTTATATGCACAAATAACCATTTTTGCCTCTGAAATGGTTTCCATCCACCTTTTTTGAAACACGCAAGTTTCTGCCGATTCAGTTGGAAATGAGTCAAATCTGAACTACAGGTGCCTCGTAGTTTGCTCATGATTTTTGGCAAAAATTATTTTTAGGTACACAAATACCTATTTCACCACTGATACACCAAGAGTTTCTCAATATTCATCCCCTAGATACAAACGTTCATGCCCGCCGTCTTGCCTTCTTCCTTAAATTGGCATAGAAAATTCTAGAAAAATAAAAAAAAAACTCAAAATGATGAAAAACCTTCACGTTGTGTCATTATATATGTCCTAGTATACACGAAAAATAATAAGTTTTGAATATGACAGTTGAGTTGAAAAGGTGTTCGCGGAAATAACCTATCTCCTCCGAACATTTTAGGGTTTCGGACAAAATGTCGGGTGTTATGGCCAAATAGATGACATATTTTGTTGAAATGTGCCCAAATTCCACACAAACATGCACCTTGGAAAGATGGACAATGTTGATGGGGAAAGTTTTCCTTTTCATTGAATAAAAAACCATTTTCAATTTTCTGGGTATGAAGAATGGGTTTTTTGTGGAGGATCAACAACAAATATGTTGCGAAAATTGAGAACTGCATTTTATGAAAATACTAGACCATGCTATATACACAAATAACCATTTTGTTGCCTCTTAAAAGGTTTCCATCCACTTCTTTTGAAAATAGCAAGTTTTTGCGGATTCAGCTGGAAACGGATCAAATCTGAACTACAAGTGCCTCGTAGTTTGCTCATGATTTTTGGAAAAAATAATTTTTAGATACACATCTACCTATTTCATCACTGATACACATAGACTTTCTCAATATTCATCCCCTAGCTACAAACGGTCATGCCCGCCGTCTTGACTTCTTCCTGAAATTGCCATAGCAAATTCTAGAATATTCAGAAAAACTCAAAATGATGCAAGACCTTCGCGTGGTGTCATTATATATGTCCTAGGATCCACCAAAAATAATAAAATATGAATACGACGGTTGAGTTGAAAAGTGGTTCACAGAAATAAGCTATCTCCTCCAAGCATTTTTAGGGTTTTGGGCCAAATGACGGGTGTTATGGCTAAATACATGACCTATTTTGTTGAAATGTGCCCATATTCCACACAAACATGCACCTTGGAAGCATGGACAATGTTGACGATAAAGTTTTCATTTTCATTGAATAAAAAAACCACTTTTCATTTTCTGGGTGTGAAAAATGAGTTTTTTGTGAAGGATCAACCACAAATAAGTTGCAAAACTTGAGAACTACATTTTATGAAAAATATTAGACCATGTTATATGCACTAATAACCATTTTGTTGCTTCTGAAAAGGTTTGCTTCCACCTCTTTTAAAAACTGCAAGTTTCTGCCGATTCACTTGGAAACGAGTCAAATTTGAACTAAAAGTGTCCCGTAGTTTGCTCATGATTTTTGGAAAAAAAAACATTTTTAGGTACACAACTACCTATTTTATCATAGATACACCAAGAGTTTCTCAATATTCTTCCCCAAGCTACGAATGGTCATGCCCGCCGTCCTGACTTCTTCCTGAAATCGTCATAGAAAATTCCGCAAAATTCAAAAATACTCAAAATGATGCAAGACCTTCGCGTGGTGTCATTATATATGTCCTAGTATCCACAAAAAATAATAAATTTGGAATACGACAGCTGAATTGAAAATGTGTTCCCATAAATGAGCTATCTCCTCCGAACATTCTAGGGTTTTGGGCCAAATGACGGGTGTTATGGCCAAATCCATCACATAGTTTGTTGAAATATGTCTATATTCCACACAACCAGGCACCTTGGAAGCACAGACAATGTTAAAGGATAAATTTTTCATTTTCACTGAGTAAAGAAAACCATTTCCTTTTTCTGGGTTTGAAAATTTGTTTTTTTATGAAGGATCAACCACAAATATGTTGCAAAACTTGAGAACTGCATTTTATAAAAATATTAGACCATATTATATGCACAAATAACCATTTTTTCCTCTAAAAATGTTTTCATCCATCTCTTTTGAAAAATGCAAGTTTCTGCCAATTCAGTTGAAAACGGGTCAAATTTGATCTACATGTGCCTTGTAGTTTGCTCATACTTTTTGGAAAAAAATCATATTTAAGTACACAACTACATATTTCATCATAGATACACCAAGAGTTTCTCAATATTAATCCCCTCGCTACGAACGGTCATGCTCGCCGTATTGACTTCTTCCTGAAATCACCATAGCAAATTTTCATAAAATTCAAAAAAAAAACTGAAAATGATGCAAGTCCTTCGCGTGGTGTCATTATATATGTCCTAGTATCCACCAAAAATAATAAACTTGGAATACGACAGTTCAGTTGAAAAGGTGTTCACAGAAATAAGCTATCTCCTCCAAGCATTTTAGTGTTTCGGGCCAAATGACGGGTGTTATGGACAAATCGATGACATAGTTTGTTGAAATATGCCCATATTCCACAAAAACATGCACCTTGAAAGCACGAACAATGTTGACGGAGAAAGTTCTCCTTTTCATTAAATAAAAAACATTTTTCTTTTCCCGGATGTGAATTTTTTTTTGTAAAAGATCAACCACAAATATTTTGCAAAACTTGAGAACTGCAATTTATGAAAATATTAGGCCATGTTATATGCACAAATAACCACTTTGTTGTCTCTGAAAAGGTTTCCACCCACTTTTTTTCAAAAACACAAGTTTTTGCCGATTCATCTGGAAACAGGTCAAATTTGAACTACAGGTGCCTCGTAGTTTGCTCATGATTTTTGGCAAAAATCATTTTTAGGTACACAACTACTTATTTTATCACAGATACACCAAGAGTTTTTTTCAATATTCATCCCCTAGCTACGAACGTTCATGCTCGTCGTCTTGACTTCTTCATGAAATCGGTATAGAAAATTCCAGAAAATTCAAAATAAATCAAAATGATGCAAGACCTTCGCCAACATAGTTACATAATTAAAAGGTTTCAGAATACATTATTACACATCTTCAATAATATCCCAATCTAGTGTTCTGGTATAAACTTTTATCTTTGTGTGTTTCCCTTTCTTCTGATTGCGACGTAGCTATGGATAATCTTCATCATTTAACACAATGCTTGGGTCAGTTTTTACTCTAAAGGGTGAAATTTCATCAAACTTGGTATAATCTTCTGACATATCTGTCTTGTCCTCCACTCCCAAGATGTTTCTTTTACCTGAAAGAACTATGTGGCGCTATGGCTCATCGTATGATGTACTCGGTTGCCTTTCTTTTTCCGGTTTGGTAGACATGTCCTTCACATAGAAAATCTAAGCCACTTCAATGGTTAGAATGAATGGTTCGGTGTCGTAACCTAAATTATTGAGATCCGTTGTAGTCATTCCATAATGCAGGTCTACCTGTACCCCACCTTTCAGGTTAAACCATTTGCACCAGAACAAAGGTCCATACTCAAGTTCCCATATCTTCTCTATGTAACCATAATATGTGTCATTTTGCCCATTGTTGTTTGTTGCATCAAATCGGACACCACTATTCTAGTTGGTTCTCTTTTTATCTTGGTCGTCCGTGTAAAATTTATTCCCATTTATCTCGTATCTTTGAAAAGTCATTATAGTCGAAGATGGTTGCTTGGCCAACAAATATAGTTGTTCTCCAAAAGTGGTGTCATTAATGAGACGTGTTTGCAACCAACCGCCGAAAGTGTTCATGTGTTCTCCATCAATCCAATCTTCACGTTGCTCCGGTTATTTCGAGCATAAATATTCTCTTTTTCCACTATATACGGAGCCACCAAGCTAGAATTATGTAGAACTGTGTAGTGTGCTTGAGTGAAAGAATGTACGTCCATACATATTGTTGTTTTCTTTCCCACCGTGTCTTTTCCATGCAGTCTCCCCTCATGGCGCAATCGAGGAACACCAATCAGGAATAAAATCAATACAAAACTAAATGACCTCCTCTGTTCCATTGCCCTTGGAGATGCTTCCGTCTGGCCTAGCACGGTTATGAACGTATTTATTTAAGACTCTCATGAATTTATCAAAGGGGAACATGTTGTGTAGAAATACAGGACCGAGAACGCCAATCCCTTCGACTAGGTGAACTATGATATGCGTCATAATATTGAAGAAGGATTGTGGGAACACCAACTCAAAGCTGACAAGACATTGCACCACATACTTCTGTAAACTTGGTAGATTTAGTGGATTGATCACCTTCTGAGAAATTGCATTGAGGAATGCACATAGCTTCACAATGGGTACTCGAACATTTTCCGGCAGAAACCCCCTCAATGCAACAAGAAGTAATTGTGTCATAATCACGTGGCAGTCCTGAGACTTTAGGTTTTCGAACTTTTTCTCTGCCATGTTTATTATTCCCTTATATTCGACGAGAACCCAGACGGGACCTTGACACTGCTCAAAACTTCAAAAAAAATGTTCTCTTATTTGGTAAGAGCGTAGTTGGCATTATCTTGATACTTCTCTAGATTCATTTTGGCTCGTTCGTGCATATGTTCCTAGTCCTACCGTGCATCAGGTGTATCTTTTGTCTTCCCATAGACGGCCAAAAAGTTTAGCAGGTTCACGCAAAGATTTTTTGTCACGTGCATCACGTCGATTGCAGAGTGAACCTCTAGGATTTTCCAATAGGGTAGCTCCCAAAATATAGATTTCTTCTTCCATATTGGTGCATGTCCGTCAGCGTCAGAACAAGATTGTCGGCAAGACCCTTTCCAAAGATTATTTTTAAATCATTCACCATATCATATAACATCCCCGGTAGGGCGGGTAGGCTTCGTCCGATGATCTTCCTCACCTTTGGAGATGAGATGAGATGACGGAGGAGACTGGAGTGGGCCAGCAACGTTGACACAAACTCTGTCCTCGGTGCCTTCTTTGACTCTAACGGTGCGTCCTCCCATCTCCGTTCTCCCACCCCCCCCCCCCCCCCCTAAGCTTTGGGAACAATCCCCCACAAGTTGCTAAACTATTGTGATTTTAGTTTATACAGGAAGAGAGGGAGTTTCTTTACACTGACATGCTCTTATTTCTACATATTCATTTACCTCTCACTAGGAACCCAATGTTTATATTGTTGTTCCAATGTACATAGCGATGCTGCAAACTTTGTGGTTATATTACTGTTTCCAATGTTCACATTGCATATATGCTTTGCACTCTTTGTTTCATGTCAACAAAATGAACTTAGCTATGTATTTTAAATAAGTCTATTGGTTTGCTGCTTTTGAAGAACTTGTATACCTTGCCATGATTTTAGCTCATCAGGTAACTTCCGATCATCCGTGCAGACACATACAAAGGGTCAAACTACGCCAACCCAGTTCTGGATGTCCCAACTACTGATGATGCCCTTCTAAGTAGGTATATATTTCAAACATAAATATATCACCTCAGTTTACTGAAGATTTTTTTTGTTCTATAAGAACGTCCCAGTTATATGCTATATTTAGTGGACTATCAGTCCATACTATATGTACTGCCCATTATTGTTTGTATCACTTAATATGGAAGAAAAAAATAAATGCTTTATTATTTTTTATATATAATATTGCTAAATGTCTCTTGAGCTGCAATATTACATGACTTAATTTTTCCCGTTCATGATATCTGACGGCGCTCTAATCTGCATGTACCCATCGTACTGCGGACCAAATATATGGCCAGCTGATCATCTACCGGAGCTTGAAATTGGTAATTACTTGACCATGTATATATTTGAAATTGCAGGTTGGAGTAATTACTCATGTAGACACCATGGACCTGTTGTCAATGTCATCCTTCAATCCTACTTGCGATTCAAACAATCCCATTCTTTTGCCATGCATTTTGAAGTAATTACATCTAAATAATAGGTCACTGGACGTTATGAATTGATGCCATGAAATCTGTTCGATTTTTGTTTGTTGATGGATAACCAATACTTTTTGTTGTTTTGTGTCCAATGCTAGCAACGGAACAATGTTGTTACATTTGATGTTAGCTTCTTAATCCTGCACACTAGTATTCCCGCTTTGCTGAATCTATCTATTTCCTGTAGGTGTCTAATAATCGATCGTCGATTTAACTATATCCTTACTTGTACCACTTGACTTTTACATGCTGATGATTTGTGTTTAAAACCCAATAGGTATGTTTTTCCAGGATATTGCTACAGTACTAGAACTAGTGTTTCTTCTAGTGGAACAAGAACTAAGTCCTACTAAATAAAACACGTCTTGTTCATCTTTTCAACACTTGCACTTGGTGAAGATACTTATATTTACCATGATGGATGGATTAACAGCCTCATATTCTGTCTATGTGTTTTTAGGTCAAGCCTGCGACTGGCGGTGGTCTTAGCCAGCACCTGGAGCTGCTTGCTGCTGCCGCCGGCCATATCTCTCTGATGTCCCTGGAGTGGTCGGTTGTCCAACCTGATCAGGTGCTGCTGTTAGGGCGGTGAGCGGCAGCTGGCCTACAATTCCACATGTGCCATTTCGGGAAATAAACGTGCTAGCTATTGTAGATGATGAGGAGGTATGGCTTGATGATATATTGGATGTATACCTTGACGTCTGCATGAGTATTTCACTGTATCTAATCTTTGAAATATAAAAATGCAGCAATTGTCCCCCAGAAATGATGTTATATGCAAGATATTGGAGCTCACTTTGGTAATACAACACTGAAATCTCTTCTCGACGGCCAGAAGATGATGTGGCTAAAACTCTTTTGCTGAACCGTTCCTTTTTGATGAACTTGATGGGAGTGAAGTTGGTGGCTGTTTATGTAACAGTTAGTGTAATATTCTCTGGTTAACAGTCGAAGTTTTCTTATTAATAAAATGTTGTAGTATAAATGCTGAAATTCTAGTTCCATTATAATTTGTTTGCTATTCAGTTTCCTGTATATTTTCTTGAAGTGCATAAAATGGAGAAACAACATACAGAAATTGGTATGGGTTGTATTCTGTATTCAAAGTGGCCACGGCCCAGCCGATACTGTATCGATAAAAGGCCATAGTCTGGCTCTCGAAATTCTGGGCTGGACAAAAAATACATGGGCTCTAAAAGGCCATGGCCCAAATAATATTATTAGAAACACTCCTAAAAATGAAAATAAAATAAAATGAATGGATCAAGAAGGCCACGACCCCAGAAATGAAATGGGCTGTAAAAAGGGCAATGCCTAAATAGAAAATGAACCAGCAAATGCTAGAATTATTGGGCTAGGCCCATGTATATCACCAAAATGGACCGGGCTGAATTCATTTCATGACAATTTCATTTCGTCATGATCTTGCCACGTAGGATTGGCCACGTCGAAACTGATGTGGGCTGGCCAGACTGCGCGTGACGATTTTGAATCGTCATAGTATTATGATGATAAAAAATCATCGTAGACATTCATGACGATTTCTAAAAAATCGTCGTTGTGGTTAATTTCTGACGCTCGGTTTTCATCGATTTATTTTTCGTCATTGGATCGTCATGAGCGGACTATAGTGACGATTTAGTGATGGAAATAGAACGTTGTGTATCAGCATATTTCTTGTAGTGACGGGATGCTGTTTTGGAAGATTTCTACGATGCCCCATGTACACAATCTTGTTGGTCAAATATATACTTTCAGTCTCAGATAAACAGTGTGTGCATGTATTGTATCTCTTATTTGACTCTCCTGAAATGTTACTAAGAGGAGGCCAATCATTGATGGTTACAAACAACTACACTCGTAGGTCAAATTCCCTTTGTTCGTGCTCATCCAACACACACTAGTAGAAACAGGGCCATAAGATTTTAGCTATAATACCTAATCAATTACAAACCGGTAGAAATGGATGTCTTGCTCCGGTTCGAACAGGGAGGGGCCCTGGGCAAGGCTAATACTGGTTCGACACACACCTTTGGTACCGGTTTGTAGCTAAAACCGGTACCAAAAGGGTGTGGCAACCGTCCGCCTATTGCGAGCACATTTGGTACCGGTTTTAGCCACCAACCGGTACCAAAGGTGTGTGGCAAAGGGGCGCGTGGCGAACGTTCGCCTGGCCGAGCACCTTTAGAACCGGTTGGTAGCTACAACCGGTAGCAAATAGTCGAACCGTTTTGCCTCCCGCGCCTATGAATTCGCGAATTGCTACAGTACAACGTCATTTCTCTCTGTTTCCTCCTCTCTCTTCTTCCTCTCTTAGCTTCTTTCCATAATCCACCAATGGATCAACTTATCACTCTTGATCCGCACCCTGTTCCTGTACATGGCACGAACGTGCTCACCGTCTACACCAACGATAGCGCCAAGATGCCGGGCTATCTTGGCATATTCAAAGGATGCGTTGAAAGCGCGACAGCTCAATGGAAATTCATCGGGCTTGATCTTGTGTACACGCGCGATGGGAAGGATGTTGCGGTCATCCAATTTTGCTTTAGGAAGAATGGCTTGGTTTTCCAATGGGCAAGGTACGTTTTGGACCTTGATACATTCATCATAGGTTAATGAAAATTGCATAGGATAGCAATCCAATCCCCATTTGAATAATATTTGAACCATGTATGCGCGTGATGTATATAAAATTGCATAAGTTTATTATGATAAAAATTGCATAGGATAGCAACATGTCCGATCCCCATTAAAATCATATATCTGTGACATAGGTTTATATATAGTTCATGCATTTGGTGGCAGCTTATTGCATATTGGCAAATCCGTGTTGAAATATGCAGGTCGTTGTTGCAGTAGTAATTAACAAGAAGTAATAAGAAGTACGTTATTGTTATGATTCTTAATTAACAATTTGTTCCATGCTAACTTGTTATTGCAAGTAGTAACAAGAAGTGTCCAGCCCTCATGGACTTCCTTTGCCGCGGCGGCATTCGTTTTTTTAGCGTTGATACAAATAACGACAAGATCAAGATGAGTAAAAGCTTCAGAATTGAGATACCGACTGCCTGCCACATTGATATCCAGGAGATATTCAGGTCCCGGCATGAAAGGACTTCAATGGCTCATATGACAGTGGATTTGATCGGCGACTGGTACGGTGATATGAAGAACAAGATCGAGAACCACAAGGAGTGGGAGACGACCCCACTTCACGGCAAGAACATTGACTATGCCGCCATAGATGCTTACGTTTCATATGAGTTGTACCGCATTATTCGAGTCGTCAACCTTGGGCAGCGTGACCTCGCACCGGCAGCACCAGCAGTTGATGATGATGACGATTCAGACGACTCCTATGATGTGTAGTAGTGCTTCAGGGTCGATCATGTGTGATCTCTATTATGTATAGTACTTATATATATCTGTTAATTTACCTATATATATATATATATATATATATATGATGTAGTACGGGTATCCTGTGGTCAATAGATCGAGTACTTTTTTATGTATCTATATTTATATGTTCATGTCTAAGTATGATGTGAGCAAAATTTCATTGTGATCTCTATATATTTCTCTCATGTTTGCATAGGTGAACAATAGTACTAGCACTAGATATTTAAGAAAGTTGAGAAATAACCGAACACAATGGCGCGGAGATTTATCCCAAAGTTCAGTTTCCAATGGAAGTTAATCTCCGTTGGGTTCCAACAATACTAAAAATTCTATGATGGATGTCATTAATTCTATGATCTATGTATTCTCTCTTTTCAACCCCATTAGAAAGACATCATAGGACTGGTTTATTAGTATAAGACTGGTTTTTCTACAACGGGGCTAGGGTTTCATCGGGGAGGGACTCCGGGGTTGGGATCCCACCACAAGATAGGAGGTGTCATAACATGTGTGTTATGGACAAATACATGGCATAGTTTGTTATAATGAGCCCATATTGCACACAAACATGCATCTTGGAAGCACGGACAATGTTGGCGAAGGAATTTATTTTTTTAACTGAATAAAAAACTATTTTCCATTTTCGGAGTGTTAGAAATGGTTTTTTTTGTGAAGGACCTACCACTAACATGTTGCAAAACTTGGGGGGGTTGATTTTTTAAACATGCTAGGACATGTAATATAACCAAATAAACAATCTTTTTTCTAAGAAAATATTTCCATCCAGCTCTTTTTAAATTCACAAGTTTCTGAAGATTCAGCTGGAAACGGGACAAATTTGAACTACAGATGCTTCGTAATTTGCTCATAAATTTTGCAAAAATCATTTTTAGGTGGCAAAAATCATTTTTAGGTACTCAACTACCTATTTCAATAGAGATCCACGGTGAGTTGTTGAATATACAAACTCTAGCTAAGAATGCTCATGCCCGCCGTCTTGACTTTCTCCTAAAACGGGCTGAGAAAATTCCAGTAAATTCAAAAAAAAACTCTAAATAACGCGAGACCTTCGCCTGGTGTCATTACATATGTAATAGTATCCACCAAAAATAGTAAACTTGGAATACGACAGTTCTGTTGAAAAAGTGTTCACAAAAAAGAGTTGTCTCCTCCTAACATTCTAAGGTTTCGGTTCAAATGACGGGTGTTATGGCCAAATACATGGCATAGTTTGTTATAATGATCCCATATTGCACACAAACATGAATCTTGGAAGCACGGACAATATTGACGAAGGAAATTATTTTTTTTAACTGAATAAATAAACTATTTTCCATTTTCGGAGTATCAGAAATGGTTTTTTTTTGTGAAGGACCTACCACAAACATGTTTCAAAACTTGGGGGATTAATTTTTTAACATGTTAGGACATGTGATATACCCAAATAAACAATCTGTTTTCTAAGAAAAGATTTCCATCTAGCTCTATTGAAAATCACAAGTTTCTGCCGATTCAGCTGGAAACGGGACAAATTTGAACTACAGGTACCTCGTAATTTGCTCAAAAATTTTGGAAAAAATTATTTTTTGGTACCCAACAACCTACTTCAATAGAGATCCATAGTGACTTGCTGAATATACAACCCCTAGCTAAGAACGGTCATGCCCGCCGTCTTGACTTTCTCCTAAAACGGGCTGAGAAAATTCCAGTAAATTCAAAAAAAACCCTAAATAATGCGAGACCTTCGCCTGGAGTCATTACATATGTACTAATATCCACCAAAAATAGTAAACTTGGAATTGGACAGTTCTGGGGAAAAAGTGTTCATAAAAAAGAGTTATCTCCTCCTAACATTTTAGGGTTTCGGTTCAAATGACGGGTGTTATGGCCAAATACATGGAATAGTTTGTTATAATGAGCTCATATTGCACACAAACATGCATCTTGGAAGTACGGACATTGTTGACGAAGGAATTTATTTTTTTAACTGAAGAAAAAAACCATTTTCCATTTTTGGAGTGTCAGAAATGGTTTTTTTTTGTGAAGGACCTACCACAAACATGTTGCACAAATTGGGGGCTTAATTTTTTTTAAATGCTAGGCCATGTGATATACCCAAATAAACAATATGTTTTCTAAGAAAATATTTCCATCCAGCTCTTTTGAAAATCACAAGTTTCTGCCGATTCAGTTGGAAACATGACAAATTTACACTACACGTGCCTCGTAATTTGCTCATAAATTTTGGAAAAATCATTTTTAGGTACTCAACTACCTATTTCAATAGAGATCCACATTATCTACTTCTCTCTAGGGAGTTTCATGACAGACACTGCACTTCGGGGTGTGACCTACTTCACCGGTATCAACTTCTCTCTAGGGAGTTTCATGACTTAGAGCTTAAAAGTACTAGATCAGACAAGAGTTAGATTATGGATGTCTCATATTTGGATTTCTCTCATTTTTCTAATCGATTTAGACATATTATTTGTGAAATTTAAATTTACGGAATTGCATATATGAATTATTCAATATTAAATAGAAAAGGACAAATAAGTTAATTATTATTTCCATTTAAGAATATTTTGATTCAAAATATTATTAATGATTCATTTCTTTTTATTTAAATAATTATTTTGATTCATAAAATAAATGTGTGTTACATCATAGTCTATGGGTTAATAGGAGACCAAATCTTAAGTTTCTTGCTTTCTCTGAAAATGTCGGGAAGTCTCTGCCGGTTTTTCTCCACTGCCACCCATCAGCGGGGTATCTCACCATCACATCTTTCTTCTGGTCTTCTTTGTGTCATCGCAACAACTTGGCATGCTCTTTGTTTTGGAACAAACGTTTTAACCGTGGTATTATAGGAGCATACCACATCGCCTTAGCAGTAACCCTCTTCCTGTGGCGCGGCTCGCCCTCAACATCACCAGGGTCATCTCGCTTGATCTTATACCGCAATGCACCGCATATCGGACATGCATTCATATTCTCGTACTCCTCGCCGCGGTAGAGGTATGCAGTCATTGATGCATGCATGTATCTTCTGCACCACTAATCCTAGAGGGCAGACAACTTTCTTTGCTTCGTACGTACTAGCTGGCAATACATTATCCCTTGAAAGCATCTTCTTCATTATTTTCAGCAACTTTTCAAAACTCTTGTCAGCTAGACCACACTCGGCCTTCCATTGCAGAAATTCCAGTGTGGTACCTAACTTTTTCTGGCCATCTTTGCAATTTAGCTACAACAATTTGTTTGATCCTCTAACATTCTCTCCAATTTCAACTTCTCGTTGTCACTTCCGCAATTTATTTTCGCATCAAGAATGGCCCGACGAAGATCATCATCGGACTCTTCAAGAATGGGCTCTTCTTCAGCTTCGTCTTCCCCCATTGTAGTACCACAGTGTTCAGTGAACATAGGATAGTTGTCTTTCTCTTCTTCTTCATTGTCTTCCATTATAACCCCTTTTTCTCCATGTTTGGTCTAACAACTATAGCAGGGCATGAAACCGTTATGAAGCAGGTGGACGTGAAGGGTTTTTGAGGTAGATTAATTCATCGTATTCTTACAGGAACTACATGGACAACAAATAAAACCATTCGACCGCTTGTTTGCCTCAGCCACGTGGAGAAAATCGTGCATGTCACTAATGAATTCGGGACTCTGTCGGTCACCGTACATCCATTGTCGGTTCATCTGTATTATGGAAAGATGTCAAAGCCATGTTACTATATATAACAAACAATTATACAAGTAACAATTATGCATCTAAGTCATACAACTAAGTTTTTTTTAAATAAAAGATAAAAATGGAAGAGGCTCACCGAGGTGGTGCCGGTGACGGGACATCGCGGGCCATCGACGGCGGTGAGGAGGTTGACGGGACGACACTAAAACTCAAAAATCATACTTTAATTTAAGTTCAAAATGCATTAAAAAGTAATGAACTCACTAACTTAGGCATTTCATCAAACACCTTACTAGCACTGAAAAAAATTGAATGAGGTAAACTTGCAATGATATTAGCTAAATTAGGACACCGGAAGAAAGGATGATGTTGCTAACCCCTAAATAGATGGGTGCCATCAATCTTGATAAATTGTGGAGAAAAATGGGATGAATTTGAGTTTGGGAGAGTAAAACCAAAATAAAAATGGAGATGAACTTGAAAGGGAAAAATGGAGAGCTGCCGCGTGCTAGAGATCATATAGGGGAACATTTAGCACCCTACCTATCACGAACCGGTACTCAAGATCCCCCACGAACAGGGACTAGGGTTTCCGGCGTCCTGTGCAATTGAATCGGAACTCATGGAACCTTTAGTCCCGGTTTGTAATGGAACCCGGACCAAAGTTTTGAACCTATGACTTATTTTCTACCGGCGACTAGCATATTTTTAGATAACTATTGTACATGTTAGATGTACATGACAAGACTTTTTTTTTTGTCAGCCGATGGGTGTACTACTGAACTTGCTCATGTACATGAGTACTGGTACTACTGACCAGCTTAAATGCAGCCCGCCAATGCATTTATTTTTCGGGATGGCCAATGCAAAGCATTTATTCAATTGAACCGTTCAGCCTTTCCATCCAGGGGAAAACAGGCCTGGTATAAATACGTGTACACATATATGAACAAAACAAAATATTAAGGTGTGATGCTCGGAATGATTAGCAAGAAGTAAGCTGAAGGGGATAAAACGCATGGAGCCTAACTTAGTGCAAACGGTGGTTGCTCTTCTCACTTTCTTTCTGATCTCGCGGCAATGCGGCCGAGCACTATGGTACCTCGTATGGAGGCCGTATGCCGTCGCCCGGCGGTTCAGGCGACAAGGGATCGAAGGGCCACCTTACAAATTAATCGTTGGGTCCTTGCCGGAGATTAGGCGACTACTGATTTCCGGCCGAAAAAATGCTCTTGACGCCGGCCGCCACAACTACTCCTCCCTCGTACAGCCCTTCTTTCAGAAATGGGCCTCCGACTACGGTAAGTAAATGTCTAATTGTCTTTACAAATAGGATAGGATATCCTGGAGTTAAATACATGGGCGGTCCTAATTATTTCGCTGAAATGTCAACTGAGTGCTAAAGGATGGTCTTAATTATTTCGCTGAAATGTCAACTGAGTGCTAAATCTTTCAAAATGCACATCCTAGTCCCATATATTTTTAAGTTGTTCATGGGAGGTTGTAATTCCACCTGACCAGCGCTGACATGCCAGCGTGGTGCTTTGACAACTGCCACGTAAGAACAATTTTGTACAAAACCCCCTCAGGTTGTATTACCTCCAAAGTGTGGTCCAGTTTCCCTTCCAAATATATCCTGTTCGCTCGCGGCCAGTGCTTTTGGCCAATGAATGCACGTACGTACAAGTATTAAGGTATTGTGGATTTGGCCGGGTGACACACGCACGTACACAGTTCCATTCTTTCTCTAGAGCCGGCACTGTTCGTGTCCCGATGGGAGTACATCAACGCCAGGAAGTGCGTCTCAATGCTCATGTTGCGGGACGCGGCGCTGTTTGCGTTGTCCAACGGAAGCGGCACATGGAAGAGTGCTCGCCAGTTCCACCGACGTCATGTATGGTGTTCTTGTGAGGGAGCAGCATGCATCCTCCCCATGAGTGGCCGACAGTATCATGCCGTTGCACGACAAAAGCATGCCGCCGCCTACGAGCCCCGTCTCTATTAGGCTTCTTAGAGCATGTCTAACATACTTCTTATGTTTTCGCCCCCTAAAACGCGTATAGAGGGTCCTGTATGCACTTTTCGCCGGCCGAAAACTAGTGCGAGCTAGCAGACCCCGTACCCCCACCCCGTAAAACAGAATATTCTGTTTTACGGGGTGGGGGTACGGGGTCTGCTAGCTCGCACTAGTTTTCGGCCCCCAAAAACAGGGTTTTGCACAACTACACAAGCATATCAAACATGGCAGATTCAAGATATGCGATGCATAATCCATAGTTTTACATCACAAATAGATCAACAAGTTCATAGTTCATGTTCTAGGCATAGAGATTCCCAAAAGTACTGCCACCACCAACGCGATCCACATCAATCTCGGAGCCCACCGTCGGCACCACCACTCACCGAAGTTGAATCACCAAGGTTGGTTGCCTCGCGAGCTTGACGCGCCTGCAACTTCCTCGCCATGATCTCGGTCTTGCTCTCTTTCCACCACAGCAGCTGAGCGTCGTCCATGGCCTTGGTGTTCATCATCATGATCTCCTTCTCCTCGGCCAAGAGCTCCTTCATGGCTTTGGTTTGTTTGAGAGCCAACATCTAGGCATCCAACTCGGCCTTGCGCATAGCCTTCTCTCTTTTTGCAGCCACCTTGGCAACCTCCTTTTTCTTCTCGGTGATGAGGACCTTGGTCTCCAATGTTTGAATGCTATTTCCTCCTTTGCCCTAATGTGCTGATCCATCTTGTCCTTGAAGCTAGCTGCCTCGGCTTCTAGCCTCTGCCTCTCCTTCGCCTTCTTGGTGCCCTCGGGTGCCGTTGCGACCACTCATGTCTTCCTCTTCATCATCCATGTTGAGCATTGCCTCCTTCTTGCACTTTGGTTCTTCGTCCCTCAACTTCCACTTGGGAAGGTGTTGGAGCAAGTTGAAGCAATGCTCAAACTGAAATTCCTTGTTCTTGGAGGCGGCCATGTCTTTGTACCGCAATTGAGCATACTTGGGCTGCACAACAATGTAGTGTGATGTTTACACATGAACATAGTTTGCACAAGAAATCTCTTACAAAACTTACGTAGTCCGATGCCACACATCCACTTGGTGGATTATCCGCCACTTGGTCCATGGCAGCGCTCCAACGAGAACAAGCTGGCTTGATCGTGTTCCACCGGCCTTCAAGGGAGCGGTAGGATCGATCCGCCAAACTGTTCGTGCGAGGCTTGAGCTTGTGGTAAAGATCCTCAATGCGTTGCCAATAGCGCTTGCCGGTTTGATCGGTGCCGGTGGCCGCATCCATGGACACTTTGCCCCACGCACGGACCAATGTGACATCTTCAATCTCGGTGTAGTTGGGCTGCTTCCCCGGTCTGCTCCGCCGCGCAGTTGCCACGTCCACCTCAACCACGTCGTCGTCCACCTCTTCGTCGGCCTCTTCATCCTCGGCATAGTCAGCGTACTCGTCGTCGAACGCACCAATGCCCGCATCCAAATCCACCGCAGAATCATTGAGCATGTCCATGTAGGATGTCGCAACGGCCGGCGCGGGCACTTCGTCGAGCACCTCGCGGGCACCAGCCGGCGGCGGCGTGGGCACCTACGTGGGAGCAGGCGGAACGGCCGGCGACGGAACCTCGCCGAGCACCTGCGTGGGCGGAACGTCCGCTGCAGGCGTCGCGGCCTTCTTCACCTTTGGCGGCCGCCCCCTCGTTGCGAATGACTTTACCCGGCCCCCTTTGGCGGGAGAAGTAGTGGTCGCCGCCGCCGTCGCTACCGCAGGCCCCGGCGGTGTGTCGAAGAGCTTGATCCTCTTCCTCTTCATCGGCATGGTGGCGGAGATGATGGCCGCGACATCGGCGGAGGTCGTCTGACCACCCACGACGTCGACGGTGGAAGTATTCACCACCTCAGACATTGGTGGCGCGTCGTTGGTGGTCGGAGGGGCTTGTGAGGAGTCCATGGCGGCAAGAACTGGCGACGCGGTGGCCGGGGAGGGCGAGGAGGCGGAGTTCCGGCGGCGGCGGCGGCGGTTGGGAGGTTCGCGCGCAGTTGGGGAAAAGGTGAGGGGTTGGCCCTGTACATCTCCTCCCGACCCGCACATGTAGGGGTCGACGGGCCGCCCCCTACCCAAACTTGTAAAAAATCGTCCGGGGTGGTCCATTTACGGGGTCTGCTAGATGGCCGGGTAGAGCCCAAACCCGTATATCAGCGGTTATTATACGGGTTTGGGCCATTTAGGGGGTCTGTTAGACATGCTCTTATATACTAGCTCCGTTTCTTTTTACTCTGCTTATTAGATTTGCTAAACTTTGACCAATTTTATAGAAAAATATATCAACATTCATAATACCAAATCAATATCATTTGATTCACTATGTAATATACTTTCATATTATATCAATTTAATATCATAAATGTTGATCTGTTGTTCTATAAACTTGGTCAAACTTTTCAACGTTTGACTTAAGACAATTCTAATACGCGGAGTAAAGAGAAACGGAAGGAATATGCGGAAGGGAAACTGGACCATGTTTTGGAAGAACAACAAATTTAGGGGTCTTTCAAAAGATTGTACTTGCGTGGCAGTGGTCAAAGCTCCACGCGGGCAGGTCAATCAAACTAGGACCTCCGATGAACAACTTAAAAAGATTTGGACTGAGACGTGCATTTTGTAAGATTTAGAACTCATTGATATTTCGACGAAAGAATTAGTGCCAGCCATACATTTAAGATTTAACTCGATATCCTACAGTACTTACTGTATGTAATCCATTCTCCAGGGAAAACGTTCCTATACTGGTTGGGACCCATTCCCGCGATCTGTTCTACCGATATGGATCTAGTCAAACAAGTGCTTGGCGACAGGACAAACTTGTTTAGAAAAGACTACTTGAATCCTAAGTTCGAAATCATACTTGGAAAAGGGCTCATATTTGTAAATGGAGATGATTGGAAGCGTCACCAAAGAGTAGTTCACCCAATTTTGAACAAGGAGAAACTTGTGGTAAGTTTCACATTCAGTTATTTCTTTTTCCACCTTGTTGACTCCTTCTTCTTCTATTTATGGAACTATTTGATTTGTGAATTGTCCTTATATTTTTCAATGAGATGAGTCATATCTTTTCCCTCCGTTTAAAAAAAAAAACGTTTTAGTCAAATTACCACACATGTGTGCACGGTCTAGAACCATAAAACACACATAAGAACTAAAAACCGCACCAATATCACTCTTATCCCACATTACAAGTTTCTAATCAACCTGGATGGAGCACCGCGTAAAACTAAATATTAATCCGTGGTGACTGCAAACAAACAATTTTGCTCCGATTACTAGCCTCCAGGGTCATGGCCCGTCAAAATTATGATAAAAAAATACTCATGCATTTTATGTTATTATGTACAGTCCATGTCAGCTATTTCATCGGAACATGTACAACAGATGATGGACCGGTGGTTCGCCAAAATAAAAATGTGCAGCGACCACCTAGTTGAGATAGACATGGTGTGTGACTTCCATGAGCTAACTCTAACAGTTATTGGACGGGTAATTTATGGGAACAACTATGAGGATGCTTGGGAGATATTACAACTGCTCCGCGAGGCGAGGATGCTTACTCTATCTGCTTTTCTTGATCCCCCAATAGCATGGTTCAGGTATATGTATGCACCGAGTTTTAGACAATCAAGTGGAACAGTCTATGGACATGTATCTGATTTTTTCAATATAGGTACTTTCCCACAAGCCGCAACCGCCGGTCGCGGCAGGTTGATAATTTGATAACGAGCAAGATCATGCTCCGTATACAGGAGCGAGTTGCCAAAAAGGAAGCCGAGGGAGGTTACGGAGACGACCTACTAGGTGTAACAGTGCAGGCATGGTCCGACAGCGGGACCCTGAGCATCGAGGAGATCATCGGCGAGTGTAAGACCTTCCTTGCTGCAGGGCAAGACTCAAGTGCAAATCTCCTCACGTGGACGATGTTTCTGCTAAGTGGTCACCCGGAATGGCAGCAGAAGGTTAGGGAGGAGATTTTCCGAGAATTCCCAAACAGCGACCAGGTGCCCGATCTTAACGCCCTCGGCAAACTGAAGTTGGTAATAAAAAATTTAGCTTTAGTTTCTGAGTATTACCATCATTTTTCATACATCTACGGTAATTATCAATCAACTTTGTTTCTTTATCTTCTCATAACCAATGCAGCTGAATATGACCATACTGGAGACACTGAGGCTCTACAACCCCATAGTGTTCGTGCTGAGGAAGACCGCCAGAGAGACCATCATTGCAAACATCCAAGTGCCAAAGGGAACAGCAATAACAATTCCCATAGCAATGTTGCACCGGGACGTGGATGTCTGGGGTGCTGACGCCAACGAATTTAACCCAATGAGATTTCAGAACGGTGCCTCCAGGGCCTCCAATCACCCAAACGCATTGCTGAGCTTCTCATACGGCCCGAGGGTTTGCATAGGACAGAATTTTGCTCTGATCGAGGCACAAACTGTGTTATTTATGATCCTCCAAAAATTCTCTTTCGAACTGTCTCCAAACTACGTTCACAAACCCACAAATATCCTCACGCTGACTCCCAGGTATGGGCTCCCTATCATCGTGAGGACACTGCTCGATGGGCGAAACTACCGCATATGAACTAAAGTTGTGCTCTTGCTTAAGACTGGTGTTTAAGCAAAGATAAAGAATGTCGTCTGCAGGCATGATGTGATGTGTGTGAAAACTTATTATTTGAGACGATTAGGAAACACACTATATAATATATGAGGAACAACCAGATAGAGAAAAACATGCGGAGGAGTAGGAGCTCCAACCGCAAACGACAATGTAGATGGATGTATTAAGGCATTAGTTTTACCTTGAATGAGTTGTTGAAATAATTCATAGGCATGATAAATAACATACGAAGAATATTCCATAGATTCCACATATAAATGAAGGTGTATTGCTCAAATTTGAGATAATATGTGAGGAAAGAAGGGTACACTTAATTCTGGTAGAAAGGTGAAGTGATAGCACATTTCATCTTGCTACTGGAATTGGAAGCATTCTAAAGTGCAGATCTACATGCAATACATAATTTATGAGAAAACATAGAATACGCATATCACATATGAATCATGTGAACGGTTACACGCGTTAAGAAAACAACGATAAAGTTAAGCAAGATCGAACCAACGGGGACACGAGATTTTAACGTGGAAAACCGTTCCAAAAAGGAAGAGAAAAACCACACACGCCAGCCAGCAATACTTCAATATTTCGGTTGAGGTTACAAACGCGCCGGGATTTTACAATATGTGGTTTATTTTAAAACGCGACATATACAAGGTATATAAAGGCGGTCCTGACCTGACTAGGTCGGTAACGGTGAATCCAACTCCAACTCAGTAACAACTTGTACCGTACCAAGGGGGTCTGTCGCCCCCCCCCCCCCCCCCGCACCCCCCTCCGTGCGGGCCACGTTTGTCGTGCAAACACGATGGGCCAACTTCAGACTCCGTGATGATACGCTCTACTCTTCATAAGTTTGGCCTTTTATCAGTATAAGTGAATTTGGATCACCAAATATAACACTCCACCTTGAGACAAATCCTTCATGTAGCATAAACAAACTTTCACCCTAAAACAAACAAATAAAACACCTTCGGCGCCAAACAACCTCTTGGGCTAAACAGTGATACCAACTAAGCTAGATCAAAGCTCAAAGTTAGTAACAGGAACTGGCTTTATCATCATATCAGTAGAATTATCGTGAGTACTAATCTTGCATACCTTCAGCTTACCTTGTACAAAACAATCACGCGTAATGGTTGACACATCAAGATTTGTCTCTCATGGAACATCTGATTCTTAGTAAGGTAAATAGCACTTTGACTGTCACAAGACATGTTAATGCAAGTATCATCTCCACAAAGCTCAGTGAACTGAACTTTCAACCAAACAGATTCATTGCATGCTTCAGCAATAGCCATGTACTTAGGCTCAGTAGTAGATTATGCAACCACATCCTGCAAGGTAGCCTTCCAGTTAACAACACATACACTAACAGTAAAGACATAACCTATGCGGGACCTCCTCTTATCCAAATAGGCAGCAAAATCTGAATTCACATAGCCTGCGAGTCCCTCACCAGTCTTGCCAAACTTCAAGAAAGCTTTGGATGTGCCGCGAAGGTACCTGAAAATCCACTAAACATCTTTCTAATGTTCTTTACCAGGATTAGCTATGTATCGATTGACCAAACTCATAGCATAAGACATATCAGGTCGAGAACACACCATGGCATACATTAAGGAACCAACATCACTAGAATATGGAACTCATGACATGCACTCAATATCTTTATCATTACTAGGGCATTGCAATGCTAACAACTTTAAGTGAGAAGCAATAGGAGTAAACAGACTTTACATCATGAATATTAAAACGATGAAGAAATTTCTCAATGTAATTCTCCTGACTAAGAAATAGCAATCTAAATTTTATGTCTCTTGAAATTTCCATAACTAGAATTTTCTTAGCAGGACGAAGATCCTTTATCTCAAACTCGCTACTCAACTGTTTCTTCAACGTAGTGATTTCTTTCATGCTCTTGGCAGCAATTAACATATCATCAACATATAGAAACAAGTATATAGGAGATTCATCAACAAATTTAATGTACACACAGCTATCATATTCATACCTCTTAATGCAATTCGACATCATAAAAGAATCAAACCTTGGATACCACTGTCGAGGAGACTGTTTTAAATTGTAAAAGGACTTCATTAGCTTGCACACGAAATCCTCTTTACTAGGAACTATGAACCCTTCTGGTTGGTCCATGTATATCTCCTCCTCAAGTTCTCCATGCAAAAACGTATTCTTCACATCTAACTGCTAAACCTCAAGATCATGCATCGCGACAATACTAAATAATGTACGAATATAACTATGCTTGGAAACTAGGGATAACACATCATTATACTCCACTCCTGGAATCTGGCTGAAATCTTTTGCTACTAACCTTGCCTTAAATCTTGGAGGCTCATTAGAAGACAAACCTTCCTTTCTTTTAAAGATCCACTTGTAGCGGACGATCTTCTTTTGTTTAGGCAAACGCACAACATCCTGTGTGCCATTTTTCTGAAGTGATTGCATCTCCTCGTGCATTGACCAATCCACTTGTCACGGTCAACCGAAGCAATAGCTTCATTGTATATAGCTGGTTCAGCATCATGATCCACATGTTCATCACAACTTATCGCAAAATAAACAACATCACATTCCTCAATTAAATGAGTATGAGGTCCTTTATTCCTTTTCTCTCCCGCTCTGGAATAGAAAAATATTCTAGCTGCAAAATAGGAGGTGAGGGTGGCATAAAACTCTCCTCATCAATATCAGTTTGCTCCTCATTCTGGTGCTCCACCTCTACCTGCAAATGAACTTTTGGTTCGTCCTCATCAGAAAAATCTGGCACAATATCAGTCAATAAATTGTTCTCATACATAACATATTCATTAAACACAACACTCATGCTGAAAAACGTCTTTTTGGTGTCCGGATTCCACAACATACATCCTTTTACTTCAGAACCATAACCAATAAACAAGTACTTAACAACTCTAGTCTCTAATTTTCCATTATGTACATAAGCATAGGCAGAGCAACCAAAGACTTTCAGTTGTGAATAATCCGCTGGCTCACCAGACCATACCCCAATAGGAGTTTTCTTGTCAAGTGGGATGGATGGTGACCTGTTGATCAAGTAGTAGGCAGTGTTGGCAGCCTCAACCCAAAAAGGCATGTTCCTACGGGCATTGGACAACATGGAGCGAGCCTTGGAGATGATAGTCATGTTCATCCGCTCAGCTGCACCATTCTGCTGAGGTGTGTACGGGATGATGTGATGTCTGACAATGCCTTCCTGCGCACAATAATCATCAAAATCATGCGAACAAAATTCGCCACCATTGTCAGTACGAAGCAAATTCACATTCCTCTCAGTTTGCCATTCAATCATAACTTCCCACTCTTTAAAAGCAGCAAAAGTAGCATACTTAGTTTTCAGGAAATAAGGCCAAAGTCTTCTGGACTAATCATTAATGATAGTAAGCATATAACGAGCACCACCATAAGAGGGCTTACGTGAAGGCCCCTTAAATCAGCTTGTACATAATCTAATGTACCTTTGGTGGTATGAACGGAAGCACTAAACTTAACTCTCTTATGCTTACCAAACACGCATTGTTCACAGAACGACAACTTACTCATATTGCAGTCCTTCAGAAGTTCTATCTTCACCAATTCTGACAAACCATGTTCACCCATGTGTCCAAGTCGATTATGCCAAAGGTTAGTTGTAGTTGGCTCATCATTATTAATAACAACAGCAGTACCAGAGAAAGTGCTACCACTAAGAATATATAACTTGGCAGAATTCATATCACCAAACATAACAATGAGAGATTCTCCTGATACCTCTAACGTCTACGGGCCATCGGACCATGACCTAAGCTTCCCTTACTCATTGAGCTGCTCGGACTCAATCCCCCATCAAACATGCCATGGATGATTCTTGCCGACTTTAACCTCCTGTGGTTCCCATCTGGAAAAAAAATAGTTCCTTCAAAACCACCGAAGCTCAATGGTTCAACGACACCATCGACCAACTCTCGCTCATCAAGCTGCCTCTCCTAGACCGCCTCTACACCTGGACCAGCAATCGAGACTCTCCTACTCTAGAACGCCTAGACCGTGTCTTCATTAATCTTGCTTGGGACCTCCTTTTCCCAAACTCAACGTTAGCCTCTATCACTAAATTTGTTTCAGATCACGTCCCTGATACGTCCATTTTGCATCACTGTTTTATATTGTTATTTTCTGTTATTCATCGGTATATTTCATGTTATGATGCATCACTTATGTTATTTTATCTTATTTTGCATGTTTCATAATTTTTGGAGAATAAACACCGGAACTAGAAATCTGATGGAAAAACACCGTCAAGATACCCTATTTCAGACAATCAGAAGAAGAGGGGGGGATACTGGAGGAGTCTTAGAAGTTCTGAGGAGGAAGTGAGCCAGAAGGGCACCCGTAGGGGGGGCACCTGTGGCCCACACCACCAGGCGGCGCGCCCCCCTTCTGGCTGCGCCTGGGGTTGGTGTGGCCCCCCTGACCCACTCCCCGGCGCCCCTTTCACGTACTTGACCCCAGGGAACCCTAAGCCCCAGAACATCATCGAAGAATTATTCCGCCGCCGCTTTGGGGCAGAAAACACCAGAGAGAGAAAACCTCTCCTGCATGGAGAAATCTGCCGAGGAAATTCCTCCCCAGAGAGGGGAAATCATCGCCATCGTCACCGTCATCGCTCCAGACATCCTCAAGATCATCATCATCACCATCAGCACCATCAACCTCATCATCCACCTTCATCCCGATGTAACAATTAGGTGTCTCTAACGTTGTTTTACATTAGATCTCTCTCCCGATGTGGATTACTTGTTAGTAGTTGAGGCTTGCGAGATTTATCGGTGTTTGCACTTTATGACCAGATTGTTATTTTCCATTATATCACCTATGATTATGATCTATATGATGTCTTGTCAGTCGTTCGTTTAGTTCTTGAGGACATGGGAGAAGTCATGATGTTGGACTGACTGACATAAAACAAAATAGAAGTTGATGTCTAGATAATAATTAGGATGTGACCAAATGTCGTCGAGGTATCATACACTTTTATCACCATGTTCCAGCTAGCGCATTTATGCAGCTAGATTCGTTGTGTTGTGTTTGAAATTATTGTATGGGTAAGTTATCTGCATGGTCTCACACGAACTTATAAGTATTTTATTGATTTCCCGATATATTTTATTTTATTTGGGCAATATCGTCTCTTCTCTCTTATCGATCATTTCTCTGAAATGACTCGTTGATAGATTGATATAGTGATTGATTGTCGCACCATGCTAGACATTATGCATTGTATTGCTCAATATCATGGAAACCTAGCACTCCATGTTCTTTTATGTTGATTGGTTCACTATATAATAAGTCATTTACCTGAATGAGGTGTTTCTTTCACTCCTTAATCGTCCTATGAGTTGTCTTACCAGTTATCTGAAATTACTACATATCTTTGATACTTTCATCTGCTCTGTCTCTTGCATGTGTATGCCTATAGTCTTCATGATATCAAATGATTGCAAAATGCAAATGCGGGAGGAGAAACCTATCTAATCAACTTTGTGCATCGCACATTTTTTTTATTATGCTTCTGAGCTCTAAACTGGACTCGAGTCGTGTGATAAATAAAAACAGATACACACAACGTTGAGAAATTGGGTAGACTATTAACTATGCTCGTTGTTTACAGCAAGTTGTAGTTATCTTGTATTCGAATAATTCCTCCGTCCACAAAAATATAGTACACGTCCACAAAAATATAGTACACGCCTCCCCTACAAAACATATATGCTTTGAAATCTGATGAGCCGGGTACAACTATACCTTGCGAAAATTCCGGCCGGGCCGGGTTTTGAACCAGGCCTAAAAAACCCGGGGCTCAAATCCCAGCCTCAAACCCGGTCAGAGAAATTAGCCCTGAACACAAGAAAGCCCCAACTAGGGCCAAAAATCTCGAATCAACCAGGGCCAAAAATGCGTATTTGTCAAGCTCTGTCAGGCTCTTAGGCTTGAGCCTGGCCCTATGACGCATGCAGGCTCTTCCCGGGATGATTTGGTTGGGTCGGTTTTCTTGTAACCATCCAACCACAAGTTGCTTGTTGGGTCATGAGGAAGAGGAATGTGGTTCGGGGGAGCACTCCCCGGGGAAATTTGCCTTTGGAAAATGGCTACTCGCCGATACCCCGTGGAACCGAGGGAGGCTGCATGATCTTGGCTCGGATGCCTCGGCAGGCGGAGGCCCGTTCGTTCGCCCGGAAGGAAGGGGCTCGGGCAGGGGTGGAAGAAGTGGCATGGGACGTGGTGGCAGATCGGGTGGACGTGGAGGAAGAACTGACACCAGGACAGAAGCGGAGAGCACGGTAAATGCAAATGGCAAGCATTCGTCCACAGTCGCTAGTCTGACTGAAAGGAGCCCTGTAAAGACAGTGACTTCCGACAGCGAGGGACGCCTACAACCGTTGATGCTCGAGTGGAAAGAGAAGGGGACGACCGAGACTGAAGGTGTATCAGGTGTTGTGGTGGCTGAGACTGAACCTGCGGCAAAGAAATATGTTGAGAGATCGGGCACACCCCCCCACCCCCTTCTGCAAGGGAGACAAAGCGTCCAAAGAAACATACTACACCGACGAAAAAAGATAAAACCGTGACTGGTCCGGCGGCCTCCGGGGAGGAGGGCCGCCCGTCGAAATGAGTATCTTGAGCACCAACTGTCGTGGCCTAGGCGGGGCTGCGACAGTCAGGGAGCTTCGTGGACTGACGAGGCTCCACTCTCCATCTCTCCTTTGTGTAGTTGAAACTCAGCTTCACAAGAAGTGTGTGGAAAATTTATCTCGCTCGCTAGGGTTTGATAATTTCTTTGCTATTAGTAGCTCAGGCCGCAGTGGTGGACTGGGTCTGTTTTGGAACAATGAAATAAAGATCGAAATTCTACCTTACTCGCAGTATCACCTAGACACTGTTGTTTTAGAGCAAGGGAGGGATCCGTGGCGTCTCACTGTGGTTTATGGAGAGGCGCAGGTTGCGGAGAGACACAAGACTTGGGACATGCTCAAGTTCATACGTTCGACAAATGATTACCCATGGCTCTGTATAGGGGATTTTAATGAAGTTCTCCTAAGATCCGAGCATGAGGGGGTCAATGAACGGAGTTACAGCCAAATGGCTGGTTTCAGAGATACAGTAGATGTGTGTGGTTTGCATGATCTTGGCTATCGTGGAGTGGACTGGACATTTGAAAAGAAGGTAGCGGGTGGTTCGTTTAGCCGTACACGACTTGATCGAGCTCTTGCCTCTTCGTCGTGGATGGCTAGGTTCCCTCTCGCAGAAGTGAAACACCTTGCAGCGGTGGCCACATCTGATCACCTCCCAATCCTTCTCTGTCGCGAACCAGGTGGAACAAGGAAGAGACAGAGACTATTTCGGTATGAATTAGCTTGGGAAAAGCACAAGGAGTTTGAGGAGTCCATGCAGTCTGCGTGGAGAACAGCGGGGGGGGGGGGGCAGTTCGGTAGCAGACTTGCGGGACAAGCTAGCGAATGTGGCGACAGACCTTGACAGATGGGGAAGGGAAACCTTCGGTAATATTCAGTTCCAAGTCCGTATGTTTCAGACGGAACTGCAGCAGCTTCGTTCTGACCCAAGCAGACAGGGCCCAACAGCTAGGGAGAATGTGGTTGTCTCAAAGCTAGTGGAATTAATGGAACAAGAGGAAGTTTTATGGAGACAGAGGTCAAGAGTCCAGTGGTTGGCAGAGGGCGATCGGAATACCCGATTTTTCCACCTGCGAGCTACGCAGCGAAGGAGAAGAAACAAAATTAGCGAGTTAACTAGAGAGGATAACTCTGTTGTCACATCGGAGGAGGAATTGGGAAGTTTGGCTAGCAATTTTTACAAAGAGTTGTATTCTTCCGAGGGGGTTCATGGCATGGATGGGGTCCTAGCTACTGTACCGGTCAAAGTGGATGCTGCCATGAACCAGATGCTCTCGGCCCCTTTCGACGCAAAGGAGGTCAAAACAGCCCTCTTTGAGATGTACCCAACGAAGGCACCGGGGCCAGATGGCTACCCCTCACTTCTTTCAGCGTAATTGGGATCTTTGCGGGGAGGAGGTGACGAAAGTGGTGTTACGTGTTCTGTCAGGTGATGATAGCCCGGCTGACGTTAATAAAACGTTCATTGTCATGATACCAAAGGTGTCCAGTCCGAAGGAGATGGGCCAATTCCGCCCTATTAGTCTGTGTAATGTGATATATAAAGTGGCATCCAAGGTCGTGGCAAACAGACTGAAGAAAGTGTTACCAGAGATTATCTCGGAGGAGCAGTCAGCGTTTGTGCCTGGAAGATTAATCACGGATAATATTATTTCAGCTTATGAATGCTTGCACTTCATGAAGCGAAACAAGGCCAAAAAGCATCGGACTTGTGCTCTCAAGTTAGACATGAGGAAGGCTTACGATCGTGTGGAGTGGAGTTATTTGAAGGCCATAATGGAAAAACTGGGCTTCAACAATGGAGTGGTAGCTCTAATCATGAGGTTGGTATCCACTGTTTCCTTCTCGGTTCTTTTTAATGGAGTTCCGCAGGAGGATTTTTACCCTACGAGGGGGATCAGACAAGGAGACCCTATCTCCCCGTATTTGTTTCTATTGGCAGCAGAGGGCCTGACGTGCCTTTTAAAACATAACCAGTCATCAGCGCTTAATGGTTTGAGAGTGGCAAGCACAGCTCCGGCAGTGAACCACTTACTTTTTTCAGATGATAGCCTGTTGTTCTTTGAAGCAAGTATTGAGGGGGCTGTGGAGGTAAAAAATGTTCTGAATATGTATTGTGATGCTTCAGGTTAGAGCATTAATATGGACAAGTCCTCGGTGTTTTTTAGAAAGGGGTGTCCAGAGATTGTGAGGGAAGGGGTGAAAGAAGAACTAAATGTCCAGAAGGAAACTTTGTGTGAAAAATACTTGGGCATGCCATCTGATGTTGGTAGGTCTAAGAGTGGTGCTTTTAAATACCTCCGAGATAGACTTTGGAAAAAGATAATGGGATGGATGGAGCGGTTATTATCAGTGGGCGGTAAGGAGGTTCTTATCAAGTCGGTAGCTCAAGCAATTCCAACCTACTCCATGTCTTGTTTCAAATTGCCAAGAGGTCTGTGTGAACATCTCAACGCTCTTATTCGTAAGTTTTGGTGGGGAAGTAAAGATGGAAAGCGCCGTGTGAGCTGGGTTTCGTGGGAAGAAATGATGCAACCGAAGTATGCAGGGGGTTTAGGCTTCGGTGACATTGAGCTGTTCAATCTTGCTTTACTTGCGAGGCAGGTTTGGAGAATTCTAACGGTTCCTGATTCTTTGAGTGCGAGGATATTGCAGGCAGTCTACTACCCCAATGGTGATATTCTGACAGCTGAGATAGGATCCCACCCATCACAGGTGTGGAGATCCCTGATAGAAGGAAGGGATGCACTTCAGATTGGTCTCATTCGGCGGATAGGTGATGGAAGATCCACCAAGGCGTGGTCTCAACAATGGTTGCCGAGGAATACCCGCATGTTGCCGGTGGCGCCAGTGAAGGAGGGGGCCCCGGAATTTGTGAGCGACTATATTGATCACCGCGCAGCAGCGTGGAACAAAGAAAAGGTGAGAGAGTTCTTTCTCCCAATGGACGTGGAAGTAATTCTAAATATACCGCTCTGCTCAAGGAACCAGGAGGATTTTTGGGCGTGGCAGTTTGAGGAAAGGGGACAGTTTTCTGTTCGGTCATGTTACAGAGCTTTGGTTGACACAAAGCGAGCTCGGGAGGATTGGCTTCATCAGCGTCCAGCTTCATCCCTCAGTGCTGAAGAGGGACGAATGTGGTCGAGCCTTTGGAAGATAGCAGTCCCATCGAAAATTCGTGTTTTTCTATGGAGGCTCGCAAAGCATTCTATACCCACTAACGATGTGCGTTGTAGGCGACAGATGTCAACCACAACTGCGTGTGGGATGTGTGGCCAGCAGGACTCGTGGCGTCATTCTTTGCTCGAGTGTAACCTAGCGAGATGTGTTTGGGCTCTCACTGGGGATGAGATCGTGGAGCATGTCTCGAGAGCGGAGGAACCGAATCCTAAGCAGTGGATCTTCCATCTGTTGGAGACGATGAATACGGTTGATATCACATGTGTATTCGTGACTATATGGGCTATTTGGCATGCAAAGCGGAAGGCAGTGCACGAGGAAATCTACCAAAGCCCGATGGCGACGAAGGGGTTCATTGATAGGTTCTTGGAAGACTTGTACTCAAGCCAGGAGAGATCGCCAGTTGAAAGCACTCGGAGATCGTTGGCAGCTAGACGTTCGGGCTGGGTGGCACCACCGGTGGGCTCGTGCAAGATTAATGTTGACGCCGCCGTGGCCAAGACGGAGGCGAAGGGAGCTGTGGGAGCTATCTGCCGGTCAGATACAGGAGTGTTTCTTGGTGCTTCGGCAATGGTTTTTGAGGGCATGACTGACCCGGAGTGCCTCGAAGCCCTTGCATGCCGGGAGGCGCTTGATCTCGCTGTTGATCTGAACCAGGGACCAGCTAGAGTGGCTTCAGACTGCTTGGCTGTGATCAAGGGCATCAATTCATCTGATAGAAGCAGCTCGGCGAGTATTATAAAGGAAGTTCGAGAGAGAAGCAATGACAGATGCTCAATATCCTTCGTTCATGAGATGAGGGAGATGAATGTGGAGGCGCATCGGCTAGCTAGATCAGCGACGTCGCTCTCCGTTGGAAGGCATGTGTGGTTCCTTGAACCACCAGATGGCTTAAACATACCTGTATCTGTTAATCGTATCTGAAATAAAGTGTGAACTCTCAAAAAAAAAAAAAATCCAACCACAAGTTTTCCTTCAAAAAAAAAATCCAACCACAAGCTGCTTCTATATTCGTACAACAAGTTTTATTCTTCTTGAAAAGAGAACACAAACATTATTTTTCTTTTATAATCCCCTGATGTGGAAACAAAACAAGAAAATCTAGCATAAATTATCAGGAAAGTTGAGATGCCCATGTGCGGTTTGTGTGCATTTTCGAAAAGAAAATGCGGCAAAACGTACTAGCTAGCTCGTCAATTCGTTCGCCGAATAAAATCATTGCACCGTGGCTATGGGGTAACGATGCATGCAGCCGTCCCAGGGCCCGGTGACGAAAGGAGCCGGCGGCCGGAGGCACACCCAGACGGCGCTGTTGCACTTGAACCCTGACCCAAAGCCGATCATCCACACGCGGTCGCCCTTGCGCACGCGGCACTTGGCCTCGAGGTAGGCCAGCTCGTACCACACGGAGCTGCTGGACGTGTTGCCGAAGCGGTGCAGCGCCATGCGCGACGGCTCCACCAGCTCGTCCGGGAGGCCGAGGCCGCGCTGCAGCTCTTCGATCACCGCGCGCCCGCCGGCGTGGATGCAGAAGTGCTCGAACGCGGTGCGGAAGTCGGGGACGTACGGCTTGACGCCCTTCCTGCCGAACACCCGGCGCGCGATGTAAGAGAGCGCGTAGGCGAGGAGCTCCGACGCCGGGAGCACGAGGGGCCCGAGCGTGGCCATGTGCGCCGTGAGCGTGTCGCCGGCCACGGGCATGACGTCCTTGGACAGCGCGATGCCCCGCTCCCCCTCCGCGTCGTCCTCCTGTTGCACGCACCCGTATGCGCGGTGGTTGTTCCCGGCGTGCGTGCGCACTAGACGCGCGAGGCGGTAGCGCGCGTGCGAGTGGGACGTGGACAGGAGCACCGCGGACGCGCCCATCCGGAAGAGGCAGTTCTGCAGCAGCATCGCACGCTCGTTGCCGGAGTAGTAGTCCGCGGTGAGGATCTCCGTGGACACCACCAGCGCGTACGTCGCACGCCTGTTGCTATCCCCGCCCTGCAGGATGTTCTGGGCGAGCCCAATGCCGGTGATCCCGGCGCTGCACCCCATCCCGGACAGGTTGAAGCACCGGACGTCGCTGCGGAGCCCGAACCTGCGCACCACCATGTCGGCGATGCACGGCGTGGGCGCGAACAGTGTGCAGTTCACGACAACCACCCCGATGTCCTCCGCGCGGACGCCGGTCTTGGCGAGCACGGCCTCGACGGCGGAGAAGATCCCCTGCTCGGCCTCGGCGCGGGCGGCATTGAGTGCCTTCTCCGGAGGGATGAGGTGGAGGGCCGGCGGGAGGCACGTCTCGTCGCCGAAGCCCGAGCGCTCGATGAGGCGGGACTGGAAGCCGACGCTCTTGGCGTCGAAGCAGGGCGCGAGCCGGGCGTGCTCGACGTACTTGGCGAGGGTCACGCGGAGGGAGGACGGCGGCCGGAAGCAGGCGTAGTCTACGAGGTACACCGGGCGCTGGCGCAGCTTGGCTGAAATGACGTAGAGGGCCAGTGCGACGAGCGCGAGCAGAGTGAGCGTGAGGCTGGCAACGTACAGAGCAGAGTGAGAGTTCGGCTGGCGTAAAGAGGAGAGCGAGGAGGCTGTGGCCGAGAAGGGGAAGTTGGCGAGGGCGGACACGAAGCGGTGTGCCGGCGCCAGGAGCGATGGAGTCGCCATTTGCCGATCGAGGAGTACGTCCTAGCTAGGAGGCGGCCGGCTGGGATGGTGGCGGTGTGCCGGAGCTGACGGATATATATATAGCGTCTTGATTTTGTTCGAACTAACAGCTCAAGCGAAATAATCAGAAAATTAATAGGCCTTATTTTGTTGGCTGTGCGTACGTGCATGGTGGACAACTTTTTTCTTTTTTTTTTTTTAAATGCATGGTGGACAAGTTGGCAAATGAAGAGCTGTACGTGCTCTTCTTTTGGGAAAAAAAGCAGGTATACGTACTCTATGAATTAACACTATCCGTACTGGCACAATGGTAACCAACTGCAGCCAGCGGCGCATCTTTGACAAAACAGCACCACCGTACGTCGCGCCCTGTTCATGATGGCCGTGCAAGGGAAGAAGAAAAGAGAAGCACAGAGAGGTCGACGATGACGAATGTACGTACGAGCACGACGCGGCGCCATTACCACGCGCTTGAATGCACATCAAGATCGGCATGCGTAAGCCTAGCTAGAGCCGGCCTCGATCGATCGTCTCAGCAGCAGAGGCCTGCATGTGCCTCCAAACAGTGCTGACAAGAGGCTGTTTGCTCTCGAGGGGGCATGCTCGCTGTGGCAGACGGTACAAGTGCCCTCTTTCACAGTTGGAGTTTGAACTCACAACACACGCCAATGACGATAGATGAAGAGCCAGCAACTATAATGGTAGCACAAGGAAAAACAAAACACCAATAACATATAAGAGCATCTCCAACCGTCCCCCAAGGAGACCCGGGGCCGTTTTTTAGCGCCGGTACGCCGATTTTCGCTCAGTCGCGCCCCAGAACGGACGATTGCGCCGGTTTGGGCCAAATTAGCGTCCGGCGAGCCCAGGCCGAACCCAGCTTGCGTCCGTCCTGTCGGCGGGTGTGTCTGTTTTCGAGCCATTTTCCCCCGTTTTCCCTCCACCGCGCCCAACTAGCTCCTCCCCCGCCCAGCTCCGAAAAAATACAAGCAGCCACACGCCGTCGGAGAGGATGAACAGCCGAAGGCGAGGAGGATGAGGAGGTCGTTGCCGAGGCCACCCGGCATGACAAACGCCGAGTGGAAAGCCGACCTGGATCGCTGGACGACCGTCTCCGACGACAGGCGACACAGGGCGTTGGCCAAGAAGATCAGGGACGCAGCGGTGGCGGAAGAGTAGGAGTCCCGCGTCGTCATGGGGAGGAACGTGGCAGTTTGCCAGCCTACGCCTCCACTCCCCCAGCAGCCCGCCCAGTCGGTGTCAAGCATGTACCTACATGTGGCGTGGGGAAGCCAGCACAGCGTCGCATCGCCGGCGGCCGGCTTCTCGCCACAGGTCTGGAGGTACTCCCCGTCGCCGGACTACGTCGACGGTGACCCTCTCGACGGCTTCAACCCCAACACCTCCTTCCAGCACAACTGCCCCGTGCCACGCGCCCCTCCATCTGCGCCCGTCTTCGCTGCCGACCTCAACGTTCCCTACGGCTACTCCCCGGCCTCGTACGCCCACTCCCCGTTCGTCCACGCTCAAGTTCTGCGTCGTGGTCCTCTCGCCTCCGGTGCCAGCTCAAGTTCGGCACCGCGGTTCAGCACCACGGAGGCCGAGATGGACGACATTATCGCCTCCGGCTCGGCCGCCGCCGCCTCGTCTCCCAGGTTCTTCACGCAGGTCGACTTGCAGGAGATGGATCCGCCGGTCGGCGAAGGGGACGGCGTTGACCTGGATGATGTCGAGGAGGTGGAAGAGCTGGAGCCAGCCAAGCTGTTGCAGGAGGCCGCCAAGGGGAAACGCAAGCGCCGAGAGAACGCCAAGCCGCCGGGAGAACCGCTGATCAAGTGGTCGACAAAGAAAGATGAGTGTCTCGCCAAAGCATGGAAGACCATCAGCATCGACCGGTCACCGGCGCGAACCAGAACGTCGACAACTACTGGCGAAGTGTGAAGACGACGTTCGACGAGCGCAAGCTGGTCGACATCCAGTTCAAAGGCATACACATGGACCGCGCCGAGAAGGCGACGGTCAACCACTAGGCGACGATCCAGCAGGCGTGCAACAAATGGCATGGCATCCAGGAGGAAGTCCAGTCCCGGCCAGAGAGCGGCGCCAGCATCGACCGCCAGGTATACCCAAACCTCTTTCGCCGATTGGCATTGTCTTTCGCCGATCGATGCCGGTGTTTGTGCAGATGGTCCGGATGTTCGACCTGTACCGACAGGACAACAACGACGGTGACTTCAGGTTTCTGCATGTCTTCACTCGGATCGAGACGTGCCAGAAATAGAAAGAGGTTCGACTGTCCCTCGTGAAGAACAACGGCGTCTACAACCCAGACGCCCCGCCAGACACCGTCGAGGATCGTCCGATCGGCAACAAGAAGGCCAAGGCGGCGAGGTACTCGGCGCCCGCAGCAGAGCGTCTGCAGGTGTCGATCGACCTATGCATCTCCGACGCCAAAACCCACGCCGCACTGAGAGAGCTCTAGGCGAAGTCTAAATGGGACGAGCTCATGGAGAAGCAGACGGCCAAGCTGGAGCTCCTCAAGATGAACGTCGCGGCGAAGAAGCGGAACACGGACCTGGCCTTTCTGGTTGGCGCTGACGTCGGCGATGGACCTGCAGGTGAAGGCGTGGTATATGGAGGAGCACTCGGCCATCCTCAACCAGATGACAGCGGCAATGGGCAGCCCCACCGCACCGGAGGACACCACTCCGCCCGAGGAAAACACCGTGACGGACGACGCCACTCCGCCCGAGGACACCACCGCGCCCGAGACCGGGGACTCCGCCGCGCCCGAGTTCGCTGCTTCCCCCAAGGAGCCAGTCGTTTGATACTCATAGTCGGACCTTGTCGCGGTGCTATGATGTGCTTTTGCCGACCTGTTGATCGCCGAATTGTGGCATGTTGATCACCATACTCTGGCTTGTTGATCGCTGAACCTGGCCTGTTTTGAAGCGGGAAGGAGCTGTTTGAATTCGTGTCTTTTTTCTGCTTGTTTGCCGAAACCTGGGGTTGCGACTGAAAATGTTCGCCCCCCATACCAAAAAATTCGCTGGCTGAGGCTGCCAAGTGGTTTCGACGGGTGCGCTCGGGGGCAAACGGCTGGAGATTCTCTAACACTTACTGACCGGTACTCTGTCACCTATCAGTAGTAACCTCTTTTTTTTAGGGCTGTAGGGAACCTCAATAAAAGATTGTATTTTAGGGAAAACTATGCGTTCTTTTGGCCTCTCCTCGCTGAAGTAGTTAGTTGGGCCAGTCACATCCAAAAATATATGACGATGATAAAGCTGGGAACGCGCACACTGGAAACAGGAAATCGACCCCTCGAGCGGCTGGATGGGCCGGCCCATGAAATGCGTTTGCTATTGTAGGTAGTGAGAATCTGAATGTGCGACCCCCGGGAAGGAGATCGACGAGCACTAACATGGCATGATGGATACCACCGTCGGCCAGTTTCACCAGAGTAAATGTTGATGCAGCGGTGGCTAAAGCTGAAGCCAAGGGAGCTGTCGAAGCGGTCTGCAGATCGACACTAGGAGTCTACTTGGGAGCTTCAGCGATGGTGTACAATGGCATAACTCACCCCGGGACCCTGGAGGCTCTTGACGTCGTGGACGATCTGTCGTTGGGGATATTAGCAGTGGCATAAGATTCCCTTGAGGTAATCAATGGACTCCATAGCTATTACATAGGTGTTTTCGGGAGCATCCCGATGGAGATTAAAGTAAGAGCTCGAACGAGGGGCGACATCTCCTTCATACATGAGGGAAGGAAGCATAATGAGGAAGCCCATCGGTTGGGGGATTTGCCTCATCACTACGTGTAGGGAGATATGTGTGGCTAGGACAGCCACCGATTGGTTTAAACATATGTGTAAACATTGTTCCAGAATGAATATAGGTGTGTAAACCCTAAAAAAAAGTGTCACGGGATTTTAGCTTAGCATGTACAACTTGTACATATAGACTGCGACATTTAAATCCGATCAGAGAGTACATATTTTCGTTCTTTGTTCCGTCCTAATGGGTACCCCCTCCGTTCCTAAATGTAAGATGTTTTAGCCCTTTTCCACATTCACACATGTCTACATGTATCTAGACAATTTTTAGTGTATATGTTCACTCATATTAGTATGTATCTAGACAACATGAGTAATAGCTACAACATCTTATATTTAGAAACGGAGGGAGTATGTGTTTTCGTTCCCTACCATTGTGTACATACGTGTTATTTATTGTTTCCTTCATTTCTTTTATTTTCTTCCTTTCTTTCATTTTCCTGTAATTAAATTTTCATTTCTTTACTTTTTTTCCAAGTTATTTTTGAAAGTTTTCTAGTAGGGATGTGTTGCTTGAGTGTTGATTTTTTTTTGTTCCATCTAGTTTTATTTTTCTATTTTTCAATCAATTGTTATGATTTTATCGCATATATAATTGTGTTATATTCTAATTAGTCAAAGTCATGAGGCGCTAATTTTAAGTTCTACTTGTAAAAGTAAAAAAAATGTATTCTTGGCGCTAAATATTGTGTTCCATATGTACTCGTAATTTGTTCCCTGGTCGGTTTTTTTCCTATTTTTCCAATATGTTTGGTAGTTTTTTTTTCCATTGTGTTTGGTTCCATGAGTGTTAAAGTTTTGTTCCATTGTTTTTTGTTCCAATTTGTATTAAATATTCTCTCTCTATAGAGTTTTTTTTGTCCTAACTCTATGGAGCTTTTATTCGTAACTTTGTTTTCCAAGTTTTGGTTCCTACATCATGTTCCTATCTCCATGGAACTTTGTCCATCTCTATAGTTTTTGTTCCTATCTCCATGAAACTTTTTGTTCCTAGCTTTGTTGCTCGCTTTTGTTCCTATGTCCATTGATTTTTTTTGTTCCTACCTTTGTTTCGAGTTTTTTTCCCTATGTCCATGGAACTTTATTACTCTATATAGAGTTTTTGTTCATATCTCTCTAGATGATTTGTTCCTAACTTTGTTCCCAGATTTTTTTCCAAACTTTTGTTCCTAACTTTTTTCCCGAGTTCACTTCCTACATTTTGTTCCTATATCCACGGAACATTGTCCGTCTCTACAGTTTTTTCCTATCTCCGAGAACTTTTTTGTTCCTAGCTTTGTTCCTCGCTTTTGTACCAAAGTTTTGTTCCTATGTCCATGGATTTTTTGTTCCTGCCTTCGTTCCGAGTTTTTTCCAATGCCCATAGAACTTTATTACTCTCTATAGAGTTTTTATTCCTATCTCTGTATAGATTTTGATCCTAACTTTGTTTCCAGATTTTGTTCCAAGCTTTTGTTCATATATTATGGTCCTATCTCCATGAAACTTTTTCATCTATATAGTTTTGTTCCTATCTCCATGAAGCTTTTTGTTCCTAGATTTGTTCCTCAATTTTGTTCCAAGGTTTTATTATGTCCATGGATTTTTTGTTCCTGCCTTTATTTTGAGTTTTCTTTCCTATGTCCATGGAACTTTATTACTCTCTATAGAATTTTTGTTCCTATCTCTATAGAGGTTTTGATCCTAACTTTGTTCCCAGATTTTGTTCCATGCTTTTGTTTTTATCTCTCAGTAGCTTTTTGATCCTATATTTGTACCTACCTCTGTTCCGAAAATTTGTTCTCATGTCTGAGCTTTTTTTTGTTCATGTATTTGTTCCTACCTATGTTCCCCTCTCTATATAGTTTTCTTCCTATCACTGTGGAGATTTTGTTTTGATCTTCTTCCCAGATTTGCTCCTAACTTTTTTTTCCTATCTCTATGGAGATATTTGTTCCTAGATTTTTTTTCATGGTGATTATGTTGTACTATTAGTTATGAATTTGTTACTCGTGCGTTTAAACGTTTCTTTAGGAATATGAATTAGTTCCAATTTTTTAAATCATTTTTTTTTCACGATTTCCATTTTTGTCCCATATGATTTTATTTTTGTTCCATTAGCGATAATTTATTTTCAAAGAGCCTTGTTTTCTGTTCCAATGATAATCAATTTTTTTCTGATTTGTCTAGTAATTTTTTTGTTCTGAAGTATATAATTATTTTATAATCATGTTTTTCCATGATTTCTATTTTGTTCTATATAATTTGGTTTTTTTTATTCTACCATCGATTAAATTGTGGTCCAAATAGTCCTATTTTTGTTCCAAGGTTAATCGAGATTCTTTCATTCCTAGATATCCAGTGATCTTTTTTGTTCCTGAATGTAAAATTATTTGTTCCTTCCTTAAGAAATATTTTTCCTCTTATTATAAAAAAATAGATTCACGATTGTTTTTGGTCTTGGAGGTCCTGTGATGTTTTGTTGTTCTGAATTTATAATTATCAATTTATTCATTTAAAAATATTTGTCCACTTACTCTTCAAAATTTTGTCCACTATTGTTCCTGGATTTTTTTGTCCCCTTTTTGTTTCTCATGGATGACTTGTCCATTCGTTTAGAAATATTTTTTCTACCAAAATAAGTTGTGCAAATATTTGTTCCTAGATGCACTCGTTTTGTTCCATTTTTATGTATTATTTCTTGTTCCTAGTTATTTGTTCCTTTGTGCTGAAAAAAGCCTTCAAGGATATTTGTTCCTACTTTTTTTCACTAGTAGAAAACGGGCCTCTAGTCTCGGGCCGTAAGGGGCTATAGTCCCGGATGGCAATCCGGGACTACAGGCCTCCCTTTTGTCCCGTCGGCCCACGACCCGCGACTAGAGGCAGCCCATAGAGAGCTCCCGGGGTGCTCTCGGGGTAGGACTTTTAGTCCCGGGTGGTAATACAACCGGGGACTCGACATTTTTCTATTTTTTTTCTTTTTTTATTTCCGATTTTCCTTTTCATTTAGTCTCTTTTATTTCTATCTCTAATCATTCTTCCTTAATCTCAATTATTTTTAACTCTTAATCACTCTTCTTTTACTCTGAACTAAAACTTCTCAGGTTGTCACCCATCCTCAGACTACTCCACTCTCAACACGCTTAACTTCTGGGTTCCTTCACTCTCAGCTTCCAAGAAACAAATCGTGTTTTACTGACAATAGTATGGTGTCAATCATCTTAACCTTTCAGATATGATGTCGCACATCTTTATTTTGTGAATATAAAAATTATCTAGTTAAACATAAATAAATAAGTAATAATAGTCTTGGATTCAAATAATAATTAATTAATTTAAATAATAATTAATTTTCCAAAATTTCAAACATTGCTCGGTTGTCAAATGTCACATATATACAACAATTGCTTAATTAAGCTTGCTCAAATCGATCATGCATATATATATATATATAATTAAACAAGTACATTTAAAACAGATATATATAATTAAACAGGGACATTTAAAACAGATATATATAATTAAACAAGGACACGTACATTAGTCTTCTAGGGATCGAATATATAAACATCACCGAACAACAAGCAATACATAACATGGCACCATACTAGAGAGAGGGCTCCCATCTATACGGACTGCTCGTCCTCCGAATCCCAAACAGTAGGAGACGGGGGGGGCAAGGTGACGCTGCCCATAACCAAATACACTGATGATACGGTAAAACTCGTAGGGAAGGTACCCATCGACAGCTGCGTAATCAATGTTGACCTGGTCAAGTGGGCTCTTCGCCCAAAGATTGTGCCTAAAACTGAGGAAATTTTTCTTCATGGTACTGTACTTCTTGTCGATCAGTGTGGCTGCCATATCAGCCATGGAAGTCCTCTCATATTGAAGCTGGAACAGGTTCTGGATATCAATATGGCACTGAGATGGTATCTCAATACGCCAGGTGTTCCACATCTTCGACCTGTCATTCCTTATATCAACGCTAGCAAAACGTATGCCGATGTTGACAAGAAAATCCATCAGTTCTGGACAATATTTTCACTACTGCAACAAAAAATGGAACAAATGTTAAATAAATAATGTTATGCAACAAAAAATTGGATCAAATGTTATGCAACAAGTATAAGTTTCAATGTAACAAGTATATTGTTTCAATGCAACAGGTATATTGTTTCAATGCAACAAATTTATTCTTTCCAATGCATGTACATACATATAGCTAGGAATCAAATGCGAACATTTATAAATGGAATTTCCAATACACATTGCTATAAGAATACACATGGATATATATATTGCTTTCCTATGCAATTTCGGCCATCCAATGCATTATTGCTATATGAATACAAACAGAATTTCCAATACACATTGGTATATGAATACAAATAGAACTTCCAAATACACATTGCTATATGAATACACATGATATATATATTGCTTTCCTATGCAATTTCGGCCATCCAATATATTATTGCTATATGAATACAAATGGATTCCAATGCACATTGCTATATATGAATACAAATGGATACACACGTACATGTTGCTATCCTATACAATTACCGATCCAATAAAAATAATATCAAGGAAAAACATGGGAAAAGAGAAAGAGAGTAGAAGATCGATCAGAGTGCTTATTACCTTGCCCATTGGAAGAGAAAGACACGCCTCTTTTGAGAAAGTTGGATGAGAGCCACTTCCTTTTGATCGGCCGTGTACTCAAGATCAAGGCCAAGAAAACCCCCGCCATCCTCGCGAAGCCATTTCTTCATGAGGTCAAGATAGGCCGGAACCCTCCTACTCTCGTTCGTGTATGCGACCATGATGTTCTGACCATGTGAGTCCACGTCCATAATCTCTACTCCCATGATGGAGAATTTGGAAGAATGAAGAGAGGAGAGCAAGAGGGAGAAGAGAGGCACTCGGTACTATAGCAATGGCGCGTTTCTCTGTTTTTATTGCCTCCCCGACAATGGAACAACTTCCAAACCGCGGGAGGCAAACGGTTTGGGCATTTAGTCCCGGGTCGTAACACGACCCGGGACTAAATGCTTTCCGGCCAGGCGAATGGTTGCCTCGACGACTTTTAGTCCCGGTCCGTGTTACGACTCGGGACTAAAAGTGTGCGAGACGACGCGAACGGTTGCCAGACGACTTTTAGTCCCGGGCCGTGTTACGACGTGGGACTAAAAGCTTTTGAGGCGAGGCGGGCCGTTGCCCTGCCCCCCTCTGGTCCCGGTTGGTAGATCATGGGGACTAGAGCCAAAAACCGTTTGGGTTTTTTCTAATAGTGTTTGTTCCCACCTAATTTGCTCCTTCGAGAGTCAGACATTGTGTTGTGCATGCAAAGCATGGGCCATGACATGCGTAGGTCTTTCGAAAGTCAGACATTGTGTTGTGCATGCTTGCATGTTATCACCACCCCATTTAATACATACACTTCCAAAGTCCGGACCAATTTTTAGCCTCGTTTGTCCCATTCGATGATTCTGCTCGGCCATCAAGCCAATCCTCGCGGACCCGCTTCATTGAAACACCAGCTTGTACATATATTCAACCGAGAAAATACACGTTTTCTCGTAGTGCCAAGCCTAGATATCATCATGTATCCTAGAGCATAGGGGAATATGTCTGATAACCTCGATATCCATCGATAGGAACCATTCAGTCAGTTTCGCATAATCCCATGCTGCTAATGTAGCATTAATATAATCACTTACAATCAGAGGAGGCCTCTCTTTTCGAGCAGTAATTGTCCTAAGACGTTCATGCCGCGGCATTCAGTTCTGATGTCACGCATCTATGGTCTTTCCGTCCTTGATTCTTCTGATCAATCCCAACTGAAGAGCATCACGACCTTCAAGACTTTCCCTCCAGACTTGGGATGGCTGATAGCCAAGATCCGCAATGAGAATATTAGAATATGGGTAGTAGATTTCCTTTAATATTTTTGCACTCAAAGATAGTGGTTCTTGCAGAATACGCCATGCTTGACGTGTAAGAAGTGCGACGTTGAAGAGCTCCATATCTCGGAAGCCAAGTCCACCCACATATTTTGGTTGTGTCATAGTATCCCATGACATCCAGCACTTACGTCGCTTTCCTTCCTTGCTGCCCCACCAGAAGATTTTAATCACAGAAGTAATGTGTTCACACAAATCCATCAGTAACTTGAAACAAGCCATGG
>CM054057.1:764966660-764991660 GCA_028641055.1 Alopecurus myosuroides
TGCGGTAATTTCTTCATTCTCCCTTCTTCTCGTACTCAGCCCACCACTCTTTCTTCTTCTTGTCGTAATCTTCCTTCCACTCTTCCTGCTTCCATGGAAAGGGCCTTCCAGTATGGAAGGACATGGGTGGATCATTGTACCCGAGAGTGGCAGCTTCTGCAATCTTCTTGAAACGTTCTTCATACTCACAGTTCTGGTTCTCCATGTCCCACATCAGAGCTTGGTACCTATCAATCTCTGATATGACACGCAGATACCTTGTCCCCAGGTCCTTGATCCTCTCCTCGTACTCCTCTATCTTCTTCTCTAGCTCCCGATTCATGAAGTGGTGGGCATCAAGGCTACGTTCAACAATATAGTTATACTTGAAAACTGTTTGTTCTAGAGCCTCCAGCCTCTCCTCCAGCGTGCCTTCGGTCTTGGGAGCCTTCACCTCCTCGATGAGAAACACACCATCCTTCAAGGTCAGGGTTTTCATGGGGGTCATCACGGAGTTGAGGTAATGGTTCACAATGCCTCCCTTGGGTGGATCTTCCCCCCTAGGTTGGATCCGGAGCTTGACATGGCTAAACCCTGGCAGACAGAAACAGCAGAAACAAAGATCGCGCGAGAACTCTCGGTGCGGGATTAGATCGACAAAAGGGGGTATATATTGGCGGGTTTTAGGGTAAGAAGAAGTGTCAGAGTCAAAAACGAGACCGAACGGGACTCCGAGGTGGAAAAGGGGTACCTCCACGCGGCCAAGGAATCTGGCCGCGTGTGGGGTCCTCTTTTCCCCCTCGAGGTCCAATTCCTTCCAATTTTCTTGTCCCACACGTTAATTTCCATAAAAAATGAGTTCCGTAAGTTTTCACGCAATTCCGAGAAACTTCCACACACAATAATTGTAAATTATTGAATTTGGGTTTCTGAAACTTCAGGATCCCTTACAATTACCTCCTCCGGTGTCATTAACTTTATCTCCTCGATGGTTCCTATGAAGCTCTTTCCTGCAATATAATGTTTTAGGCGTTGTCCATTGACCACATGAGGTTTACCTTTCATATCACCGTGAAGACGGATGGCCCCCGAACGGTATACCTCCTGTACTACCAATGGATCCTGCCATTTGAAGCTAATTTCCCTGCAGAAACTTAAAACGAGAGTTGTACAATAGGACATGATCACCTACTTTAAATTCCTTTCTTTTAATTTTCTTGTCATGCCAAATTTTAACTTTCTCTTTAAACAATTTTGCACTTTCATATGCTCCATTCCTCCATTCATCTAATAGATTTAGGTCAAGCAATCTCTTCTCCCCCGCTGTTTTTAAATCAAAATTTAATTTCTTAATAGCCCATCTAGCTTTATGTTCTAATTCAACGGGTAAATGACATGCTTTTCCATAAACCATTTTATAAGGAGACATACCCATAGGATTTTTATAAGCAGTTCTATAAGCCCACAATGCATCATTAATTTTAAGTGGCCAATCAGATCTAGCTCTGTTTACTATTTTCTCTAAAATAAGTTTAATTTCCCTATTACTTAATTCAACTTGTCCACTAGTTTGAGGATGATAGGGTGATGCAATTCTATGATTAACATTATATTTTGCCAATGTTTTTCTAAGAACGCCATGCATAAAATAAGATCCACCATCAGTAATTAAAAATCTAGGAACACCAAATCTAGGGAAAATAATTTCTTTAAGCATTTGCATGGTTGTGGCATGGTCTCCACTCTTAGTAGGAATTGCTTCTACCCATTTTGTAACATAATCAAGAGCAACCAAAATGTGAGTATGTTTTGTACTAGATGCAGGAAATGGTCCCATAAAGTCAAAACCCCACACATCAAATGGTTCAAGTGGTAATGTATAGTTCATAGGCATTTCATTCCTTCTACCAATGTTTCCTACTCTTTGACATTTATCACAAGTTTTAATATATTCAGCACAATCCTTGAATAGAGTAGGCCAATAAAAACCACATTGTAATACCTTTTCTGCAGTACGATCTCCTGCATTATGTCCTCCATAGGGACTGTCATGACAATCTCTTATAATAGCATGCTGTTCATGCTCAGGTACACAACGTCTAATAATGCCATCAACACTTTTCTTATACAAGAATGGATCATCCCAAAAATAATGTTTAAGGTCATAAAATAATTTCTTTCTTTGCTGGTAAGTAAATTGTGGTGGCATAACTTTCCCAACAATAAAATTTGCATAATTAGCAAACCAAGGAGATTCAACTTTAGCACTAGAAACACTAACAAGGGCAAGTTGTTCATTAGCAAAACTATCATTAATAGGAATAGGATCATCGGGTATATTTTCCATTCTAGAAAGATGATCAGCTACGGGATTATCTTCTCCTTTCCTATCTACTATGTGTAAATCAAATTCTTGCAACAAAAGTACCCATCTTATTAGCCTAGGCTTAGCATCTTTCTTATTCATCAAATATTTAATAGCAGAATGATCAGAGTCTTTTGAATCAATTATGTAAGATCTAAATTTATCACATGCAAATATTACCGCTAAAAAATCTTTTTCAGTTGTAGCATAATTTCTTTGAGCACCATCTAGTGTTTTACTAGCATAGTAATAACATTCAATTTCTTATCAACCCTTTGGCCTAAAACAGCTCCAACTGCATAATCACTAGCATCACACATAATTTCAAAGGGCAAGTTCCAATCAGGAGGTTGAATAATAGGTGCAGTTATTAAGGCTTTCTTTAAAACATTAAAGGATTCTATGCAATCACCATTAAAAGAAAACGGAACATCCTTTTGCAAAAGATTGGTTAGAGGCTTTGATATTTTAGAGAAATATTTAATGAACCTATGATAAAAACCTGCATGACCGAGAAAACTTCTTATACCTTTGATGTCTCTTGGATATCGTAATTTCTCAATAGCTTCAATTTTTGCTGGGTCAACTTCTATTCCTCTTCCAGAAATACGATGCCCAAGAACAATTCCCTCTGTTACCATAAATTGACACTTCTCCCAATTAAGAACAAGGTGTTGGTCTTCACAACGCTGCAAAACTTTGTTAAGGTTGAACAAGCAATTATCGAAAGAAGTACCATACACCGAAAAATCATCCATAAAGACTTCCACTATCTTTTCAATATAATCAGCAAATATAGCATTCATGCATCTCTGAAAAGTAGTAGGCGCATTACATAAACCAAAAGGCATTCTCCTATAAGCAAATGTACCATATGGGCAAGTAAAAGTGGTCTTTTCCTGATCATCACTATGAACTGGAATTTGAGAGAAGCCTGAATAAAGGGCAATGGAGAATGGTCCTTACGAGTTGCTTTATTTAATTTTCTATAATCAATGCACATTCTATAACCAACAACAATACGTTGAGCAACAAGTTCATCATCTTTATTAGGAACCACAGTAATTCCACCTTTCTTAGGAACACAATGAACAGGACTAACCCATTTACTATCAGCTATAGGATAAATAATACCAGCCTCTATGAGTCGAATTACCTCCTTTCTTATCACTTCCTTCATTTTTGGATGTAGACGGCGTTGGAAATCAACAGCAGGTTTAGCATCTTCTTCCAAATTAATTTTAGGCATACATAGAGCTGGACTTATGCCCTTAAGATCATCAAGAGAATAACCAATAGCCTTACGGTGAGCTTTAAGCACATCAAGTAATTTCTCTTCTTCCTCAGCTGAAAGGTTAGCACTAATAATAACAGGATATATATTTTTCTTATCCAAGTATGCATATTTCAGATTTTCAGGCAAAGGCTTTAATTCAAAACTAGGATCTCCTTTAGGAGGTGGGAGTACTCCTAGATTATCAGGTGGGATATGCAATTGTAATTGTCACTAGTAGAGAAAGCCTTATCAGTGGCGCACCATTTTCCAATTCTGTGGCGCACCTAGGGGCCAGAGGGGTGCGCCACAGAATTCACGCCATAGAATTTTTTTCTGTGGCGCACCGTGGCCGTGCGCCACAGAAATGTCAATTCTGTGGCGCACCTCAGCCGTGCGCCACAGAAATTTGCAATTCTGTGGCGCACCAAGGGGGGTGCGCCACAGAATTTTTTTTCGAATTTCAAAAAAAAAGGCGGCCAGATCTGGCCGCGGGAATTTTTCGAAATTTCGAAATTTCGTCGGATCTCGTCGGATGCTCGCCGAGTTGGTGTGTGGAGGATGGGGGTCACCGGAGTTGGTGGGGAGGAGAAGGAGGAGCTCGCCGGAGGTGGTGGTGGTGGTGGTGGTGGTGGTGGAGGAGGAGGAAAGGTGGTGGTGGAGGAGGAGGAGAGGTGGTGGTGGAGGAGGAGAAGGAGGAGGAGAGGTGGTGGTGGGAGGAGAAGGAGGAGGAGAGGTGGTAGTGGAGGAGGAGGAGGAGCTCGCCGGAGTTGGTGGAGAGGAGAAGGAGGAGGAGGAGAGGTGGTGGTGGAGGAGGATGAGCTCGCCGGAGGTGGTGGTGGAGGAGGAGGAGGGGTGGTGGTGGTGGTGGTGGTGGTGGTGGTGGTGGTGGTGGAGAAGGAGAGGTGGAGTAGTAGGTGGAGGAGAGAAGTGGAGAGGTAGAAGAGAGAAGGGAAGATGAGAAGTGGAGGAGAAGTGGAGGGGAGAAGGGAAGAAGAGGAGAAGGGAAAGAAGAGGAGGGGAGGAGGCAGGATTCGAAATCCTGCCTCAAGAATTCTGTGGCGCACCAAATGAAGGGGTGCGCCACAGAATTTTTTTTTCTTTTTTTTTTATTTTCTAGTCAAAATCTTCAAACGGCCATAACCTTTTTTCCTTTTGGAATTTGGCGATTCTAAAAAAAGCTCACAGGCTGAAGGCCAGTGAGGTTGGGTTCCTTTTTCTCTCTAGTTTTTTTTGATATCTTGATCATTTTTTTTCGACATCGTATGCAAAAGTTATGCCCATTTTACTTTTTTTAACGAACTTTTGCTAGGAAAGTCGAAATTCATATTTCAAAATTTGATAAAAAAGTAGACCTTAAACTCTCCGTGCATCTATAAGGGATTTATTTTTTGATGCTTTTTTAGACCGCCAACTCTTCTGTCAAAAACTAGAAAAGGCGTTCCGGGGGGGGGGGGGGGGGTGGAGGAAAGAAAAATTTCTGTGGCTCCACGTGTGGCAGAAATGTTGGATTCTGTGGCGCACCAATCCCCGTGCGCCATAGAATTGCCTATTTCTGTGGCGCACCAATCCCCGTGCGCCATAGAATTGCCTAATTCTGTGGCGCACCAATCCCCGTGCGCCATAGAATTGCTTATTTCTGTGGCGCACCAGATTACGTGCGCCACATAAATTGAGTTTCTGTGGCGCACCCTTCCTCCGTGCGCCACATAATACAACATTTCTGTGGCGCATATTTTGACGTGCGCCACAAAACTAAATTTCTATGGCGCACCACACACTGGTGCGCCACAGAAAGCATTCCATAGAAAGGCAGTTTCCTACTAGTGTGTGGAGGTTCTTGCCATAATATTTGTTCTAAAGCTTCTTTTTCTGTATCATTAAATGGCTCTTCCTGATTAAGCATATAACATTCCACGACATCTGATGAAGCTACAGCTATATGAGCAAGAGCTTCAATTATATCTTTAGATTTTGGTTCTTTCTTAGCAGGTTTATCAGCAAATTTAGAAAAATTAAATTCAAGTTTCTCTCCAGCACATTCAATAAACACCCTTTCTCTGGGCAAATCAATTTCAGCACCAACAGTATGTAAGAAAGGTCTACCAAATATAATAGGACAGAAAGAATCTTGTGGACAACCAAACACAATAAAATCAGTAGGATATTTTATTTTCCCTACCAATACTTCAACATCTCTAACAATTCCAAAGGGACTAATATAATCTTTATTAGCAAGCTGAATGGTCATACCTGTTTCTTCCATGGTGATTGGATCAATATCAGGCTTAATTTCTTGATAGAGAGAATATGGAATGACACTAATGCTTGCTCCAATATCACATAAACCATGATAACAAGAAGTCCCAATAGAGCATGATATAATTGGCTTACCAACTTTGGATGAATTCCCTTTAATAACTTTGGTAGCATCTTCACATAAATAAACATCAACAAGATCTTCTTCATTTAATTGCTTAATAACAGAGACTTGGTTCTTGACTTCCACCGGTTCTTTAGGTTGAGAACATCTCTTTCTACTTTTGTCAGCAACAGCAATAAGCAAATTCTCTTTAACTTTTTCAGGATAGGGAGGTGGTTCAATATATTCTTCTATTACTACAGATGACACTGGTGTTTCTTTAATAAATTTAGGGACAACAATAGAAGATTTAACAGGTTCAACATAATAATCAAAGCCACTTTTAGGAATTCGAATGTGCTCAGCAAATTTCTTAGCTATTTAAATTGCAACATATGGATCAAGACCAAAATCTTTAATAACATTCTTGAACAAAATAGAACTGGAGAAACTTTCTACACATGAATATCCATAATCAAAATAAGCTTCAGTACCTTTGTCTAGGTCCCAATATTCAGAGTTCTTCGAAATAATTTCCAATAAATTCCAAGCTTCTTCTGCAGTATTATTTGTAAAGCTTCCACCAGATGAACCATCCAAATATTGCTTTAGCCTATCAGGTAGTCTCACATAAAAGTTTATCAATATAAGTTTATTTCTGAGATCATGAGAAGGATTCTTACGAAGGAGGTCCTTAAGCCTCCCCCAAGCTTGAGTAATACTCTCTCCAAGGTGTGGCCAAAAATTAAATATAAAGCAACGGTTCTCATAAGACTCTTTAGGAGTAAAATATTTAAGAAAGAAAACCTTCATAAAAGTATCCCAATTATGTGTAATTTCTTCATCCAGGGACATATACCATTTTCGAGCATCACCAGTTAAGGACTGGTACAATAACTTGCATTTTACCTCCTCCTCAGAAATAGCCTTGAGCCTAATTAGCCCACATATATCCTCAATAGCCCGTATGTGATCACTTGCAGCCTTTGTTCCATCCCCTACAAAATACTCATCCTAACAGCTTTAACAAATTCAAGGGGAATAATATAACCATCATCATGAGGTGCTTTTTCAACAACTTTAGGTTTAATAGCATAAGCACTCTCATATAAAGCAAGTTTCAGCGAAGCATCTCTCATAAAAGCCATAATAATAACAGGATGCAAAAGCAAGTAAAAATTCAGCTTTCAAGTTTCCTTACCAAACTTCTTACCAATAGCGCTACGCTCCCCAGCAACGGCGCCAGAAAAGTGTCTTGATGGCTCCCAAGTGCAGGAAATCAATTGTAGTACTTTTCGAATTAGAAAGGTTGTCGAACCCACGAGGAGCAGAAGGAACTGGTAAGTAGAATAGCAAAGGAATAATAAAAGCAACATGTGTTTTTGTGTTTTAATTGTGTAGTGCAAGTAAAGTAAAATGCGGAAAGTAAATTGCAGCAAGTAGTAGGTCTCAATGAGAGACAAACCCATTCCTCTAATGCGCAACAGGACAAGCTCAAGTGTGTGTTATGTCTTATATGTGGAAAACGTTCCCGAGGGCTGCACGGATTTAGCTGGCATAGTGATTCATTGCGTAACATGTTTGTATATCTTGTCCAGTTTTAATCTTCTTCGGACCGAGCCACAAATAGGAATAGCTAAATAAATAAACTATCACCCCTTATGATGGATCACGTGGCCAATTAAATGATAGCACGAGAATTATTAAGACATGATGTCCCACCATAGCCTTATGCTCTAAGGTCCCCGATACAAGTACCCTCATAATGCAATTCAACGACTCTGTCTCAAGTTCCTGTCACCTAAAGACATCATCACGTAACTACACTACGGTGTTCTCCTATGAGCCCATGTAGGTGAAGTGTTGTACAATCGACGTTCGTACAACACCATCATAGAATCACATAAAAGATAAATACTAGACCAAATAACAACTCATCTTATGTAACAAATCATTTCCAATTCATCCTATGCCCTCAGGAACATGCGGGAACTACTCACAACGTGCAAACATGATCATGTATGGTGACATATGTGGTACAACACAATCTGAAACAATGGATCCACCACCAAATAATGACAAGTACTCAATCCCAAACATGCAACGGAGTACAATAACACGTATCTAGGGTGTAGCAATGATCAAACTATGAGGGAACGGAGTGGATCACGGTGATGGTGATGGTGGAGATGCAGGTGCTGGTGAGGATGGTGATGGAGATGCCTCCTCCCACGCCAAGGAGGAGATGGGGATGAAGATGGGGATGATTTGCCCCTTCTCCGGAGCTCCGGAGCAGCAGGATCTGTCTCCCCCGCGGAGAGTTTCGAGAGTTTCACCGCCCTGGCGGCTCCGTCTCGTCTCGGGAAAATTAGGGTGTTCGTTTTCGGGGAAGACGGTCAGCAAAAAGACCTCGGGGAGGAGGTGCTGTGGGCCCATTTGGGGGCCCCACACGCGGCCAGGGAATCTGGCCGCGTGGGCTAACCCCTTTTGGGCCTCCTGGCCCTCCTCCTTTGTGTCTTGTGCCCACAGCCTTTCTCCCGAAGAAAAACTGACAGGGTTTCTTTCCTTTCGCAATTTGGATACCTGTAGCTCCTGAAACATCAAAAACATAAAAACAGGTGTTTTCTGACACCCAGAAATTAAATACCAAAAATAGGGACTTTGTAGGAAAGTCCCATAAAATCATCTAAAACATGCAAAACAATGACATAACATTGATAAAACATCCCAATAATGCCTATATGGAGGGTATAAATGATGATATAAAATGCACGTATCAACGAGCAGGCATGCTCCAGGGCATTCATCTTGCATACGCAGAATCTCAAGTTCATTTCCAGGCTACTCATGATCTCTGTAGGTACAAGATTATAACAAGCATGTAAGTGAAGTGTACTTTAGAAGACACCAATATATTCCGGAGAAAGACACAATATGATCACAATGAACCAAAGAAAGGCAGTCATGTTGAACTTGTAATATATTCCTGAGAAAGGTTAAAACTAGCAAATATATTGTCCTCAATAGATTGCTACTTGATTACTCTATCTAAGCTATAAAAAATTCCTTCAATCATAATACTAGTATGCCTCATACCAAATTACCAGAAGAAAATGAAATACTAGGATGCCTCATAGCAACTATATGAAGCTTGAGAAGTTAGCTTAATTGGATTATGCGGTAAGAAGCATTTCACAACAATAGATTTGTATGTAGGCATATAAAAACAGCATTACAGGGCAGACGGCTTATAAGAGATGGCAAGATATTTGAATTTAACTACCACATCTAGATTAAAAGAAGAAATGGAATTACAAACTAAATTAACTACAGCGGCTCAGGCTCATGTTTCACCATCATCTGCCCGTCAAGCTACAGCTGCTCGGGCTCCACCCCCATCTCAACCTACAAAAACAAATTATGACAATGGGTAAGTTCATCAGCACCATGAAAAATCCAGGTGCATAAAATTTCTGCCATCCATTTCAAGATGAAGTAATGGTTTCATCAATTCCGGTTGCATCCATTTCAAGATCAAGTAATGGTTCCATCCATTGCTGCCTTCCGGTTGCATCAATTCCAAGATGAAGTAATGGTTCTAGACCTAGATATTACAGGACACAAGTTCATGATAAGCAGAGGTGCAGGTCGGATTGAATCAAAGGCGATGAGGGACAACTAAGAAACCAGAGGTGCTGATCAGTTAATAGTTATCATAAGAAACTTTGACAATATAGCATAAAGCCAGTGACACCACTCCAAGTCTAATCTCACACATATTAAATTTAGTGCCACAATAACAGTGCATCTAGGGAGTTAACTTATATATATCTAAGTAGTCAAGTTGAATAAAAAGCAAAGTATTCAAGGAGGACATGCGAAATTGGACAAGATACCAGGACAAAATAGTATACCAGGAGAAGCATCATCAGTTCAAACTCCCACCGGAGCACGAGTACATTAAGAAACCCCAATACACAACCCTAAATATTGAGCTTACATTCCTCTTCTATATTGCCAATTAATGCATCAGTACTGTAATTTTCTATCAAGTGCATCATCTTGAATACAGGATATTCCGGCCAAAAGAGCATGATGTATTAATTCATTCGCACCAAAAAATCACAAGAGCGTAAAAGGCAAGTGCACAGGTGAACTATAGGATATGGTACAGGTTAAGGAAATGGAATACACATGACGTAGTGCATCTAGGTACCCAGGATTTAGTCCCACCTGGTTTAGGATAAAGTGTCAGCAAAATCACTAGCTGTGGCAGCAGTTATGTGATGAATTATGCAAGTGAAGTTAACAAAGTACTCAACACCTTCACACGTTTTCACAGGTTATTAACAAAATGATACTTCTCCAGTTTCGAAAGTACTGACTGAAGTCCTACAAAACGATCCTTGATGTAACGAGCATTTCCAAATCATACAACACAGAGACGCCGGTCCAAAACCCCATGTTGTTTAACTTGACAGGAGGTTCATTATTGGTTATCATCAAAGATATGTGTCCAAATTCCATACAATAACATCTGGGGTGATTTTCTAATCATGTGTCTCAGCGACAATCAGAGACAGAAGGAAGAGTTTCTAATCATGTGTCTCAGCGGCAATGAGACCATGAAAAATCACTCACTCACCCCTTGTCCTCTTCAAACATCTGGGGTGGGCGCTCGTGCTGAATCCTGTTGAAATAATAAATAAACATTGTGAAAGTATGAAGGGGGCAGTAATCAAGTTTCAACTACGACACAACCGCAATGGACAGAGATAGCACCGAGTTAAAGCAGAGCAACGCTTCCAACACATGCCAACGGCCAAACACATTCCTGAAATGACACAGACTGAAAGAAATGGAGCTCCGCGCGCACACACCTGATGGAGAGCGACCGGTTCCAGCTGTTCCTCTTGATCGGCGCGAAGCTCGGCCGGTTCTCGCCAGCCGCCAAGCTGACTCTCCTGAGCGGCAGCAAAAAAATTGTTGGGGATCAGCGAAACCCTAGGACCGACCAAATCACCCCAGGTCGGCGAATCCGGCACTTACGCATCCGCGTCTCTCTGCCTCGACGCCTCCTGCGCCCAGCGATGCACGTACACCTCGCGGATGTGAGCCCCGCCTCCGCCGCCGCTGGCCAAGATCTCCGACCAGGCGTCGTCGCCGCGAGCGCCTGCGGTGAGAGAGCGCGATTGGGTCAGTAAGGGGTTGCCGGAGTATGCTTGGGGGCGAGGGTTTGGGATTCGTACCTCCCTGGGACGCCATGGCCATGGGGCTTCGCCTTGAAGAGGAGAGAGCAATGGGATCGTGGAATCTGGGCGCGGAAGACGAGGGTTGGAAGTTAGCCCAGAGTTTGAATTTTGAGTTCGGCGGGCAGGGAGCAAGGCGGCGCCGTGGCGGACGTGCGGGCGGCGCGGGGCTAGGTAATTGGGGAACTAGCGGAGACGAGCGTTCTCCGATGGGGATCGAGGAGGAGAGAGCTGGATCTGGCTTGGGAAAGAAAGAGGTGGGGATCTGGCTCGGGAGGTGGTGGTGGCGGCTGGCGGTGGGGAAAGGACCCTTGGCACGGTTAGGGTTCGACTTGGTCTTCGACTTGGTCCCTTGGCGCGGAGCCTGGCGGGATCTAAAATGAGACTGAAAATGGAGCTCGAAACGAAGATACACCCGAAACTTTTCTAGGCACACCTCCAATGATTTTCAGTATATACCTTTAGTTACTAAATGACTAAAATAAATTTAATTATTTCAAAATTTTGACATTCTTTTTTAATCCGGTGAACGGCGGAAGGGGATCAAGAAGGGTGGGTAGGGTTACGGGCGTTGCGAGAGGAGAGGTGTAGCGGCGCACTCGTTTCCGCGTGGGGAGAGGAGAGAAATTAGGTTTCAGACCGGTTTTAGGATAACAAAAGTAGGGATGTGGTCGCACCCGCACGCTCGTTGCTGAAAAATGTGGACGAACAAAGTTTCATCCCCCAGATACGAAAGATAATGTTCGCCGTCTTGACTTTTTCCTAAAACCGGCATAGAAAATTACAGAAAATTCAAAAAAAAAACTCGAAATGATGCAAGACCTTCGCGTGGTGTTATTATGTATATCCTAGTATCCATAAAAAATGGGCTATCTCCTCCGAAGATTCTTGGGTTTCATGCCAAATGACGGGTGTTATGGCCACATCCATGGCATAGTTTGTTAAAATGTGTCCATATTCTACACATACATCCATGATGGAACAAAGAACAATGTTGACGAAGAAAGTTTTATTTTTCTTTGAATAAAAACATCATTTTCCATTTTCGGAGTGTAAAAAGCGGCGGTTTTTGTGAAGCACATACACAAAATATGACACAAAATTGTATAAAGTAAAATTATCAATCTATTATACCAAATTTGGTCTAAAAATAACCAAATTGCATCCTCTAAAAAGATTCATATACACCACTTTCGAAAAAGACAAATTTCTGCTGATTCCGCTGAAACAGGGTCAAATTTGAACTACATGTGTCTCGTATTTTTCTCGTTATTTTTTGTAAAAATCATTTTTAGGTACACGAGTAGCTATTTAAACATAGATACACCAATAGTTCATCAAGATTCAACCCCTAGGTACGAACGGTCATGTCCCTCGTCTTGACCAATTTCCAAAATCGGCATAGAAAATTCCAGAAAATTCAAAAACAACTCGAAATGATGCAAGACCTTCGCGTGGTGTTATTATATATGTCCTAGTATCCACCAAAAATAATAAACTTGGAATACGACAATTGGGTTGAAAAGGTGTTCACAGAAATGAGCTATCTCCTACGAGGATTCATGGCTTTCGGGCCAAATGACGGATGTTATGGCCACATTCATAGCATAGTTTGTTTAAATGTTACCATATTCCACACAAAGATGCATATTGGAACAACTAACAATGTTCACGAATAAATTTTTATGTTTCTTTGAATAAAAACATCATTTTCCATTTTCGGAGTGTCAAAAATGGGTTTTTTTGTGAAGCACCTACCGAAAATATGTTACAGAATTGTATAAAGTAAAATTATAAATATTTTCTGTCATATTTGATCTACAAATAACACATTTAATACCTCTCAATAGCTCAAAATACACCTCTTTTGAAATAGACAAATTTATGCCGATTCCGCTGAAACCGGACCAAAATTGAGCTGCAGGTGCCTCGTAGTTTTCTCTTTATTTTTTGCAAAAATCATTTTTAGGTACCCAAGTAGCTATTTCAACACAGATACGCCTAGATTTCATCAAGATTCAACACCTAGGTACGAACGGTCATGTCCCACGTTTTGACCGTTTTTCGAAACCGGCTTAGAAAATTCCAGAAATTTCAAAAAAAAACTCGAAATGATGCAAGATCTTCGCGTGGTGTTATTCTATATGTCCTAGTATCCAGAAAAAATAATAAACTTGGAATACGACAATTGGGTTGAAAAGGTGTTCACAGAAATGAGCTATCTCCTACGAGGATTCATGGCTTTCGGGCCAAATGACGGATGTTATGGCCACATTCATGGCATAGTTTGTTTAAATGTGCCCATATTCCACACAAATATGCATATTGGAACAAATAACAATGTTCACGAAGAAAGTTTTGTTTTTCTTTGAATAAAAACATCATTTTCCATTTTCGGAGTGTCAAAAATGGTTTTTTTTGTGAAGCACCTACCAAAAATATGTTAAAGAATTGTACAAAGTAAAATTCTAAATTTATTATGTCATATTTGATCTAAAAATAACAAAGTTACTACCTCTCAATAGCTCAAAATACACCTCTTTTGGAAAACACAAATTTCTGCTGATTCTGGTGAAACCGGGCCAAATTTGAACTACAGCGGCCTCGTAGTTTTCTCTTTATTTTTTGAAAAATCATTTTTAGGTATCCAAGTACCTATTTCAACATAGATACATGTAACACCTGGGGTGTTACCCTAAGTTAGAGAGTTGTTTGTTTTCTTTTTTTTGCTTGCATCACATGCATCATATTGCATTGCACCATGTTTGCATCACAACTGAAAAATTCAAAACAATTTAAACCTTCACACATGTCTAAAAATTTCAATTGAAAGTTGCAACTCAAATTGTTTTCAATAAGTTGAAGTTGAATCTATTTAAATTGCCTGCTAAATAAAATTTTCCTTCTGTTAAAAACCCTAATGGCAAATTACATTTCAAATCCATTCCTTCTTATTTGACATGATCAAATTGTGGTTTGAACATTAAAATTCTTGCCAACTATTAAATTCAATAATGTTTGCAAATTGCTTGAACTTATTAAATAAAATTTGTTTAATTCCAAAATTCCAACCCAAACCCTATTTGAGAATCACCTAACAATTGAATATCACATTAATAGTTCAAATTGTTGAAAGTAATTTTAAACTACCTTGTTGTTGCTGTTTTGCAATTTAATAAAATTTAATTATCAAATAGACAACCTCAAACCCTATTTGAAAATTCCAACTAACAACTTAAAATCAATTAAAATTTCCAACCTGTGAAAATAATGTTAGCATTTGCCTTTATTTTCTGTTTTAAATTAATAAAAGTATTTCATAAAATAAACCCCCCCTAACCCTTTTCTATCTCTCTCCCCTTCCAACCTTTACAAAAAAAAAGAGAAAAGGAAAAAAATCAAAAAGGACAAAGGAGAGAGGCAGCCCATTTCTTTTTCTCCCCCAGCCTGCTCCCTTCTGGCCCAGTACCCCTTCGAGGGAACCTTCTTCCACCTCACTGTCGTCATCTTCTGTACGACTCCCTCTGCACCGTATGATCCTTCACCCCCCTCCCACGATCACTGCCGTACCTAGCTCCTCCCCCCATAAAAGCATCCACCACCTCCCCCTCTGCCTAGCCTAGCCCCTAACCCTAGCGCCGCCAGCTTCTCCTCTCTTCCCCCCCCCCCCCCCGATTTCCTTCTTTTCTGAAACCCAAGCAGTAAACCACCCCACTGCCTCCTCATCGCGGCGAAGCCACGGTCACCTCGAGGAGTTGCTGTCCCCGGGAATGGAACCATCATCCCTCCAGCTCCAAGATCGCCGAAGGCGCCATCGACAGGTAACCCTCGATTCGCCGCTCCTCCTAAGTACACGTCGTGGTCGTGCCATGCTCGGCCTGCCCGCACGTTCGCCAGGGACATGCGCTGCTGCTCCTTCTCCTGTGTGCACGCGTACACGCACCACCATGCCGCTTCCTGGCCTCCCATACCTGCGTCTAGCAAGCACCTGAACCCACGGGCACACCACGCCTTAGTGCACCCCCGCTGTGGTCCAGTATCACGCTAACACGGCCGCTCGCCTCCGATGCGTTCCTCTGCTAACGGAAGTCTGAAACTTTCAGATTGAAAATTCAGTTAACCACCCTGTATACATATCTTCAGTCGCACCGCCTTATCTGACAACGATTCAGAAGCAGCGCACTGGTAGCGAGTCCGTGCGCGCAGCGAAGCATCCTGGGTTCGAATCCAGGGGCGCACCCCCTTTTCCTTTTATTCCCATCGAGCGCGCGCGGCCCCACCCGTCATCGACACCTGCGGCCACCTCACAGCGCACCCGCCTCGTTGGCACGCCACAGGGGCACGGGCCCGCACGGCAGCGGCTCAGGCCAGGGGGCACTGGGTGCACCAACGCCCCAGGGGCCCCTCTGTGATTCTAATTCTTTCTTTAGGCCCTGTTTTTACAGATTAGCCCCAACTTAAAATGAACATAACTTTTATTTTCCAAACTCAAATATAAAAATAAAATATGTTTTTCTGCCCCAAATTTAATACTCTATCTAACTACACCATTTGTTTTCTGTTTTGCACAATTAAAATTGTTTCAAATTACAAATTTAAACAATTCCTCTCAATTTGGTTAATTCCATAATTTAATTCATAATTAATTCAAATAACACAAATAAAATATGTTTTTCAGTCCAAATTCAATGTACTTTCTGTTTATCAACTTTGTTTTGCATTTTGGGCAATTAAAATTAATGTTATTTAATAATTCTTAAAAATGACAAATTAAATGGCATAATTAATAACTTGCAAATGGTTGCTCCAAATTAAATAACCCAAAACATTAATTTCATCAAAAATCACATGCCACACTTGGATATCAACCTTGTTTTCTGGTTTGCAACAATTAATTTGAATAATTGTTTCATCTCTTATTTAATGCAATTAAATTGGTAACATGCTTAATTAAATCATTTGAAATTGTTTTCCAACAAGTAAAATATGTTTTCCATGCCATTTTGAACCACCTTTTCAAATATAAATTTTGTTTCATGATTTGAATAATTTAAATTGCTTAAATAATTTAAACCTTGTTTAAATCATTTAAATTTGCTAAATTCATAACTTGCTCAAATTAAATTATTTTTGAACTTATAAAATATGTTTTCAAACCAGAAAAAACATAACCTTTTCAAATATGAATTTGAATTCATGTTTTGAACAAATGAAATTCAAATAATATTCAAACTTGAATTAAATTCAATTAAAACTTGTTTAATCTTGATTAATTCATAATTAAATCATTGTAATTCCTTTTCCAATAATTGAAACATGTAATCCACCTAAAATTTTGTGTTCTAATCAAATATGAACTTTGTTATCTGTTTTGAACAATTAAACTTGATGAAAACAACCAAATGCTTGTGTGACACCTTTAAGTAACCAAAATTCCCAAAACTTAATAATTGAATTGCATAATGGGTAAACCTTATTTCCAATTGGTTCTATTGTTGTTATTTTGTTGTTTTCCTCATCCATGCATCATGCTAAACCACTTTTACCTGTTGGTTAGTTGTAAAACAATTGTTTCAACCATAATTCATGGGCTTTTCGTATGCAACTCAAACTGCATATGGGTCCATTTAAATCTGTTTATCATGTCAACTAGTTTATTTTCTATGCATCCATTAAATTGTCATGCATCCATATCTTGATCATGCTGGATCTTTTGCCGTAGTAGTAATTGTTGCATCCGGTGTTTGTTCGAGGTTCGTTGCTTCTTCCCGGATAGGATGTTGAGATGATGTGAGCAACGACAAGTGCTGTGGATGTACCTCTACTTGCTGGATTCCAGGCAAGTATACTCACTTGCTGCCAAATGGCTGCCTTTCATCACTTGTTACCGATTCTTTCCGTTGTTCTTATTCTAGCCTGTTGATTCGATGCTTGTGTCTCGATCCTATTATATGTTTACCTTGCAGCCATGATATAGCCTTCCTTCCACTTCCTATTAACTGTTGTTTGTTTACCCTGTTGGCCCCCGTGTCGTAGTTGCATGCTTAGTGTTGTTTGCGCTCAAGTCTTGTTGTTCCTTTCGTATCACATGTTTAGTTGATAGCTGGGTTTCAATTCAATCAACAACATGTTAATATTTTGGGTAATAATAATTTGATGATAAGGCACCGGCAGGAGGCCCGGCGGGGTTTTGAAGCCTGCTAGTGTCGACCCTAATTAGGAAAAGGGTCTTGTCTACTGATCCATGATGAGCGCACTAACCGCATGTGGGAAGCGAGTATGGGCGCCCCCCTCAATTTGATTCGATTCGCATCTCGTCCAAATCGCCACACTTAGTTCGGGCTTTCCATTTGCTGCACGCATATGCAGGTACGAGCCCGAGGCCAGGGTGGAACTTTTGTAGTCGGCATTTAGGGCGGCGTGGTCTTCCAGTGCTATGAGGGTCCCCTTTTCTTCGTGGGGCTCGATTAGCCGCGCACGCACAACATGTGGTGCTTTGGGCTTGATGCGAAGAAGAGTTCGGTTGTGTTGAGTACCTCGCTTGGTGGGTTGATCCCCCGTCTGGCGGGTTATTCTTACGTGTACGGCCAAATTGGTGCATCCCTGCAGGGTTAAATCTTCTCGAGAAGCCGTGTTTTCCGCGGTTATGGTTGACTTGTGAAAGTACTGGCTAACAAGTACTCGAACAACTTACACCTAATGATAACTTGACTAGTAATAGTCTTATTGACACAACAACTTGATCCATCATTAATACCAACAGTGTGAGTTATCCTTGGGTTGCTTCTTAGTAGGGGGTAACATTGGATGGGTTTGTTTGGTGAGTAGTTGTAGTTGGTTACGATACGCTATCTTATCCCCTCTTTTAGCCGGATGTTGTAGTGTGTTTCTGTAGTTGGTTAGTGCAGCCCGCTGTCGCTTATTTGCAATAACCCTTCCTTTCCGTTGATCCCAAAGTATTTGTATCTTGTGATGACTGGCTACGCCGGTATCTTGTGAGTATGGTTTATCCACTTGCCAGTACTTAACCGTACTGACCCACGAATCTTTTTCGTGGCTGCATATTCAATATTGCAGTCAACAGGTTTGAAGTCTGACGACGTTAGCTTGGGAATCCCTCCGGCTTGGCCTGGGCAGGGATTGGACGCTCTCGGTTATCTTCAGGACTCTTAGTCCAATTTGTATCTTGTCCGTAGCCGGACGCTATGTTGTTCTTCCGCTGTTACTTGGATCTTTGTATGGTATTAGTTGTATCCCGGCTCGTTTGAGTCATCTTGTATATCTCTTTTCTGTTGTTGTGGATTATTGTGAACTGTTGTAATGTTATCACAAGTGGCAACCTGGAATCGGTTATTATGTGGATTTTTGGCGGGAATGTTGAAATCTGCATAGTGCCCGATCTCGGGGCGTCACAAATGGTATCAGAGCCTTGGTTCCGATTCCCGAGATTGTTTCGATACGAATGGTTATCGAAGCAACGGGTCCGCAAAGCCTGTAGGACAGCCTAGCTAACGGTCGTTGTTTCTAGAATGTCAAAAACTATTTCTGCTAAACTATTTTGGAAAAACATCTCGATAGGATTCTTGTTTTCTCCTTATCCCTATTCTATTTCCCCTCCCATCTTATTTGTTTTGGAGTCTCCCCCCTTGTCTATCTCTCAAAGTGTTAGGATCCTACGTGGGTGGACGTTTTCTGAGCCTTTAACCTAATAGGTTCGATCATCGGAAGATTCCTGGTGGAAGAACATCGTCATCAGCCCGAGCAAGATTCCCTTGTTAGTGGTGTCGAGAATCCCTTGTTAGTGGTGTCGAGGAGATCAACCGGAAGCATGAAGAATCGATAGTCGAACTTCTTTCCCCTCCCGGGTTAGCAGGTGGATTGCGAGGGCGCAATCCCTTGTTAGTGGTGTCGTCTGTAACACCTGGGGTGTTACCCTAAGTTAGAGAGTTGTTTGTTTTCTTTTTTTGCTTGCATCACATGCATCATATTGCATTGCACCATGTTTGCATCACAACTGAAAAATTCAAAACAATTTAAACATTCACACATGTCTAAAAATTTCAATTGGAAGTTGCAACTCAAATTGTTTTCAATAAGTTGAAGTTGAATCTATTTAAATTGCCTGCTAAATAAAATTTTCCTTCTGTTAAAAACCCTAATGGCAAATTACATTTCAAATCCATTCCTTCTTATTTGACATGATCAAATTGTGGTTTAAACATTAAAATTCTTGCCAACTATTAAATTCAATAATGTTTGGAAATTGCTTGAACTTATTAAATAAAATTTGTTTAATTCCAAAATTCCAACCCAAACCCTATTTGAGAATCACCTAACAATTGAATATCACATTAATAGTTCAAATTGTTGAAAGTAATTTTAAACTACCTTGTTGTTGCTGTTTTGCAATTTAATAAAATTTAATTATCAAATAAACAACCTCAAACCCTATTTGAAAATTCCAACTAACAACTTAAAATCAATTAAAATTTCCAACCTGTGAAAATAATGTTAGCATTTGCCTTTATTTTCTGTTTTAAATTAATAAAAGTATTTCATAAAATAAACCCCCCTAACCCTTTTCTATCTCTCTCCCCTTCCAACCTTTACAAAAAAAAAGAGAAAAGGAAAAAAATCAAAAAGGACAAAGGAGAGAGGCAGCCCATTTCTTTTTCTCCCCCAGCCTGCTCCCTTCTGGCCCAGTACCCCTTCGAGGGACCCTTCTTCCACCTCGCTGTCGTCATCTTGTACGAATCCCTCTGCACCGTATGATCCTTCACCCCCCTCCCACGATCACTGCCGTACCTAGCTCCTCCCCCATAAAAAGCATCCACCACCTCCCCCTCTGCCTAGCCTAGCCCCTAACCCTAGAGCCGCTAGCTTCTCCTCTCTCCCCCCCCCCCCGATTTCCTTCTGTTCTGAAACCCAAGCAGTAAACCACCCCACTGCCTCCTCATCGCGGCGAAGCCACGGTCACCTCGAGGAGTTGCTGTCCCCGGGAATGGAACCAGCATCCCTCCAGCTCCAAGATCGCCGAAGGCGCCATCGACAGGTAACCCCTCGATTCGCCGCTACCTCCTATGTTCACGTCGTGGTCGTGCCATGCTCGGCCTGCCCGCACGTTCGCCATGGACATGCGCTGCTGCTCCTTCTCCTGTGTGCACGCGTACACGCACCCACCATGCCGCTTCCTGGCCTCCCATACCTGCGTCTAGCAAGCACCTGAACCCACGGGCACACCACGCCTTAGTGCACCCCCGCCGTGGTCCAGTATCACGCTAACACGGCCGCTCGCCTCCGATGCGTTCCTCTGCTAACGGAAGTCTGAAACTTTCAGATTGGAAAATTCAGTTAACCACCCTGTATACCATATCTTCAGTCGCACCCCTTATCTGACAACGATTCAGAAGCAGCGCACTGGTAGCGAGTCCGTGCGCGCAGCGAAGCATCCTGGGTTCGAATCCCAGGGGCGCACCCCCTTTTTCCTTTTATTCCCATCGCGCGCGCGCGGCCCCACCCGTCATCGACACCTGCGGCCACCTCACAGCGCACCCGCCTCGTTGGCACGCCACAGGGGCACGGGCCCGCACGGCAGCGGCTCAGGCCAGGGGGCACTGGGTGCACAACGCCCCAGGGGCCCCTCTGTGATTCTAATTCTTTCTTTAGGCCCCTGTTTTTACAGATTAGCCCCAAACTTAAAATGAACATAACTTTTATTTTCCAAACTCAAATAATAAAAATAAAATATGTTTTCTGCCCCAAATTTAATACTCTATCTAACTACACCATTTATTTTCTGTTTTGCACAATTCAAATTGTTTCAAATTACAAATTTAAACAATTCCTCTCAAATTTGGTTAATTCCATAATTAATTCATAATTAATTCAAATAACACAAATAAAATATGTTTTTCAGTCCAAATTCAATGTACTTTCTGTTTATCAACTTTGTTTTGCATTTTGGGCAATTAAAATTAATGTTATTTAATAATTCTTAAAAATGACAAATTAAATGGCATAATTAATAACTTGCAAATGGTTGCTCCAAATTAAAATACCCAAAACATTAATTTCATCCAAAATCACATGCCACACTTGGATATCAACCTTGTTTTCTGGTTTGCAACAATTAATTTGAATAATTGTTTCATCTCTTATTTAATGCAATTAAATTGGTAACATGCTTAATTAAATCATTTGAAATTGTTTTCCAACAAGTAAAATATGTTTTCCATGCCATTTTGAACCACCTTTTCAAATATAAATTTTGTTTCATGATTTGAATAATTTAAATTGCTTAAATAATTTAAACCTTGTTTAAATCATTTAAATTTGCTAAATTCATAACTTGCTCAAATTAAATTATTTTTGAACTTATAAAATATGTTTTCACACCAGAAAAAACATAACCTTTTCAAATATGAATTTGAATTCATGTTTTGAACAAATGAAATTCAAATAATATTCAAACTTGAATTAAATTCAATTAAAACTTGTTTAATCTTGATTAATTCATAATTAAATCATTGTAATTCCTTTTCCAATAATTGAAACATGTAATCCACCTAAAATTTTGTGTTCTAATCAATATGAACTTTGTTATATGTTTTGAACAATTAAACGTGATGAAAACAACCAAATGCTTGTGTGACACCTTTAAGTAACCAAATTCCCAAAATTAATAATTGAATTGCATAATGGGTAAACCTTATTTCCAATTGGTTCTATTGTTGTTATTCTGTTGTTTTCCTCATCCATGCATCATGCTAAACCACTTTTACCTGTTGGTTAGTTGTAAAACAATTGTTTCAACCATAATTCATGGGCTTTTCGTATGCAACTCAAACTGCATATGGGTCCATTTAATCTGTTTATCATGTAACTAGTTTATTTTCTATGCATCCATTAAAATTGTCATGCATCCATATCTTGATCATGCTGGATCTTTTGCCGTAGTAGTAATTGTTGCATCGGTGTTTGTTCGAGGTTCGTTGCTTCTTCCCGGATAGGACGTTGAGATGATGTGAGCAACGACAAGTGCTGTGGATGTACCTCTACTTGCTGGATTCCAGGCAAGTATACTCACTTGCTGCCAAATGGCTGCCTTTCATCACTTGTTACCGATTCTTTCTGTTGTTATTATTCTAGCCTGTTGATTCGATGCTTGTGTCTCGATCCTATTATATGTTTACCTTGCAGCCATGATATAGCCTTCCTTCCACTTCCTATTAATTGTTGTTTGTTTACCCTGTTGGCCCTCGTGTCGTAGTTGCATGCTTAGTGTTGTTTGCGCTCAAGTATTGTTGTTCCTTTCGTATCACATGTTTAGTTGATAGCTGGGTTTCAATTCAATCAACAACATGTTAATATTTTGGGTAATAATAATTTGATGATAAGGCACCGGCAGGAGGCCCGGCGTGGTTTTGAAGCCTGCTAGTGTCAACCCTAATTAGGAAAAGGGTCTTGTCTACTGATCCATGATGAGCGCACTAACCGCATGTGGGAAGCGAGTATGGGCGCCCCCCTCAATTTGATTCGATTCGCATCTCTTCCAAATCGCCACACTTAGTTCGGGCTTTCCATTTGCTGCACGCATATGCAGGTACGAGCCCGAGGCCAGGGTGGAACTTTTGTAGTCGGTATTTAGGGCAGCGTGGTCTTCCAGTGCTATGAGGGTCCCCTTTTCTTCGTGGGGCTCGATTAGCCGCGCACGCACAGCACGTGGTGCTTTGGGATTGATGCGAAGAAGAGTTGGGTTGTGTTGAGTACCTCGCTTGGTGGGTTGATCCCCCGTCTGGCGGGTTATTCTTACGTGTACGGCCAAATTGGTGCATCCTGCAGGGTTAATCTTCTCGAGAAGCCGTGTTTTCCGCGGTTATGGTTGACTTGGTGAAAGTACTGGCTAACAAGTACTCAGAACAACTTACACCTAACTAATGATAACTTGACTAGTAATAGTCTTATTGACACAACAACTTGATCCATCATTAATACAACAGTGTGAGCTATCTTATCCCCCTCTTTTAGCCGGATTTTGTAGTGTGTTTCTGTAGTTGGTTAGTGCAGCCCGCTGTCGCTTATTTGCAATAACCCCTTCCTTTCCGTTGATCCCAAAGTATTTGTATCTTGTGATGACTAGCTACGCCGGTATCTTGTGAGTATGGTTTATCCACTTGCCAGTACTTAACCGTACTGACCCACGAATCTTTTTCGTGGCTGCATATTCAATATTGCAGTCAACAGGTTTGAAGTCTGACGACGTTAGCTTGGGAATCCCTCCGGCTTGGCCTGGGCAGGGATTGGACGCTCTCGGTTATCTTCAGGACTCTTAGTCCAATTTGTATCTTGTCCGTAGCCGGACGCTATGTTGTTTCTTCCGCTGTTACTTGGATCTTTGTATGGTATCAGTTGTATCCCCGGCTCGTTTGAGTCATCTTGTATATCTCTTTTCTGTTGTTGTTGTGGATTATTCGTGAACTGTTGTAATGTTATCTCAAGTGGCAACCTGGAATCGGTTATTATGTGGATTTTGGCGGGAATGTTGAAATCTGCATAGTGCCCGATCTCGGGGCGTCACAATACACCAAGATTTAATCAAGATCAAACAACTAGGTACGAACGGTCATGTCCCCCGTTTTGACAGTATTCCGAAATCGGCTTAGAAAATTCCAGAAAATTCAAAAAAACTAGAAATGATGCAAGATCTTCGCGTGGTGTTATTCTATATGTCCTAGTATCTAGAAAAAATAATAAACTTGGAATACGACAATTGGGTTGAAAAGGTGTTCACAGAAATGAGCTATCTCCTACGAGGATTCATGGCTTTCTGGCCAAATGACGGATGTTATGGCCACATTCATGGCATAGTTTGTTTAAATGTGCCCATATTCCACACAAATATGCATATTGGAACAAATAACAATGTTCACGATGAAAGTTTTATTTTTCTTTGAATAAAAACATCATTTTCCATTTTCGGAGTGTGAAAAATGGTTTTTTTTGTGAAGCACCTACCAAAAATATGTTACAGAATTGTACAAAGTAAAATTCTAAATATATTATGTCATATTTGATCTAAAAATAACAAAGTTACTACCTCTCAATAGCTCAAAATACACCTCTTTTGGAAAAGACAAATTTCTGCTGATTCGGGTGAAACCGGGCCAATTTGAACTACAGGGGCCTCGTAGTTTTCACTTTATTTTTTGAAAAAATCATTTTTAGGTAGCCAAGTACCTATTTCAACATAGATACACCAAGAGTTAATCAAGATCCAACACCTAGGTACGAACGGTCATGTCCCCGTTTTGACAGTTTTCCGAAACCGGCTTAGAAAATTCCAGAAAATTCAAAAAAAACTCGAAACGATGCAAGATCTTCGCGTGGTGTTATTATGTATGTCCTAGTATCCAGCAAAAATAATAAACTTAGAATACGACAATTGGGTTGAAAAGGTGTTCACAGAAATGAGCTATCTCCTACGAGGATTCATGGCTTTCGGGCCAAATGACGGATGTTATGGCCACATCCATGGCATAGTTTGTTTAAATGTCATATTCCACACAAATATGCATATTGGAACAACTAACAATGTTCACTAAGAATTTTTTTTTCTTTGAATAAAAACATCATTTTCTATTTTCGGAGTGTCAAAACTGGTTTTTTTGTGAAGCACCTACCAAAAATATGTTACAGAATTGTACAAAGTAAATTTCTAAATATATTGTGTCATATTTTATCTACAAATAACAAGATTCCTACCTCTCAATAGC